>OZ038395.1:13668156-13838915 GCA_964036045.1 Eutreptiella sp. 'Long Island Sound 2002'
CACAACCCCTCCCCACACAACCCCCACAAACAACCCCCACACACAACCCCCACACACAACCCCCCCACACAACCCCTCCCCTAGCAACCCCCACACAACCCCACACACAACCCCCACACACAACCCCCACACACAACGCCCCCGCACAACCCCCACACACAACCCCCACAAACACCCCCACACACAACCCCCACACACAACCCCCACACACAACCCCCACACACAACCCCCACACACAACCCCCCCACACAACCCCGACACACAACCCCCACACACAACCCCCCCACACAACCCCCAAACACACCCCCCACACACAATCCCCCCACCAAACCTGCCCACACAACCCCTCCCCACACAACCCCCACACACAACCCCCCACACAACCCCTCCCACACAATCCCCACACAGAACCCCCCCACACAACCCCCACACACAACCCCCACACACAACCCCCCCACACAACCTCCCCACACAACCCTCCCACACAACCCCCCCACACACCCCTACACACAACCCCCACACACAACCCCCACACACACCACCCCCACACAACCCCCCCACACAACCCCCACACACAACCCCCACACACAACCCCCAAACACAACCCCCACACACAATCCCCCCCACAAAACCTGCCCACACAACCCCTTCCCACACAACGCCCACACACAACCCCCCCACACAACCCCTCCCCACACACAACCCCCACACACAACCCCCACACACGACCCCCCCCACACAACCCCTCCCCACACAACCCCCACACACAACTCCCACACACAACCCCCCAACACAACTGCTCCCCACACAACACCCCCACACAACCCCCACACACAACCCCCACACACAACCCCCACACACAACCCCCACACACAACCCCCACACACAACCCCCACACACAATCCCCCCCACAAAACCTGCCCACACAACCCCTCCCCACACAACCCCCCACACAACCCCCACACACAACCCCCACACACAACCCCCACACACAACCCCCACATACAACCCCCCCACACAACCCCCACAGACAACCCCCACACACAACCCCTACACACAACCCCCACACACAACCCCCCCACACAACCCCTCCCCACACAACCCCCCCACACAACCCCCACACACAACCCCCCCACACAACCCCCCCACACAACCCCCCCCACACAACCCCCACACACAACCCCCCCACACAACCCCCACACACAACCCCCACACACAACCCCCACACACAACCCCCCCACACAACCACTCCCCACACACAACCCCCACACACAACCCCCACACACGACCTCCCCACACAACCCCTCCCCACACAACCCCCACACACAACTCCCACACACAACCCCCCAACACAACTGCTCCCCACACAACACCCCCACACAACCCCCACACACAACCCCCACACACAACCCCCACACACAACCCCCACACACAACCCCCACACACAACCCCCACACACAATCCCCCCCACAAAACCTGCCCACACAACCCCTCCCCACACAACCCCCCACACAACCCCCACACACAACCCCCACACACAACCCCCACACACAACCCCCACATACAACCCCCCCACACAACCCCCACAGACAACCCCCCCACACAACCCCCACATACAACCCCCACACACAACCCCTACACACAACCCCCACACACAACCCCCCCACACAACCCCTCCCCACGCAACCCCCACACACAACCCCCCCACACAACCCCCCCACACAACCCCTCCCCACACAACCCCCACACACAACCCCCACACAACCCCCACACACAACCCCCACACACAATGCCTCCCCACACAACCCCCACACACAACTCCCACACACAACCCCTCCCCACAAAACCCCCACACACAACCCCCACACACAACCCCCACACACAACCCCCCCACACAACCCCCACACACAACCCCTACACACAACCCCCACGCACAACCCCGACACACAACCCCCACACACAACCCCCACACACAACCCCCACACACAACCCCCCCACACAACCCCTCCCCACACAACCCCCACACACAACCCCCACACACAACCCCTCCCGACACAACCCCCACACACAACCCCCACACACAACCCCCAAACACAACCCCCCCACACAACCCCTCCCCACACAACCCCCACACACAACCCCCCCACACAACCCCCACACACAACCCCCACACAGAACTCCCACACACAACCCCCCCACACAACCCCCCCACACACAACCCCCCCACACACAACCCCCACACACAACCCCCACACACAACCCCCACACACAACCCCCACACACAACCCCCACACACAACCCCCACACACAACCACCACATACAACCCCCACACACAACCCCCCCACACAACTCCCACACACAACCCCCACACACAACCCCCCCACACAACCCCCCCACACAACCCCCACACACAACCCCCACACACAACCCCCCCACACAACCCCTCCCCACACAACCCCCACACACAACCCCCACACACAACCCCCACACACAACCGCCACACACAACCCCCCCACACAACCCCCCCACAAAGCCCCCACACACAACCCCCAAACACAACCCGCCCACACAACCCCTCCCCACACAACCCCCACACACAAGCCCCACACACAACCCCCACACACAACCCCCACAAACCACCCCCACACACAATCCCCACACACAACCCCCACAAACAACCCCCACACACAACCCCCACACACAACCCCCCCACAAAACCCCCACACACAACCCCCACACACAACCCCCCCACACAACCCCCACACAAAACCCCCCCACACAACCCCCCCACACAACCCCCCCACACAACCTCCCCAAACAACCCTCCGACACAACCCCCCCACACAACCCCCACACACAACCCCCACACACAACCCCCACACACAACCCCCACACAAAATCCCCCCCACAAAACCTGCCCACACAACCCCTCCCCACACAACCCCCACACACAACCCCCACACACGACCCCCCCACACCACCCCTCCCCACACAACCCCCCCAAACAACCCCCCCACACAACCCCCACACACAACCTCCACACGCAACCCCCACACACAACCCCCACACACAACCCCCCCACACAACCCCTCCCCACACAACCCCCACACACAACCCCCACACATAAACCCCCACACACAACCCCCCCACACAACCCCTCCGCACACAACCCCCACACACAGCCCCCCCACACAAGCCCCACACACAACCCCGACACACAACCCCCCCACACAACCCCTCCCCACACAACCCCCACACAACCCCCACACACAACCCCCACACACAACCCCCACACACAACCCCCACACACAACCCCCACACACAACCCCCATACAACCCCCCCACACAACCCCCCCACACAACCACCACACACAACCCCCACACACAACCCCTACACACAACCCCCAAACACAACCCCCCCACACAACCCCTCCCCACACAACCCCCACACACAACCCCCCCACACAACCCCCCCACACGACCCCTCCCCACATAACCCCGACACACAACCCCCCCACACAACCCCCCCACACAACCCCTCCCCACACAACCCCCACACACAACCCCCCCACACAATGCCCCCACACAACCCCTCCCCACACAACCCCCACACACAACCCCCACACATGACCACCCCACACAACCAGTCCCCACACACGACCCCCACACACAACCCCCACACACGAGCCCCCCACACAACCCCTCCCCACACAACCCCCACACACAACTCCCACACACAACCCCCCAACACAACTGCTCCCCACACAACACCCCCACACAACCCCCACACACAAACCCCACACACAACCCCCACACACAACCCCCACACACAACCCCCACACACAACCCCCACACACAACGCCCACACACAATCCCCCCCACAAAACCTGCACACACAACCCCTCCCCACACAACCCCCCACACAACCCCCACACACAACCCCCACACACAACCCCCACACACAACCACCACATACAACCCCCCCACACAACCCCCACAGACGACCCCCCCACACAACCCCAACATACAACCCCCACACACAACCCCTACACACAACCCCCACACACAACCCCCCCACACAACCCCTCCCCACACAACCCCCACACACCCCCCCACACAACCCCCCCACACCACCCCTCCCCACACAACCCCCACACACAACCCCCCCACACAACCCCCACACACAACCCCCACACACAACTCCTCCCCACACAACCCCCACACACAACCCCCACACACAACCCCTCCCCACACAACCCCCACACACAACCCCCCCCCACACAACTCCCACACACAACCCCCCCAAACAACCCCCACACACAACCCCCCCACACAACCCCCCCACACAACCCCTCCCCACACAACCCCCACACACAACCCCCCCACACAACCCCCACACACAACCCCCCCACACAACCACTCCCCACACACAACCCCCACACACGAGCCCCCCACACAACCCCTCCCCACACAACCCCCACACACAACTCCCTAACACAACTCCCCAACACAACTGCTCCCCACACAACACCCCCACACAACCCCCACAGACACCCCCCCACACAACCCCCACATACAACCCCCACACACAACCCCTACACACAACCCCCACACACAACCCCCCCACACAACCCCTCCCCACACAACCCCCACACACAACCCCCCCCCCACAACCCCCCCACACAACCCCTCCCCACACAACCCCCACACACAACCCCCCCACACAACCCCCACACACAACCCCCACACACAACCCCCACACACAAACCCTCCCCACAGAACCCCCACACACAACCCCCACACACAACCCCGACACACAACCCCTCCACACAACCCCCACACACAACCCCAACACACAACCCCCACACACAACCCCTCCCCACACAACCCCCACACACAACCCCCACACACAACCCCCACACACAACCCCCCCACACAACCCCTCCCCACACAACCCCCACACACAACCCCCGCACACAACCCCCACACACAACCCCCACACACAACCCCCCCACACAACCCCCACACAACCCCCCCACACACAATCCCGACAACCCCCACACACAACCCCCACACACAACCCCCCCACACATCCCCCACACACAACCCCCACACACAACCCCCACACACAACCCCCACACACAACCCCCCCACACACCCCCACACACAACCCCTCCCCACACAACCCCCACACACAACCCCCACACACAACCCCCACACACAACCCCCCCACACAACCCCTCCCCACACAACCCCCACACACAACCCCCACACACAACCCCCACACACAACCCCCACACACAACCCCCCCACACAACCCCCACACAACCCCCCCACACACAATCCCGACAACCCCCACACACAACCCCCACACACAACCCCCACACACAACCCCCACACACAACCCCCACACACAACCCCACACACAACCCCCACACACAACCACCACATACAACCCCCACACACAACCCCCCCACACAACCCCCACACACAACCCCCACAAACAACCCCCACGCACAACCCCCACACACAACCCCCACACACAACCCCCACACACAACCCCCACACACGACCCCCCCACACATCCCCCACACACAACCCCCACACACAACCCCCACACACAACCCCTCCCCACACAACCCCCACACACAACCCCCACACACAACCCCCACACACAACCCCCCCACACAACCCCTCCCCACACAACCCCCACACACAACCCCCACGCACAACCCCCACACACAACCCCCACACACAACCCCCACACACAACCCCCCCACACAACCCCCACACAACCCCCCCACACACAACCCCCACACACAGCCCCCACACACAACCCCCACACACAACCCCCCCACACAACCCCCACACAAGACCCCCAGACAGAACCCCCCCACAGATCCCCTCCCCACACAATCTCCACGCACAGCCCCCCCACACAACCCCCACACACAACCTCCACACGCAACCCCCACACACAACCCCCACACACAACCCCCCCACACAACCCCTCCCCACACAACCCCCACACACAACCCCCGCACATAAACCCCCACACACAACCCCCCCACACAACCCCTCCGCACACAACCCCCACACACAGCCCCCCCACACAAGCCCCACACACAACCCCGACACACAACCCCCCCACACAACCCCTCCCCACACAACCCCCACACAACCCCCACACACAACCCCCACACACAACCCCCACACACAACCCCCCCACACAACCCCCACACACAACCCCCATACAACCCCCCCACACAACCCCCCCACACAACCACCACACACAACCCCCACACACAACCCCTACACACAACCCCCAAACACAACCCCCCCACACAACCCCTCCCCACACAACCCCCACACACAACCCCCCCACACAACCCCCCCACACGACCCCTCCCCACATAACCCCGACACACAACCCCCCCACACAACCCCCCCACACAACCCCTCCCCACACAACCCCCACACACAACCCCCCCACACAATGCCCCCACACAACCCCTCCCCACACAACCCCCACACACAACCCCCACACACACCACCCCACACAACCAGTCCCCACACACGACCCCCACACACAACCCCCACACACGAGCCCCCCACACAACCCCTCCCCACACACCCCCACACACAACTCCCACACACAACCCCCCAACACAACTGCTCCCCACACAACACCCCCACACAACCCCCACACACAAACCCCACACACAACCCCCACACACAACCCCCACACACAACCCCCACACACAACCCCCACACACAACGCCCACACACAATCCCCCCCACAAAACCTGCACACACAACCCCTCCCCACACAACCCCCCACACAACCCCCACACACAACCCCCACACACAACCCCCACACACAACCACCACATACAACCCCCCCCCACACAACCCCCACAGACGACCCCCCCACACAACCCCAACATACAACCCCCACACACAACCCCTACACACAACCCCCACACACAACCCCCCCACACAACCCCTCCCCACACAACCCCCACACACAACCCCCCCACACAACCCCCCCACACCACCCCTCCCCACACAACCCCCACACACAACCCCCCACACAACCCCCACACACAACCCCCACACACAACTCCTCCCCACACAACCCCCACACACAACCCCCACACACAACCCCTCCCCACACAACCCCCACACACAACCCCCCCCCACACAACTCCCACACACACCCCCCCACACAACCACTCCCCACACACAACCCCCACACACGAGCCCCCCACACAACCCCTCCCCACACAACCCCCACACACAACTCCCTAACACACTCCCCAACACAACTGCTCCCCACACAACACCCCCACACAACCCCCACAGACAACCCCCCCACACAACCCCCACATACAACCCCCACACACAACCCCTGAACACAACCCCCACACACAACCCCCCCACACAACCCCTCCCCACACAACCCCCACACACAACCCCCCCCCACAACCCCCCCACACACCCCTCCCCACACAACCCCCACACACAACCCCCCCACACAACCCCCACACACAACCCCCACACACAACCCCCACACACAAACCCTCCCCACAGAACCCCCACACACAACCCCCACACACAACCCCGACACACAACCCCTCCACACAACCCCCACACACAACCCCAACACACAACTCCCACACACAACCCCTCCCCACACAACCCCCACACACAACCCCCACACACAACCCCCACACACAACCCCCCCACACAACCCCTCCCCACACAACCCCCACACACAACCCCCGCACACAACCCCCACACACAACCCCCACACACAACCCCCCCACACAACCCCCACACAACCCCCCCACACACAATCCCGACAACCCCCACACACAACCCCCACACACAATCCCCCCACACATCCCCCACACACAACCCCCACACACACCCCCCACACACAACCCCCACACACAACCCCCCACACACCCCCACACACAACCCCTCCCCACACAACCCCCACACACAACCCCCACACACAACCCCCACACCAACCCCCCCACACAACCCCTCCCCACACAACCCCCACACACAACCCCCACACACAACCCCCACACACAACCCCCACACACAACCCCCCCACACAACCCCCACACAACCCCCCCACACACAATCCCGACAACCCCCACACACAACCCCCACACACAACCCCCACACACAACCCCCACACACAACCCCCACACACAACCCCCACACACAACCCCCACACACAACCACCACATACAACCCCCACACACAACCCCCCCACACAACCCCCACACACAACCCCCACAAACAACCCCCACGCACAACCCCCACACACACCCCCACACACAACCCCCACACACAACCCCTCCCCACACAACCCCCACACACAACCCCCACACACAACCCCCCCACACAACCCCCCCACACAACCCCCACACACAACCCCGACACACAACCCCTCCACACAACCCCCACACACAACCCCCACACACAACCCCCACACACAAACCCTCCCCACAGAACCCCCACACACAACCCCCACACACAACCCCGACACACAACCCCTCCACACAACCCCCACACACAACCCCAACACACAACTCCCACACACAACCCCTCCCCACACAACCCCCACACACAACCCCCACACACAACCCCCACACACAACCCCCCCACACAACCCCTCCCCACACAACCCCCACACACAACCCCCGCACACAACCCCCACACACAACCCCCACACACAACCCCCCCACACAACCCCCACACACAACCCACACACAACCCCCCCACACAACCCCCACACAACCCCCCCACACACAACCCCCACACACAGCCCCCACACACAACCCCCACACACAACCCCCCCACACAACCCCCACACAAGACCCCCAGACAGAACCCCCCCACAGATCCCCTCCCCACACAATCTCCACGCACAGCCCCCCCACACAACCCCCCCACACAACCCCCCCCACACAACCCCCACACAGAACCTCCCCACACAACCCCACACACAACCCCCACACACAACCCCCCCACACAACCTCCCCACACAACCCCCCCACACAACCCCCCCACACAACCCCCACACACAACCCCCACACACAACCCCCACACACAACACCCCCACACAACCCCCCCACACAACCCCCACACACAACCCCCACACACAACCCCCACACACAACCCCCTAACACAACCCCCACACACAACCCCCACACAAAATCCCCCCCACAAAACTTGCCCACACAACCCCTCCCCACACAACCCCCACACACAACCCCTCCACACAACCCCTCCCCAAACACAACCCCCACACACAACCCCCACACACAACGCCCCAACACAACTGCTCCCCACACACCACCCCTCCCCACACAACCCCCCCAAACAACCCCCCCACACAACCCCCACACACAACCTCCACACGCAACCCCCACACACAACCCCCACACACAACCCCCCCACACAACCCCTCCCCACACAACCCCCACACACAACCCCCACACACAACCCCCACACACAACCCCCACACACAACCCCCACACACAACCCCCACACACAACCCCCACACAACCCCCCCACACAACCCCCCCACACAACCACCACACACAACCACCACACACAACCCCCACACACAACCCCCCCACACAACCCCCACACACAACCACCACACACGACCCCCACACACAACCCCCACACACAACCCCCACACACAACCCCCACACACAACCCCCCCACACAATGCCTCCCCACACGACCCCCACACACAATCGCCACACACAACCCCCACAAACCACCCCCACACACAACCCCTCCCCACACAACCCCCCCACACAACCCCCACACACAACCCCCACACACAACCCCCCCACACAACCCCTCCCCACACAACCCCCACACACAACCCCTCCCCGAGCAACCCCCACACACAACCCCCCCACACAACCCCCCCACACACAACCCCCACACACAACCCCCACACACAACCCCCACACAGAACCCCTCCCCACACAACCCCCACAAACAACCCCCACACACAACCCCCACACACAACCCCCCCACACAACCCCTCCCCGAGCAACCCCCACACACAACCCACACACACAACCCCCACACACAACCCCCACACACAACCCCCACACACAACCCCCACACACAACCCCCCCGCACAACCCCCACACACAACCCCCACAGACAACCCCCACACACAACCCCCCCACACAACCCCCACACACAACCCCCACACACAACCCCCCCACACAACCCCCCCACACAACCCCCACACACAACCCCCACACACAACCCGCCCACACAACCCCTCCCCACACAACCCCCACACACAACCCCCACACAAAACCCCCACACACAACCCCCACAAACCACCCCTCCCCACACAACCCCCACACACAACCCCCACACACAACCCCCACACACAACCCCCACACACAACCCCCCCACACAACCCCACACACAACCCCCACACAGAACCCCCCAACACATCCCCTCCCCAAACAATCTCCACACACAGCCCCCCCACACAACCCCCCCACACAACCCCCCCCACACAATCCCCACACAGAACCCCCCCACACAACCCCCACACACAACCCCCCCACACAACCTCCCCACACAACCTCCCCACACAACCCTCCCACACAACCCCCCCACACAACCCCCACACATAACCCCCACACACAACACCCCCACACAACCCCCCCACACAACCCCCACACACAACCCCCACACACGACCCCGAAACACAACCCCCACACACAATCCCCCTCACAAAACGTGCCCACACAACCCCTCCCCACACAACCCCCACACACAACCCCCCCACACAACCCCTCCCCACACACAACCCCCACACACAACCCCCACACACGACCCACCCACACAACCCCTCCCCACACAACCCCCACACACAACTCCCACACACAACCCCCCAACACAACTGCTCCCCACACAACACCCCCACACAACCCCCCACACACAACCCCCACACACAACCCCCACACACAACCCCCACACACAACCCCCACACACAATCCCCCCCACAAAACCTGCCCACACAACCCCTCCCCACACAACCCCCCACACAACCCCCCCACACATCCCCTCCCCACACAATCTCCACACACAGCCCCCCCACACAACCCCCCCACACTACCCCCCCCACACAATCCCCACACAGAACCCCCCCACACAACCCCCCCACACAACCTCCCCACAGAACCCTCCCACACAACCCCCCCACACAACCCCCACACACAACCCCCACACACAACCCCCACACACAACACCCCCACACAACCCCCCCACACAACCCCCACACACAACCCCCACACGCAACCCCCAAACACAACCCCCACACACAACCCCCCCACACAACCCCTCCCCACACAACCCCCACACACAGCCCCCCCACACAACCCCCACACACAACCCCCACACACAACCCCCACACACAACCCCCACACACAACCCCCACACACAACCCCCCCACACAACCCCCCCACACAACCCCCACACACAACCCCCACACACAACCCGCCCACACAACCCCTCCCCACACAACCCCCACACACAACCCCCACACACAACCCCCACACACAACCCCCACAAACCACCCCCACACACAACCCCCACACACAACCCCCACACACAACCCCCACACACAACCCCCACACACAACCCCCCCACACAACCCCCACACGCAACCCCCACACACAGCCCCCCCACACGACCCCCACACACAACCCCCACACAGAACCCCCCCACACATCCCCTCCCCACACAATCTCCACACACAGCCCCCCCACACAACCCCCCCACACAACCCCCCCCACACAATCCCCACACAGAACCCCCCCACACAACCCCCACACACAACCCCCACAGACAACCCCCCCACACAACCTCCCCACACAACCCTCCCACACAACCCCCCCACACAACCCCCACACACAACCCCCACACACAACCCCCACACACAACCCCCACACACAACCCCCACACACAACCCCCACACACAACCCCCAAACACAACCCCACACACAATCCCCCCCACAAAACCTGCCCGCACAACCCCTCCCCACACAACCCCCACACACAACCCCCCCACACAACCCCTCCCCACACAACCCCCCCACACAACCCCCCCACACAACCCCCCCACACAACCCCTCCCCACACAACCCCCACACACAACCCCCCCACACAACCCCCCCACACAACCCCTCCCCACACAACCCCCACACACAACCCCCCCACACAACCCCCCCACACAACCCCTCCCCACACAACCCCCACACACAACCCCCCCACACAACCCCCACACACAACCCCCCCACACAACCACTCCCCACACACAACCCCCACACACAACCCCTACACACAACCCCCACACACAACCCCCCCACACAACCCCTCCCCACACAACCCCCCCACACAACCCCTCCCCACACAACCCCCCCACACAACCCCTCCCCACACAACCCCCACACACAACCCCCCCACACAACCCCCCCACACAACCCCTCCCCACACAACCCCCACACACAACCCCCCCACACAACCCCCCCACACAACCCCTCCCCACACAACCCCCACACACAACCCCCCCACACAACCCCCACACACAACCCCCCCGACACAACCACTCCCCACACACAACCCCCACACACAACCCCCACACACGACCCCCCCACACAACCCCTCCCCACACAACCCCCACACACAACTCCCACACACAACCCCCCAACACAACTGCTCCCCACACAACACCCCCACACAACCCCCACACACAACCCCCACACACAACCCCCACACACGACCCCCACACACAACCCCCACACACAACCCCCACACACAACCCCCACACACAATCCCCCCCACAAAACCTGCCCACACAACCCCTCCCCACACAAACCCCCACATACAACCCCTACACACAACCCCCACACACAACCCCCCCACACAACCCCTCCCCACACAACCCCCACACACAACCCCCCCACACAACCCCCCCACACAACCCCTCCCCACACAACCCCCACACACAACCCCCCCACACAACCCCCACACACAACCCCCACACACAACCCCTCCCCACACAACCCCCACACACAACACCCAAACACAACCCCTCCCCACACAACCCCCACACACAATCCCCACACAGAACCCCCACACACAACCCCCCCACACAACCCCCACACACAACCCCCACACACGACCCCCACGCACGACCCCGACACACGACCCCCACACACAACCCCCACACACAACCCACCCACACAACCCCCACGCACAACCCCCACACACAACCCCCACACACAACCCCTCCCCACACAACCCCCACACACAACCCCCACACACAACCCCCACACACAACCCCCCCACACAGCCCCTCCCCACACAACCCCCACACACAATCCCCACACACAACCCCCCCACACAACCCCCACACAACCCCCCCACACACAACCCCCACACACAACCCCCACACACCACCCCCACACACAACCCCCACACACAACCCCCACACACAACCCCCACACACAACCCCCACACACAACCACCACATACAACCCCCACACACAACCCCCCCACACAACCCCCACACACAACCCCCACACACAACCCCCCCACACAACCCCCCCACACAACCCCCACACACGACCCCCACACACAACCCGCCCACACAACCCCTCCCCACAAAACCCCCACACACAACCCCCACACACAACCCCCACACACAACCCCCACACACAACCCCCACACACAACCCCCCCAACACAACCCCCAACACACAACCCCCACACACAACCCCCACACACAACCCCCACACACAACCCCCCCACACAACCCCTCCCCACACAACCCCCACACACAACTCCCACACACAACCCCCCAACACAACTGCTCCCCACACACAACCCCCGCACACAACCCCCACACACAACCCCCACACACAACCCCCACACACAACCCCCACACACAATCCCCCCCACAAAACCTGCCCACACAACCCCTCCCCACACAACTCCCACACACAACCCCCCAACACAACTGCTCCCCACACACAACCCCCGCACACAACCCCCACACACAACCCCCACACACAACCCCCACACACAACCCCCACACACAACCACCACATACAACCCCCACACACAACCCCCCCACACAACCCCCACACACAACCCCCACACACAACCCCCAACACACAACCCCCACACACAACCCCCACACACAATCCCCCCCACAAAACCTGCCCATACAACCCCTCCCCACACAACCCCCACACACAACCCCCCCACACAACCCCCACACACAACCCCCACACACAACCCCCACGCACACCCCCCACACACAACCCCCAACACACAACCCCCACACACAACCCCCACACACAACCCCCACACACAACCCCCCCACACAACCCCTCCCCACACAACCCCCACACACAACTCCCACACACAACCCCCCAACACAACTGCTCCCCACACACAACCCCCGCACACAACCCCCACACACAACCCCCACACAAAACCCCACACACAACCCCCACACACAATCCCCCCCACAAAACCTGCCCACACAACCCCTCCCCACACAACCCCCACACACAACCCCCCCACACAACCCCTCCCCACACACAACCCCCACACACAACTCCCACACACAACCCCCCAACACAACTGCTCCCCACACACAACCCCCACACACAACCCCCACACACAACCCCCACACACAACCCCCACATACAACCCCCCCACACAACCCCCACAGACAACCCCCACACACAACCCCTACACACAACCCCCACACACAACCCCCCCACACAACCCCTCCCCACACAACCCCCACACACAACCCCCCCACACAACCCCCCCACACAACCCCTCCCCACACAACCCCCACACACAGCCCCCCCACACAACCCCCCCACACAACCCCTCCGCACACAACCCCCACACACAACCCCCCCACACAACCCCCCCACACAACCCCTCCCCACACAACCCCCACACACAACCCCCCCACACAACCCCCAGACACAACCCCCCCACACAACCACTCCTCACACAACCCCCAACACACAACCCCCACACACGACCCCCCCACACAACCCCTCCCCACACAGCCCCCACACACGACTCCCACACACAACCCCCCAACACAACTGCTCCCCACACAACACCCCCACACAACACCCACACACAACCCCCACACACAACAGCCACACACAACCCCCAAACACAACCCCCACACACAATCCCCCCCACAAAACCTGCCCACACAACCCCTCCCCACACAACCCCCCACACAACCCCCACACACAACCCCCACACACAACCCCCACACACAACCCCCACAGACAACCCCCCCACACAACCCCCACAGACAACCCCCCCACACAACCCCCACATACAACCCCCACACACAACCCCTACACACAACCCCCACACACAACCCCCCCACACAACCCCTCCCCACACGACCCCCACACACAACCCCCCCACACAACCCCCCCACACAACCCCTCCCCACACAACCCCCACACACAACCCCCCCACACAACCCCCACACACAACCCCCACACAAAACCCCTCCCGACACAACCCCCACACACAACCCCCACACACAACCCCTCCCCACACAACCCTCACACACAACCCCCACACACAACCCCCCCACACAACCCCCGCACATAACCCCCACACACAACCCCCACGCACAACCCCCACACACAACCCCCACACACAACCCCCACACACAACCCCCCCACACAACCCCCACACACAACCCCCACACACAACCCCCACACATAACCCCTCCCCACACAAACCCCCACACACAACCCCCACACACAACCCCCACACACAACCCCCCCACACAACCCCTCCCCACACAACCCCCACACACAACCCCCCCACACAACCCCCACACACAACCCCCACACACAACCCCCACACACAACCCCCCCACACAACCCCCACACACAACCCCCACACACAACCCCCACACACAACCACCACATACGACCCCCACACACAACCCCCCCACACAACCCCCACACACAACCCCCACACACAACCCCCCCACACAACCCCCCCACACAACCCCCACACACAACCCCCACACACAACCCGCCCACACAACCCCTCCCCACACAACCCCCACACACAACCCCCACACACAACCCCCACACACAACCCCCACAAACCCCCTCACACACAACCCCCACACACAACCCCCACACACAACCCCCACACACAACCCCCCCACGCAACCCCCACACACAACCCCCACACACAACCCCCCCACACAACCCCCACACACAACCCCCACACAGAACCCCCCCACACATCCCCTCCCCACACAATCTCCACACACAACCCCCCCACCCAACCCCCCCACACAACCCCCCCCACACAATCCCCACACAGAACCCCCCCACACAACCCCCACACACAACCCCCACACACAACACCCCCACACAACCCCCCCACACAACCCCCACACACAACCCCCACACACAACCCCCACACACAACCCCCACACACAATCCCCCCCACAAAGGAGGAGGGAGGAGGAGGAGATGCGGTCCCCCGGTAGGGCGCCCCCGCGGCACATCCCCATGGTGCCCGCCGGCCCTCCATGGTCTGGAAAGCGACCGGGAGGGAGGTTTCACCCCAACCCGTCCGGCTAAGCATCATGGCGGCGGCTCTCCTCTTCGTCTCCTCCCCTTGTCCCTTGGCCCGCGCTACGTGCATGCACCCGCCCTACACGGAGCCGGATCCCCTCCCAGGGGCACGGAATGGGGGGCAAGGCGGAGCGCCGGCTCCACTCCTGGCACGGTCCACCACCCCCCCAAGGGAAGGAGGACGCAGTCTCACGGGTGTGGGCCCTTAGCCGCCAGGTACTACCGACTGGGCGGCGTTTGGCCAGCGGATTACGGGTGCTTGGTCCGTGGCCTGGCCCCCCCCCCTCCCCCAACGCGCGGCACTTCTGCCGAAGGTGCCCGTGCGCGGGGCCATCCTTTAACCCTCCGGTCGTGTCCCCCCAATCCGCAGTGTCGCACGTCTGCGGAGGGGACACGCAAACCCCCGCCTCGGTGAATCCAAAGCGAAAGAGGCCCCCTCGCCTCAGCGGCGGGGGCCTTGGTGATCCCAAAACGCAAGAGGCCCCTTCGCCTCAGCGGCGGGGGCGTTGGTGATCCCACAGCGAAAGAGGACCCCTCGCCTCAGAGCGGGGGCCTCGGTGTCCGGAAGCGAAAGAGGCCCCCTCGCCTCAGCGGAGGGGGTCTCGGTGGTCCCAAAGCGAAGGAGGCCCCCTCGCCTCAGCGGCGGGGGCCTCGGTGGTCCCAAAGCCCAGGAGGCCCCCTCGCCTCAGCGGCGGGGGCCTCGGTGGTCCCAAAGCCAAAGAGGCCCCCTAGCCTCAGCGGCGGGGGCCTTGATGGTCCCCAAAACGAAAGAGGCCCCCTCGCCTCAGCGGCGGGGGCCTCGATGGACCGGAAGCCAAAGAGGCCCCCAATGCCTCAGCGGCGGGGGCCTCAGTGGTCCCAAAGCGAAGGAGACCCCCTCGCCTCAGCGGAGAGGGCCTCGGTGAACCCAAAGCGAAAGAGGCCCCCTTGCCTCAGCGGCGGGGGCCTCGATGATCCGAAAGCCAAGGAGGACCCCTCGCCTCAGCGGAGAGGACCTCGATGGTCCCAGAGCAAAGGAGGCCCCCTCGCCTCAGCGGAGGGGGCCTCGGTGGTCCCAAAGCCAAGGAGGCCCCCCCGCCTCAGCGGCGGGGGCCTCGATGGTCCCAAAGCGAAGGAGGCCCCCTCGCCTCAGCGGCGGGGGCCTCGGTGGTCCCAAAGCCAAAGAGGCCGCCCCGCCTCAGCGGCGGGGGCCTCCGTGGTCCCAAAGCAAAGGAGGCCCCCCCGCCTCAGTAGAGGGGGCCTCGATGGTCCGGAACCCAAGTGTGGGGGAAGGAGAAATACCTGACAAACCCATGGGGCGTCCCTATCCCCCCGCGGCCCAGGCAGGACCGGAGGGACTCGGGTGTAACCGCCGCTGTGTGGGGGAAGGAAAAATACCTGTCGAACCCACGGGGCGTCCCTACCCCCCCGCGGCCCAGGCAGGACCGGAGGGACTCGGGTGTAACCGCCGCTGTGTGGGGGAAGGAAAAATACCTGTCGAACCCACGGGGCGTCCCTATCCCCCCGCGGCCCAGGTTGGACCGGAGGTACTCGGGTGTAACCGCCGCTGTGTGGGGGAAGGAGAAATACCTGACGAACCCACGGGGCGTCCCTATCCCCCCGCGGCCCAGGCTGGACCGGAGGGACTCGGGTGTAACCGCCGCTGTGTGGGGGAAGGAAAAATATCTAACGAACCCACGGGGCGTCCCTATCCCCCCGCGGCCCAGGCTGGACCGGAGGGACTCGGGTGTAACCGCCGCTTTGTGGGGGAAGGAGAAATACCTGACGAACCCACGCGGCGTCCCTATCCCCCCGCGGCCCAGGCTGGACCGGAGGGACTCGGGTGTAACCGCCGCTGTGTGGGGGAAGGAGAAATACCTGACGAACCCACGGGGCGTCACTATCCCCCCGCGGCCCAGGCAGGACCGGAGGGACTCGGGTGTAACCGCCGCTGTGTGGGGGAAGGAGAAATACCCGTCGCACCCACGGGGCGTCCCTATCCCCCCGCGGCCCAGGCTGGACCGGAGGGACTCAGGTGTAACCGCCGCTGTGTGGGGGAAGGAAAAACACCTGACGAACCCACGGGGCGTCCCTATCCCCCCGCGGCCTAGGCTGGACCAAAGGGACTCGGGTGTAACCGCCGCTGTGTGGGGGAAGGAGAAATACCTGTCGAACCCACGGGGCGTCCCTATCCCCCCGCGGCCCAGGCTGGACCGGAGGGAGTCAGGTGTAACCGCCGCTGTGTGGGGGAAGGAAAAATACCTGTCGAACCCACGGGGCGTCCCTATCCCCCCGCGGCCCAGGCTGGACCGGAGGGACTCGGGTGTAACGGCCGCTGTGTGGGGGATGGAGAAATACCTTACGAACCCACGGGGCGTCCCTATCCCCCCGCGGCCCAAGCTGGACCAGAGGGACTCGGGTGTAACCGCCGCTGTGTGGGGGAAGGAGAAATACCTCACGAACCCACGGGGCGTCACTATCCCCCCGCGGCCCTGGCAGGACCGGAGGGACTCGGGTGTAACCGCCGCTGTGTGGGGGAAGGAGAAATACCTGTCGAACCCACGGGGCGTCCCTATCCCCCGCGGCCCAGGCTGGACCGGAGGGACTCGGGTGTAACCGCCGCTGTGTGGGGGAAGGAGAAATACCTGTCGAACCCACGGGGCGTTCCTATCCCCCCGCGGCCCAGGCTGGACCGGAGGGAGTCAGGTGTAACCGCCGCTGTGTGGGGGAAGGAAAAATACCTGTCGAACCCACGGGGCGTCCCTATCCCCCCGCGGCCCAGGCTGGACCGGAGGGACTCGGGTGTAACGGCCGCTGTGTGGGGGAAGGAGAAATACCTGACGAACCCACGGGGCGTCCCTATCCCCCCGCGGCCCAAGCTGGACCAGAGGGACTCGGGTGTAACCGCCGCTGTGTGGGGGAAGGAGAAATACCTGTCGAACCCACGGGGCGTCCCTATCCCCCCGCGGCCCAGGCTGGACCGGAGGGACTCGGGTGTAACCGCCGCTGTGTGGGGGAAGGAAAAATACATGACAAACCCACGGGGAGTCCCTATCCCCCCGCGGCCCAGGCTGGACCGGAGGGACTCGGGTGTAACCGCCGCTATGTGGGGGAAGGAGAAATACGTGACGAACCCACGGGGCGTCCCTATCCCTCCGCGGCCCAAGCTGGACCGGAGGGACTCGTGTGTAACCGCCGCTGTATGGGGGATGGAGAAATACCTGTCGAACCCACAGGGCGTCCCTATCCCCCCGCGGCCCACGCTGGACTGGAGGGACTCGGGTGTAACCGCCGTTGTGTGGGGGAAGGAAAAATACCTCTCGAAACCACGGGGCGTCCCTATCCCCCCGCGGCCCAGGCTGGACCGGAGGGACTCGGGTGTAACCGCCGCTGTGTGGGGGAAGGAGAAATACCTGAGGAACCCACGGGGCGTCCCTATCCCCCCGCGGCCCAGGCTGGACCGGAGGGACTCGGGTGTAACCGCCGCTGTGTGGGGGAAGAAGAAATACCTGTCGAACCCACGGGGCGTCCCTATCCCCCCGCGGCCCAGGCTGGACCGGGGGGACTCGGGTGTAACCGCCGCTGCGTGGGGGAAAGAGAAATACCTGACGAACCCACGGGGCGTCCCTATCCCCCCGCGGCCGAGGCTGGACCGGAGGGACTCGGGTGTAACCGCCGCTGTGTGGGGGAAGGAGAAATACCTGACGAACCCACGGGGCGTCCCTATCCCCCCGCGGCCCAGGCTGGACTGGAGGGACTCGGGTGTAACCGCCGCTGTGTGGGGGAAGGAAAAATACCTCTCGAAACCACGGGGCGTCCCTATCCCCCCGCGGCCCAGGCTGGACCGGAGGGACTCGGGTGTAACCGCCGCTGTGTGGGGGAAGGAGAAATACCTGAGGAACCCACGGGGCGTCCCTATCCCCCCGCGGCCCAGGCTGGACCGGAGGGACTCGGGTGTAACCGCCGCTGTGTGGGGGAAGGAGAAATACCTGTCGAACCCACGGGGCGTCCCTATCCCCCCGCGGCCCAGGCTGGACCGGGGGGACTCGGGTGTAACCGCCGCTGTGTGGGGGAAGGAGAAATACCTGAGGAACCCACGGGGCGTTCCTATCCCCCCGCGGCCCAGGCTGGACCGGAGGGACTCGGGTGTAACCGCCGCTGTGTGGGGGAAGGAGAAATACCTGTCGAACCCACGGGGCGTCCCTATCCCCCCGCGGCCCAGGCTGGACCGGGGGGACTCGGGTGTAACCGCCGCTGCGTGGGGGAAGGAGAAATACCTGACGAACCCACGGGACGTCCCTATCCCCCCGCGGCCCAGGCTGGACCGGAGGGACTCGGGTGTAACCGCCGCTGTGTGGGGGAAGGAGAAATACCTGACGAACCCACGGGGCGTCCCTATCCCCCGCGGCCCAGGCTGGACTGGAGGGACTCGGGTGTAACCGCCGCTGTGTGGGGGAAGGAAAAATACCTCTCGAAACCACGGGGCGTCCCTATCCCCCCGCGGCCCAGGCTGGGCTGGAGGGACTCGGGTGTAACCGCCGCTGTGTGGGGGAAGGAGAAATACCTGAGGAACCCACGGGGCGTCCCTATCCCCCCGCGGCCCAGGCTGGACCGGAGGGACTCGGGTGTAACCGCCGTTGTGTGGGGGAAGGAGAAATACCTGTCGAACCCACGGGGCGTCCCTATCCCCCCGCGGCCCAGGCTGGACCGGGGGGACTCGGGTGTAACCGCCACTGCGTGGGGGAAGGAGAAATACCTGACGAACCCACGGGGCGTCCCTATCCCCCCGCGGCCCAGGCTGGACCGGAGGGACTCGGGTGTAACTGCCGCTGTGTGGGGGAAGGAGAAATACCTGACGAACCCACAGGGCGTCCCTATTCCCCCGCGGCCCACGCTGGACTGGAGGGACTCGGGTGTAACCGCCGCTGTGTGGGGGAAGGAAAAATACCTCTCGAAACCACGGGGCGTCCCTATCCCCCCGCGGCCCAGGCTGGACCGGAGGGACTCGGGTGTAACCGCCGCTGTGTGGGGGAAGGAGAAATACCTGAGGAACCCACGGGGCGTCCCTATCCCCCCGCGGCCCAGGCTGGACCGGAGGGACTCGGGTGTAACCGCCGTTGTGTGGGGGAAGGAAAAATACCTGTCGAACCCACGGGGCGTCCCTATCCCCCCGCGGCCGAGGCTGGACCGGAGGGACTCGGGTGTAACCGCCACTGTGTGGGGGATGGAGAAATACCTGAGGAACCCACGGGGCGTCCCTATCCCCCCGCGGCCCAAGCTGGACCGGGGGACCTCGGGTGTAACCGCCGCTGTGTGGGGGAAGGAGAAATACCTGACGAACCCACGGGGCGTCCCTATCCCCCCGCGGCCCAGGCTGGACTGGAGGGACTCGGGTGTAACCGCCGCTGTGTGGGGGAAGGAAAAATACCTCTCGAAACCACGGGGCGTCCCTATCCCCCCGCGGCCCAGGCTGGACCGGAGGGACTCGGGTGTAACCGCCGCTGTGTGGGGGAAGGAGAAATACCTCTCGAACCCACGGGGCGTCCCTATCCCCCCGCGGCCTAGGCTGGACCGGAGGGACTCGGGTGTGACCGCCGCTGTGTGGGCGAAGGAGAAATACCTCACGAACCCACGGGGCGTCCCTATCCCCCCGCGGCCCAGACTGGACTGGAGGGACTCGGGTGTAACCGCCGCTGTGTGGGGGAAGGAAAAATACCTCTCGAAACCACGGGGCGTCCCTATCCCCCCGCGGCCCAGGCTGGACCGGAGGGACTCGGGTGTAACCGCCGCTGTGTGGGGGAAGGAGAAATACCTGAGGAACCCACGGGGCGTCCGTATCCCCCCGCGGCCCAGGCTGGACCGGAGGGACTCGGGTGTAACCGCCGCTGTGTGGGGGAAGGAGAAATACCTGTCGAACCCACAGGGGGGTCCCTATCCCCCCGCTGCCCAGGCTGGACCGGGGGGACTCGGGTGTAACCGCCGCTGCGTGGGGGAAGGAGAAATACCTGACGAACCCACGGGGCGTCCCTATCCCCCCGCGGCCCAGGCTGGACCGGAGGGACTCGGGTGTAACCGCCGCTGTGTGGGGGAAGGAAAAATACCTCTCGAAACCACGGGGCGTCCCTATCCCCCGCGGCCCAGGCTGGACTGGAGGGACTCGGGTGTAACCGCCGCTGTGTGGGGGAAGGAGAAATACCTGAGGAACCCACGGGGCGTCCCTATCCCCCCGCGGCCCAGGCTGGACCGGAGGGACTCGGGTGTAACCGCCGCTGTGTGGGGGAAGGAGAAATACCTGTCGAACCCACGGGGCGTCCCTATCCCCCCGCGGCCCAGGCTGGACCGGGGGGACTCGGGTGTAACCGCCGCTGCGTGGGGGAAGGAGAAATACCTGACGAACCCACGGGGCGTCCCTATCCCCCCGCGGCCCAGGCTGGACCGGAGGGACTCGGGTGTAACTGCCGCTGTGTGGGGGAAGGAAAAATACCTCTCGAAACCACGGGGCGTCCCTATCCCCCCGCGGCCCAGGCTGGACCGGGGGGACTCGGGTGTAACCGCCGCTGTGTGGGGGAAGGAGAAATGCCTCAGGAACCCACGGGGCGTTCCTATCCCCCCGCGGCCCAGGCTGGACCGGAGGGACTCGGGTGTAACCGGCGCTGTGTGGGGGAAGGAGAAATACCTGTCGAACCCACGGGGCGTCCCTATCCCCCCGCGGCCCACGCTGGACCGGAGGGACTCAGGTGTAACCGCCGCTGTGTGGGGGAAGGAAAAATACGTGACGAACCCACGGGGCGTCCCTATCCCCCCGCGGCCCAGGCTGGACCGGAGGGACTCGGGTGTAACCGCCGCTGTGTGGGGGAAGGAGAAATACCTGACGAACCCACGGGGCGCTCCTACCCCCCCGCGGCCCAGGCTGGACCGGAGGGACTCGGGTGTAACCGCCGCTGTGTGGGGGAAGGAAAAATACCTCTCGAAACCACGGGGCGTCCCTATCCCCCCGCGGCGCAGGCTGGGCTGGAGGGACTCGGGTGTAACCGCCGCTGTATGGGGGAAGGAGAAATACCTGAGGAACCCACGGGGCGTCCCTATCCCCCCGCGGCCCAGGCTGGACCGGAGGGACTCGGGTGTAACCGCCGCTGTGTGGGGGAAGGAGAAATACCTGACGAACCCACGGGGCGTCCCTATCCCCCCGCGGCCCAGGCTGGACCGGAGGGACTCGGGTGTAACCGCCGCTATGCGGGGGAAGGAAAAATACCTGTCGAACCCACGGGGCGTCCGTATCCCCCCGCGGCCGAGGCTGGACCGGGGGGACTCGGGTGTAACCGCCGCTGTGTGGGGGAAGGAGAAATACCTGAGGAACCCACGGGGCGTCCCTATCCCCCCGCGGCCCAGGCTGGACCGGAGGGACTCGGGTGTAACCGCCGCTGTGTGGGGGAAGGAGAAATACCTGTCGAACCCACGGGGCGTCCCTGTTCCCCCGCGGCCCAGGCTGGACCGGGGGGACTCGGGTGTAACCGCCGCTGCGTGGGGGAAGGAGAAATACCTGACGAACCCACGGGGCGTCCCTATCCCCCCGCGCCCAGGCTGGACCGGAGGGACTCGGGTGTAACCGCCGCTGTGTGGGGGAAGGAGAAATACCTGAGGAACCCACGGGGCGTTCCTATCCCCCCGCGGCCCAGGCTGGACCGGAGGGACTCGGGTGTAACCGCCGCTGTGTGGGGGAAGGAAAAATACGTGACGAACCCACGGGGCGTCCCTATCCCCCCGCGGCCCAGGCTGGACCGGAGGGACTCGGGTGTAACCGCCGCTGTGTGGGGGAAGGAGAAATACCTGACGAACCCACGGGGCGCTCCTATCCCCGCGCGGCCCAGGCTGGACTGGAGGGACTCGGGTGTAACCGCCGCTGTGTGGGGGAAGGAAAAATACCTCTCGAAACCACGGGGCGTCCCTATCCCCCCGCGGCCCAGGCTGGACTGGAGGGACTCGGGTGTAACCGCCGCTGTGTGGGGGAAGGAGAAATACCTGAGGAACCCATGGGGCGTCCCTATCCCCCCGCGGCCCAGGCTGGACCGGAGGGACTCGGGTGTAACTGCCGCTGTGTGGGGGAAGGAGAAATACCTGTCGAACCCACGGGGCGTCCCTATCCCCCCGCGGCCCAGGCTGGACCGGGGGGACTCGGGTGTAACTGCCGCTGCGTGGGGGAAGGAGAAATACCTGACGAACCCACGGGGCGTCCCTATCCCCCCGCGGCCCAGGCTGGACCGGAGGGACTCGGGTGTAACTGCCGCTGTGTGGGGGAAGGAGAAATACCTGACGAACCCACGGGGCGTCCCTATCCCCCCGCGGCCCAGGCTGGACCGGAGGGACTCGGGTGTAACCGCCGCTATGTGGGGGAAGGAAAAATACCTGTCGAACCCACGGGGCGTCCCTATCCCCCCGCGGCCCAGGCTGGACCGGAGGGACTCAGGTGTAACCGCCGCTGTGTGGGGGATGGAGAAATACCTGAGGAACCCACGGGGCGTCCCTATCCCCCCGCGGCCCAGGCTGGACCGGAGGGACTCGGGTGTAACCGCCGCTGTGTGGGGGAAGGAGAAATACCTGTCGAACCCACGGGGCGTCCCTATCCCCCCGCGCCCAGGCTGGACTGGAGGGACTCGGGTGTAACCGCCGCTGTGTGGGGGAAGGAAAAATACCCCTCGAAACCACGGGGCGTCCCTATCCCCCCGCGGCCCAGGCTGGACCGGAGGGACTCGGGTGTAACCGCCGCTGTGTGGGGGAAGGAGAAATACCTGTCGAACCCACGGGGCGTCCCTATCCCCCCGCGGCCCAGGCTGGACCGGGGGGACTCGGGTGTAACTGCCGCTGCGTGGGGGAAGGAGAAATACCTGACGAACCCACGGGGCGTCCCTATCCCCCCGCGGCCCAGGCTGGACCGGAGGGACTCGGGTGTAACCGCCGCTGTGTGGGGGAAGGAGAAATACCTGACGAACCCACGGGGCGTCCCTATCCCCCCGCGGCCCAGGCTGGACCGGGGGGACTCGGGTGTAACCGCCGCTGCGTGGGGGAAGGAGAAATACCTGACGAACCCACGGGGCGTCCCTATCCCCCCGCGCCCAGGCTGGACTGGAGGGACTCGGGTGTAACCGCCGCTGTGTGGGGGAAGGAAAAATACCTCTCGAAACCACGGGGCGTCCCTATCCCCCCGCGGCCCAGGCTGGACCGGGGGGACTCGGGTGTAACCGCCGCTGTGTGGGGGAAGGAGAAATACCTGACGAACCCACGGGGCGTCCCTATCCCCCCGCGGCCCAGGCTGGACCGGAGGGACTCGGGTGTAACCGCCGCTGTGTGGGGGAAGGAGAAATACCTGACGAACCCACGGGACGTCCCTATCCCCCCGCGGCCCAGGCTGGACTGGAGGGACTCGGGTGTAACCGCCGCTGTGTGGGGGAAGGAAAAATACCTCTCGAAACCACGGGGCGTCCCTATCCCCCCGCGGCCCAGGCTGGACCGGAGGGACTCGGGTGTAACCGCCGCTGTGTGGGGGAAGGAGAAATACCTGAGGAACCCACGGGGCGTCCCTATCCCCCCGCGGCCCAGGCTGGACCGGAGGGACTCGGGTGTAACCGCCGCTGTGTGGGGGAAGGAGAAATACCTGTCGAACCCACGGGGCGTCCCTATCCCCCCGCGGCCCAGGCTGGACCGGGGGGACTCGGGTGTAACCGCCGCTGCGTGGGGGAAGGAGAAATACCTGACGAACCCACGGGGCGTCCCTATCCCCCCGCGGCCCAGGCTGGACCGGAGGGACTCGGGTGTAACCGCCGTTGTGTGGGCGAAGGAGAAATACCTGACGAACCCACGGGGCGTCCCTATCCCCCCGCGGCCCAGGCTGGACTGGAGGGACTCGGGTGTAACCGCCGCTGCGTGGGGGAAGGAAAAATACCTCTCGAAACCACGGGGCGTCCCTATCCCTTCGCGGCCCTGGCTGGAACGGAGGGACTCGGGTGTAACCGCCGCTGTGTGGGGGAAGGAGAAATACCTGAGGAACCCACGGGGCGTCCCTATCCCCCCGCGGCCCAGGCTGGACCGGAGGGACTCTGGTGTAACCGCCGCTGTGTGGGGGAAGGAGAAATACCTGTCGAACCCACGGGGCGTCCCTATCCCCCCGCGGCCTAGGCTGGACCGGGGGGACTCGGGTGTAACCGCCGCTGTGTGGGGGAAGGAGAAATACCTGACGAACCCACGGGGCGTCCCTATCCCCCCGCGGCCCAGGCTGGACCGGAGGGACTCGGGTGTAACCGCCGCTGTGTGGGGGAAGAAATACCTGACGAACCCACGGGGCGTCCCTATCCCCCCGCGGCCCAGGCTGGACCGGAGGGACTCGGGTGTAACCGCCGCTATGTGGGGGAAGGAAAAATACCTGTCGAACCCACCGGGTGTCCCTCTCCCCCCGCGGCCCAGGCTGGACCGGAGGGACTCGGGTGTAACCGCCGCTGTGTGGGGGAAGGAAAAATACTTGACGAACCCACGGGGCGTCCCTATCCCCCCGAGGCCCAGGCTGGACCGGAGGGACTCGGGTGTAACCGCCGCTGTGTGGGGGAAGGAAAAATACCTGACGAACCCACGGGGCGTCCCTATCCCCCCGTGGCCCAGGCTGGACCGGAGGGACTCGGGTGTAACCGCCGCTGCGTGGGGGAAGGAGAAATACCTGTCGAACCCACGGGGCGTCCCTATCCCCCGCGGCCCAGGCTGGACCGGAGGGACTCGCTAGTAACCGCCGCTGTGTGGGGGAAGGAGAAATACCTGTCGAACCCACGGGGCGTCCCTATCCCCCCGCAGCCCAGGCTGGACCGGAGGGACTCGGGTGTAACCGCCGCTGTGTGGGGGAAGGAGAAATACCTGTCGAACCCACGGGGCGTCCCTATCCCCCGCGGCCCAGGTTGGACCGGAGGGACTCGGGTGTAACCGCCGCTGTGTGGGGGAAGGAGAAATACCTGTCGAACCCACGGGGCGTCCCTATCCCCCGCGGCCCAGGCTGGACCGGAGGGACTCGGGTGTAACCGCCGCTGTGCGGGGGAAGGAGAAATACCTGACGAACCCACGGGGCGTCCCTATCCCCCCGCGGCCCAGGCTGGACCGGAGGGACTCGGGTGTAACCGCCGCTGTGTGGGGGAAGGAGAAATACCTGTCGAACCCACGGGGCGTCCCTATCCCCCCGTCGCCCAGGCTGGACCGGAGGGACTCGGGTGTAACCGCCGCTGTGTGGGGGAAGGAAAAATACGTGACGAACCCACGGGGCGTCCCTATCCCCCCGCGGCCCAGGCTGGACCGGAGGGACTCGGGTGTAACCGCCGCTGTGTGGGGGAAGGAAAAATACCTGACGAACCCACGGGGCGTCCCTATCCCCCCGCGGCCCAGGCTAGACCGGAGGGACTCGGGTGTAACCGCCGCTGTGTGGGGGAAGGAGAAATACCTGTCGAACCCACGGGGCGTCCCTATCCCCCGCGGCCCAGGCTAGACCGGAGGGACTCGGGTGTAACCGCCGCTGTGTGGGGGAAGGAGAAATACCTGCCGAACCCACGGGGCGTCCCTATCCCCCGCGGCCCAGGCTGGACCGGAGGGACTCGGGTGTAACCGCCGCTGTGTGGGGGAAGGAGAAATACCTGACGAACCCACGGGGCGTCCCTATCCCCCCGCGGCCCAAGCCGGACCGGAGGGACTCGGGTGTAACCGCCGCTGTGTGGGGGAAGGAAAAATACATGTCGAACCCACGGGGCGTCCCTATCCCCCCGCGGCCCAGGCTGGACCGGAGGGACTCAGGTGTAACCGCCGCTGTGTGGGGGAAGGAGAAATACCTGACGAACCCACGGGGCGTCCCTATCCCCCCGCGGCCCAGGCTGGCCGGAGGGACTCGGGTGTAACCGCCGCTGTGTGGGGGAAGGGAAAATACCTGTCGAACCCACGGGGCGTCCCTATCCCCCCGCAACCTAGGCTGGACCGCAGGGACTCGGGTGTAACCGCCGCTGTGTGGGGGAAGGAGAAATAACTGACGAAGCCACGGGATTCCCTATCCCCCCGCGGCCCAGGCTGGACTGGAGGGACTCGGGTGTAACCGCCGCTGTGTGGGGGAAGGAAAAATACCTGTCGAACCCACGGGGCGTCCCTATCCCCCCGCGGCCTAGGCTGGATCGGAGGGACTCGGGTGTAACCGCCGCTGTGTGGGGGAAGGAGAAATACCTGTCGAACCCACGGGGCGTCCCTATCCCCCCACGGCCCAGGCTGGACCGGAGGGACTCGGGTGTAACCGCCGCTGTGTGGGGGAAGGAAAAATACCTGTCGAACCCACGGGGCGTCCCTATCCCCCCGCGGCCCAGGCTGGACCGGAGGGACTTGGGTGTAACCGCCGATGTGTGGGGGATGGAGAAATACCTCACGAACCCACGGGGCGTCCCTATCCCCCCGCGGCCCAGGCTGGACCGGAGGGACTCGGGTGTAACCGCCGCTGTGTGGGGGAAGGAAAAATACCTGACGAACCCACGGGGCGTCCCTATCCCCCCGCGGCCCAGGCTGGACCGGAGGGACTCGCTAGTAACTGCCGCTGTGTGGGGGAAGGAGAAATACCTGTCGAACCCACGGGGCGTCCCTATCCCCCGCGGCCCAGGCTGGACCGGAGGGACTCGGGTGTAACCGCCGCTGCGTGGGGGAAGGAGAAATACCTGACGAACCCACGGGGCGTCCCTATCCCCCCGCGGCCCAGGCTGGACCGGAGGGACTCGGGTGTAACCGCCGCTGTGTGGGGGAAGGAGAAATACCTCTCGAAACCACGGGGCGTCCCTATCCCCCACGGCCCAGGCTGGACCGGAGGGACTCGGGTGTAACCACCGCTGTGTGGGGGAAGGAGAAATACCTGACGAACCCACGGGGCGTCCCTATTCCCCCGCGGCCCAGGCTGGACCGGAGGGACTCGGGTGTAACCGCCGCTGTGTGGGGGAAGGAGAAATACCTGTCGAACCCACGGGGCGTCCCTATCCCCCCGCGGCCCAGGCTGGACCGGAGGGACTCGGGTGTAACCGCCGCTGTGTGGGGGATGGAGAAATACCTGTCGAACCCACGGGGCGTCCCTATCCCCCCGCGGCCCAGGCTGGACCGGGGGGACTCGGGTGTAACCGCCGCTGCGTGGGGGAAGGAGAAATACCTGACGAACCCACGGGGCGTCCCTATCCCCCCGCGGCCCAGGCTGCACTGGAGGGACTCGGGTGTAACCGCCGCTGTGTGGGGGAAGGAGAAATACCTGTCGAACCCACGGGGCGTCCCTATCCCCCCGCGGCCTAGGCTGGACCGGAGGGACTCGGGTGTAACCGCCGCTGTGTGGGGGAAGGAGAAATACCTGACGAACCCACGGGGCGTCCCTATCCCCCCGCGGCCCAGGCTGGACCAGAGGGACTCGGGTGTAACCGCCGCTGTGTGGGGGAAGGAGAAATACCTGTCGAACCCACGGGGCGTCACTATCCCCCCGCGGCCCAGGCTGGACCGGAGGGACTCGCTAGTAACCGCCGCTGTGTGGGGGATGGAGAAATACCTGTCGAACCCACGGGGCGTCCCTATCCCCCCGCGGCCCAGGCTGGACCGGAGGGACTCGGGTGTAACCCCCGCTGTGTGGGGGAAGGAAAAATACCTGTCGAACCCACGGGGCGTCCCTATCCCCCCGCGGCCCAGGCTGGACCGGAGGGACTCGGCTGTAACCGCCGCTGTGTTGGGGAAGGAGAAATAACTGACGAAGCCACGGGATTCCCTATCCCCCCGCGGCTCAGGCTGGACCGGAGGGACTCGGGTGTAACCGCCGCTATGTGGGGGAAGGAGAAATACCTGACGAACCCACGGGGCGTCCCTATCCCCCCGCGGCCCTGGCAGGACCGGAGGGACTCGGGTGTAACCGCCGCTGGTTGGGGGAAGGAGAAATACCTGTCGAACCCACGGGGCGTCCCTATTGCCCCGCGGCCCAGGCTGGACCGGAGGGACTCGGGTGTAACCGCCGCTGCGTGGGGGAAGGAAAAATACCTGACGAACCCACGGGGCGTCCCTATCCCCCCGCGGCCCAGGCTGGACCGGAGGGACTGGGGTGTAACCGCCGCTGTGTGGGGGAAGGAGAAATACCTGAGGAACCCACGGGGCGTCCCTATCCCCCTGCGGCCCAGGCTGGACCGGGGGGACTCGGGTGTAACCGCCGCTGTGTGGGGGAAGGAGAAATACCTGACGAACCCACGGGGCGTCCCTATCCCCCCGCGGCCCAGTCTGGACCGGAGGGACTCGGGTGTAACCGCCGCTGTGTGGGGGAAGGAGAAATAGCTGTCGAACCCACGGGGCGTCCCTATCCCCCCGCGGCCCAGGCTGGACCGGAGGGACTCGGGTGTAACCGCCGCTGTGTGGGGGAAGGAGAAATACCTGACGAACCCACGGGGCGTCCCTATCCCCCCGCGGCCCAGGCTAGACCGGAGGGACTCGGGTGTAACCGCCGCTGTGTGGGGGATGGAGAAATACCTGACGAACCCACGGGGCGTCCCTATCCCCCCGCGGCCCTGGCAGGACCGGAGGGACTCGGCTGTAACCGCCGCTGTGTGGGGGAAGGAGAAATACCTGTCGAACCCACGGGGCGTCCCTATCCCCCCGCTGCCCAGGCTGGACCGGAGGGACTCGGGTGTAACCGCCGCTGTGTGGGGGAAGGAAAAATACCTGACGAACCCACGGGGCGTCCCTATCCCCCCGCGGCCCAGGCTGGACCAGGGGGACTCGGGTGTAACCGCCGCTGTGTGGGGGAAGGAGAAATACCTGACGAACCCACGGGGCGTCCCTATCCCCCCGCGGCCCAGGCTGGACCGGAGGGACTCGGGTGTAACCGCCGCTGTGTGGGGGAAGGAGAAATACCTGTCGAACCCACGGGGCGTCCCTGTCCCCCCGCGGCCCAGGCTGGACCGGAGGGACTCGGGTGTAACCGCCGCTGCGTGGGGGAAGGAGAAATACCTGTCGAACCCACGGGGCGTCCCTATCCCCCCGCGGCCTAGGCTGGACCGGAGGGACTCGGGTGTAACCGCCGCTGTGTGGGGGAAGGAGAAATACCTCACGAACCCACGGGGCGTCCCTATCCCCCCGCGGCCCAGGCTGGACTGGAGGGACTCGGGTGTAACCGCCGCTGTGTGGGGGAAGGAAAAATACTTGTCGAACCCACGGGGCGTCCCTATCCCCCCGCGGCCTAGGCTGGACCGGAGGGACTCGGGTGTAACCGCCGCTGTGTGGGGGAAGGAGAAATACCTGACGAACCCACGGGGCGTCCCTATCCCCCCGCGGCCCAGGCTGGACCGGAGGGACTCGGGTGTAACCGCCGCTGTGTGGGGGAAGGAAAAATACCTGTCGAACCCACGGGGCGTCCCTATCCCCCCGCGGCCCAGGCTGGACCGGAGGGACTCGGGTGTAACCGCCGCTGTGTGGGGGAAGGAAAAATACCTGTCGAACCCACGGGGCGTCCCTATCCCCCCGCGGCCCAGGCTGGACCGGAGGGACTCGGGTGTAACCGCCGCTGTGTGGGGGAAGGAGAAATACCTGACGAACCCACGGGGCATCCCTATCCCCCCGCTGCCCAGGCTGGACCGGAGGGACTCGGGTGTAACCGCCGCTGTGTGGGGGAAGGAAAAATACCTCACGAACCCACGGGGCGTCCCTATCCCCCCGCGGCCCAGGCTGGACCGGAGGGACTCGGGTGTAACCGCCGTTGTGTGGGGGAAGGAAAAATACCTGACGAACCCACGGGGCGTCCCTATCCCCCCGCGGCCCAGGCTGGACCGGAGGGACTCGGGTGTAACCGCCGCTGTGTGGGGGAAGGAGAAATACCTCTCGAACCCACGGGGCGTCCCTATCCCCCGCGGCCCAAGCTGGACCGGAGGGACTCGGGTGTAACCGCCGCTGCGTGGGGGAAGGAGAAATACCTGTCGAACCCACGGGGCGTCCCTATCCCCCCGCGGCCCAGGCTGGACCGGAGGGACTCGGGTGTAACCGCCGCTGTGTGGGGGAAGGAGAAATACCTGTCGAACCCACGGGGCGTCCCTATCCCCCGCGGCCCAAGCTGGACCGGAGGGACTCGGGTGTAACCGCCGCTGCGTGGGGGAAGGAGAAATACCTGTCGAACCCACGGGGCGTCCCTATCCCCCCGCGGCCCAGGCTGGACCAGAGGGACTCGGGTGTAACCGCCGCTGTGTGGGGGAAGGAGAAATACCTGTCGAACCCACGGGGCGTCCCTATCCCCCGCGGCCCAAGCTGGACCGGAGGGACTCGGGTGTAACCGCCGCTGCGTGGGGGAAGGAGAAATACCTGTCGAACCCACGGGGCGTCCCTATCCCCCCGCGGCCCAGGCTGGACCGGAGGGACTCGGGTGTAACCGCCGCTGTGTGGGGGAAGGAAAAATACCTGTCGAACCCACGGGGCGTCCCTATCCCCCCGCGGCCCAGGCTGGACCGGAGGGACTCGGGTGTAACCGCCGCTGTGTGGGGGAAGGAAAAATACCTGTCGAACCCACGGGGCGTCCCTATCCCCCCGCGGCCCAGGCTGGACCGGAGGGACTCGGGTGTAACCGCCGCTGTGTGGGGGATGGAGAAATACCTGACGAACCCACGGGGCATCCCTATCCCCCCGCTGCCCAGGCTGGACCGGAGGGACTCTGGTGTAACCGCCGCTGTGTGGGGGAAGGAAAAATACCTCACGAACCCACGGGGCGTCCCTATCCCCCCGCGGCCCAGGCTGGACCGGAGGGACTCGGGTGTAACCGCCGCTGTGTGGGGGAAGGAGAAATACCTGACGAACCCACGGGGCGTCCCTATCCCCCCGCGGCCCAGGCTGGACCGGAGGGACTCGGGTGTAACCGCCGCTGTGTGGGGGAAGGAGAAATACCTGTCGAACCCACGGGGCGTCCCTATCCCCCGCGGCCCAAGCTTGACCGGAGGGACTCGGGTGTAACCGCCGCTGCGTGGGGGAAGGAGAAATACCTGTCGAACCCACGGGGCGTCCCTATCCCCCCGCGGCCCAGGCTGGACCGGAGGGACTCGGGTGTAACCGCCGCTGTGTGGGGGAAGGAGAAATACCTGTCGAAACCACGGGGCGTCCCTATCCCCCGCGGCCCAGGCTGGACCGGGGGGACTCGGGTGTAACCACCGCTGTGTGGGGGAAGGAGAAATACCTGACGAACCCACGGGGCGTCCCTATCCCCCCGCTGCCCAGGCTAGACCGGCGGGACTCGGGTGTAACCGCCGCTGTGTGGGGGAAGGAGAAATACCTGTCGAACCCACGGGGCGTCCCTATCCCCCCGCGGCCCAGGCTGGACTGCAGGGACTCGGGTGTAACCGCCGCTGTGTGGGGGAAGGAGAAATACCTGACGAACCCACGGGGCGTCCCTATCCCCCCGCGGCCTAGGCTGGAGCGTGGGACTCGGGTGTAACCGCCGCTGTGTGGGGGAAGGAGAAATACCTGACGAACCCACGGGGCGTCCCTATCCCCCCGCGGCCCAGGCTGGACCCGAGGGACTCGGGTGTAACCGCCGCTGGTCGGGGGAAGGAGAAATAGCTGTCCAACCCACGGGGCGTCCCTATCCCCCCGCGGCCCAGGCTGGACCGGAGGGACTCGGGTGTAACCGCCGCTGTGTGGGGGAAGGAGAAATACCTGACGAACCCACGGGGCGTCCCTATCCCCCCGCGGCCCAGGCTGGACCCGAGGGACTCGGGTGTAACCGCCGCTGGTCGGGGGAAGGAGAAATAGCTGTCCAACCCACGGGGCGTCCCTATCCCCCCGCGGCCCAGGCTGGACCGGAGGGACTCGGTTGTAACCGCCGCTGTGTGGGGGAAGGAGAAATACGTGACGAACCCACGGGGCGTCCCTATCCCCCCGCGGCCCTGGCAGGACCGGAGGGACTCGGGTGTAACCGCCGCTGTGTGGGGGAAGGAGAAATACCTGTCGAACCCACGGGGCGTCCCTATCCCCCCGCGGCCCAGGCTGGACCGGAGGGACTCGGGTTTAACCGCCGCTGTGTGGGGGAAGGAAAAATACCTGACGAACCCACGGGGCGTCCCTATCCCCCCGCGGCCCAGGCTGGACCGGAGGGACTCGGGTGTAACCGCCGCTGTGTGGGGGAAGGAGAAATACCTGTCGAACCCACGGGGCGTCCCTATCCCCCCGCGGCCCAGGCTGGACGGGAGGGACTCGGGTGTAACCGCCGCTGGTTGGGGGAAGGAGAAATAGCTGTCGAACCCACGGGGCGTCCCTATCCCCCCGCGGCCCAGGCTGGACCGGAGGGACTCGGGTGTAACCGCCGCTGTGTGGGGGAAGGAGAAATACGTGACGAACCCACGGGGCGTCCCTATCCCCCCGCGGCCCTGGCAGGACCGGAGGGACTCGGGTGTAACCGCCGCTGTGTGGGGGAAGGAGAAATACCTGAGGAACCCACGGGGCGTCCCTATCCCCCCGCGGCCCAGGCTGGACCGGAGGGACTCGGGTGTAACCGCCGCTGTGTGGGGGAAGGAGAAATAGCTGTCGAAGCCACGGGGCGTCCCTATCCCCCCGCGGCCCAGGCTGGACCGGAGGGACTCGGGTGTAACCGCCGCTGTGTGGGGGAAGGAGAAATACCTGACGAACCCACGGGGCGTCCCTATCCCCCCGCGGCCCAGGCCGGACTAGAGGGACTCGGGTGTAACCGCCGCTGTGTGGGGGAAGGAAAAATACCTGTCGAACCCACGGGGCGTCCCTATCCCCCCGCGGCCCAGGCCGGACCGGAGGGACTCGGGTGTAACCGCCGTTGTGTGGGGGAAGGAGAAATACCTGTCGAAACCCACGGGGCATCCCTATCCCCCCGCGGCCCAGGCTGGACCGGCGGGACTCGGGTGTAACCGCCGCTGCGTGGGGGAAGGAGAAATACCTGACGAACCCACGGGGCGTCCCTATCCCCCCGCGGCCCAGGCTGGACTGGAGGGACTCGGGTGTAACCGCCGCTGTGTGGGGGAAGGAGAAATACCTGACGAACCCACGGGGCGTCCCTATCCCCCCGCGGCCCAGGCTGGACCGGAGGGACTCGGGTGTAACTGCCGCTATGTGGGGGAAGGAAAAATACCTGTCGAACCCACGGGGCGTCCCTATCCCCCCGCGGCCCAGGCTGGACCGGAGGGACTCGGGTGTAACCGCCGCTGTGTGGGGGAAGGAAAAATACCTGTCGAACCCACGGGGCGTCCCTATCCCCCCGCGGCCCAGGCTGGACCGGAGGGACTCGGGTGTAACTGCTACTGTGTGGGGGATGGAGAAATACCTGACGAACCCACGGGGCGTACCTATCCCCCCGCGGCCCAGGCTGGACCGCAGGGACTCGGGTGTAACCGCCGCTGTGTGGAGGAAGGAAAAATACCTGTCGAACCCACGGGGCGTCCCTATCCCCCCGCGGCCCAGGCTGGACCGGGGGGACTCGGGTGTAACCGCCGCTGTGTGGGGGAGGGAAAAATACCTGTCGAAACCACGGGGCATCCCTATCCCCCGCGGCCCAGGCAATAGACGCCCACGCTTAGCCCTTGCGGCCGCAGTGGGGGTCTCCCGGTGCCGTGGATGGCTTGGGGGGGGGGTCGTAACATAACATAACATCTAGGGCCTGGGGGGGATGGCGCCCCCCCTGGATTCCATAACAGCCAAATCTCCTCGCCGGGAGGGGATGGCGCCCCTCCACGGCACAACGACCGGGGGGCCTCTCCTTGGTTCATATCTCCTTCCAGTTGGCAGCGCCGTTGTGGGCGTCACGTGAGGTAGGAGCTCGGGGGGCCTCCCCTTAGTTCAATTTCAACCATCGTAAACAGACCGGCCGCCGGGGGCACGGGGGGGCCTCCCCTTATTTCAGAATTTTCTCGATTTTATTCCCACGTTCACTCGTCACACACAATAACGGGGGGCCTCCCCTTGTTTCACAGCAATTCCTGGGGAGCCAGACGTCGAGGGTGCGGGCAGGTGCCATTACCCCGGCACAGTGAGCACCGTCGCGGCAGGCGCTGGCCCTTACCTCCACCCCGATGCTGTCTCCCCTTTATTCCACCACCTCCCAGCTCCGGTCCAGGCATCCCGCCGGGTGCAGCAGGGCGCGTGGCTGTGAGGCTTGATGTCACGGTTGCCCCGCATTGCATCGCAGGGCAGGACCGGTAGCCCCCCGTGACATCAGGCCCCTGGCCGAAGGCCATAGTGGTTGTGCCCCAGGCCCGGACGGGCTTCGGATAGGACGATAACCCCAACCCATGATGTACCTATGCAGAACACAAGGTGCAGTGGGTTGGGGTAGGGGAGCGCACAGGAGCCCTGGAGAGGGGTGGGTCACAGGGGGACCCGGGTTACTCCCGCATACCGCCACCCCCCGGTGGAGCCCTCCCTGTGCCATCGTGGGTCTCCCACGGTGGCCGGCGAGGGGTGGGGCGCGCGATCCCGTGCCCTGGCCGCCGCGGCTGGACCAGGGCACCCCCCAGATTGCGTGTTAGCCCGGGAGGGACCCCCCCCGGTTTCACCCCCACACCAACGTGAGGTCACGCGCCCCTGGGCAGCAGTGGGGGTCCCACAAAACCTGCCCACACAACCCCTCCCCACACAACCCCCACACACAACCCCCCCACACAACCCCTCCCCATACACAACCCCCACACACCACCCCCCCAAACAACCCCCACACACGACCCCCCCACACAACCCCTCCCCACACAACCCCGACACACAACTCCCACACACAACCCCCCAACACAACTGCTCCCCACACAACACCCCCACACAACCCCCAAACACAACCCCCACACAACCCCCACACACAACCCCCACACACAACCCCCACACACAACCCCCACACACAACCCCCACACACAACCCCCACACACACCCCCACATACAACCCCCCCACACAACCCCCACACACAACCCCCACAAACCACCCCCACATACAACCCCCGCACACAACCCCTACACACAACCCCCACACACAACCCCCCCACACAACCCCTCCCCACACAACCCCTCCCCACACAACCCCCACACACAACCCCCCCACACAACCCCTCCCCATACACAACCCCCACACACAACCCCCCCACACAACCCCCACACACAACCCCTCCCCACACAACCCCCACACACAACCCCCACACACAACCCCCACACACAACCCCCACACACAACCCCCCCACACAACCCCCACACACAACCCCCACACACAACCCCCACGCACAACCCCCCCACACAACCCCCACACACAACCCCCACACACAACCCCTCCCCACACAACCCCCACACACAACCCCCACACACAACCCCCACACACAACCCCCACACACAACCCCCCCACACAACCCCCACACACAACCCCCACACACAATCCCCACACACAACCCTCACACACAACCCCCACACACAACCCCCACGCACTACCCCCACACACAACCCCCACACACAACCCCCACACACAACCCCCCCACACAACCCCCACACACAACCCCCACACACAACCCCTCCCCACACAACCCCCACACACAACCCCCACACACAACCCCCACACACAACCCCCACACACAACCCCCCCACACAACCCCCACACACAACCCCCACACACAATCCCCACACACAACCCTCACACACAACCCCCACACACAACCCCCACGCACTACCCCCACACACAACCCCCACACACAACCCCTCCCCACACAACCCCCTAACACAACCCCCACTCACAACCCCCACACACAACCCCCCCACACAACCCCTCCCCACACAACCCCCACACACAACCCCCCCACACAACCCCCACACACAACCCCCACACACCACTCCCACACACAACCCCCCCACACAACCCCCACACAACCCCCCCACACACAACCCCCACACACAACCCCCACACACAACCCCCCCACACAACCTCCACACACAACCCCGACAGAATCCCCCCACACACAACCCCCACACACAACCCCCACACACAACCCCCACACACAACCCCCCCACACGACCCCCCCAAACAACTGCCACACACAACCCCCAAACACAACCCCAACACACAACCCCCCCCAACACAACCCCTCCCCACACAACGCCCACACACAACCCCCACACACAACCCCCACACACAACCCCCACACACAACCCCCACACACAACCCCTCCACACAACCCCTCCCCACACAACCCCTACACACAACCCCCACACACAACCCCCAAACACATTCCCCACACACAACCCCCACACACAACCCCTCCCCAGACAACCCCCACACACAACCCCCACACACAACCCCCACAAACCACCCCCACACACAACTCCTCCCCACACAACCCCTACACACAACCCCCACACACAACCCCCCCACACAACCCCTCCCCACACAACCCCCACACACAACCCCCACACACAACCCCCACACACAACCCCCACAGACAACCCCCACACACAACCCCCACACACAACCCCCCCACACAACCCCTCCCCACACGACCCCCACACACAACCCCCACACACAACCCCCACACACAACCCCCCACACAACCCCTCCCCACACAACTGCCACACACAACCCCCACACACAACCCTCACACACAACCCCCACACACAACCCCCACACACAACCCGCACACACAACCCCCCCACACAGAACCCCCACACACGATCCCCACACACAACCTCCCCACACAACCCCCACACACAACCCCCACACACAACCCCCACACACAAACCCCCCACACAACCGCTCCCCACACAACCCCCACACACATCCCCCACACACAACCTCCACACACAACCCCCACACACAACCCCCACACAACCCCCACACGACACACAACCCCCCCACACAACCCCCACACACAACTCCCACACACAACCCCCCCACACAACCCCCACACACAACCCCCACACACAACCCCCCCACAGAACCCCTCCCCACACAATCTCCACACACAGCCCCCCCACACAACCCCCCCCACACAATCTCCACAGAGAACCCCCACACACAACCCCCACACACAACCCCCACACATAACACCCCCACACAACCCCCCCACACAACCCCCACACACAACCCCCACACATAACACCCCCACACACAACCCCCACACACAACCCCCACACACAACCCCCACACACAACCCCCCCACACAACCCCCCCACACACCCCCCCACACAACCCCCCCACACAACCCCCACACACAACCCCCACACATAACACCCCCACACACAACCCCCACACACAACCCCCACACACAACCCCCACACACAACCCACCCACACACAACCCCCACACACAACCCCCACACACAATCCCCCCCCACAAAACCTGCCCACAGAACACCTCCCCACAAAACCCCCACACACAACCCCCCCACACAACCCCTCCCCACACACAACTCCCACACACAACCCCCACACACAACCCCCACACACAGCCCCCCCACACAACCCCCACACACAACCCCCACACACAACCCCCCCACAACCCCCACACACAACCCCCACACACAACCCCCACACACAACCCCCACACACAACCCCCCCACACAACCCCCACACACAACCCCCACACACAACCCCCACACAGCACCCCCACACACAACCCCCACACACAACCCCCACACACAACCCCCACACACAACCCCCCCACACAACCCCCACACACAACCCCCACACACAACCCCCACACACAACCCCCACACACAACCCCGACACACAACCCCCACACACAACCCCCACACACAACCCCCACACACAACCCCCCCGCACAACCCCCACACACAACCCCCACACACAACCCCCACACACAACCCCTCCCCACACAACCCCCACACACAACCCCCCCACACAACCCCCCCACACAACCCCCGCACACAACCCCCACACACAACCCCCCCACACAACCCCCACACACAACCCCCACACACAACCCCCACACACAACCCCCACACACAATCCCCCCCACAAAACCTGCCCACACAACCCCTCCCCACACAACCCCCACACACAGCCCCCCCACGCAACCCCTCCCCACACACAACCCCCACACACAACCCCCACACACAAACCCCACACACAACCCCCACACACAACCCCCACACACAACCCCCACACACAACCCCCACACACAACCCCCACACACAACCCCCACACACAACCCCCCCACACAACCTCCACACACAGCCCCCCCACACAACCCCCCCACACGACCCCCCCCACACAATCCCCACACACAACCCCCCCACACAACCCCCGCACACAACCCCCACACACAGCCCCCCCACACAATTCCCACACACAACCCCCACACACAACCCCCACACACAACCCCCACACACAATCCCCCCCACAAAACCTGCCCACACAACCCCTCCCCACACAACCCCCACACACAACCCCCACACACAACACCCCCACACAACCCCCACACACAACCCCCACACACAACCCCCACACACAACCCCACACACAACCCCCACACGCAATCCCCCCCACAAAACCTGCCCACACAACGCCTCCCCACACAACCCCTCGCCACACAACCCCCCCACACAACCCCCACACACAACCCCCACACACAACCCCCACAGAAAACCCCCACATACAACCCCCACACACAGCCCCCACACACAACCCCCACACACAACCGCCACGCAAAACCCCCACACACAACCCCTACACACAATTCCCACACACAACCCCCACACACACAACCCCCACACTCAAACCCCACACAAAACCCCCACATACAACCCCCACACACAACCCCCACACACAACCCCCACGCACAACCCCCACACACAACCCCCACACACAACCCCCACACACAACCCCCACACACAACCCCCACACACAACCCCCACGCACAACCCCCACACACAACCCCCACACACGACCCCTACACACAACCTCCACACACAACCCCCACACACAACCCCCCCACACAACCCCCCCACACAACCCCTCCCCATACAACCCCCATACACAACCCCCCCAAACAACCCCCCCACACAACCCCCACACACAACCCGCACCCACGACCCCCACACACAACCCCCACACACAACCCCCCCACACAACCCCTCCCCACACAGGCCCCACACACAACCCCCACACACAACCCCCACACACAACCCCCACACACAACTGCCCCACACAACCCCTCCCCACAAAACCCCCACACACAACCCCCCCACACAACCCCTCCCCACACACAACTCCCACACACAACCCCCACACACAACCCCCACACACAGCCCCCCCACACAACCCCCACACACAACCCCCACACACAACCCCCCCACAACCCCCACACACAACCCCCACACACAACCCCCCCAAACAACCCCCCCACACAACCCCCACACACAACCCCTCCCCACACAACCCCCACACACAACCCCCACACACAACCCCCCCAAACAACCCCCACACACAACCCCCACACACAACCCCCCCACACAACCCCTCCCCACACAACCCCCACACACAACCCCCCCACACAACCCCTCCCCACACAACCCCCACACACAACCCCCCGACACAACCCCTCCCCACACAACCCCCGGAAACAATCCCCACACACAACCCCCACACACGACCCCACTTGTTGGCCACTTCTGATTCTGCCCCCCGCTCTGAAGCGGTGGGGACCCCCGAGGCGGCAGGGGTGATGTAGCCACCTTGCCCACTTGTGGGCCAATTCTGATGCTGTCCCCCCGCTGTGAAGCGTTGCCCCCCCCCCCCCCCCCCCAGGCGGCAGGGGTGATGTAGCCACCTTGCCCACTTGTGGGCCAATTCTGATGATGTCCCCCCGCTCGGAAGCGCGGGGGACCTCCCAAGCGGCAAGGGTGATGTAGCCACCTTGCCCACTTGTGGGCCAATTCTGATTCTGTCCCCCCGTTCTTAAGCTTTGCCCTCCCCACGCGGCAGGGGTGATGTAGCCACCTTGCCCACTTGTGGGCCACTTCTGATTCTGCCCCCCGCTCTAAAGCGGTGGGGACCCCCCAGGCGGCAAGGGTGATCTAGCCACCTTGCCCACTTGTGGGCCAATTCGGATTATGTTCCCCCGCTCTGAAGCATTGCCCCCCCCCCCCCCCCCAGGCGGCAGGGGTGATGTAGCCACCTTGCCCACTTGTGGGCCAATTCTGATGCTGTCCCCCCGCTCGGAAGCGGTGGGGACCCCCCAGGCGGCAGGGGTGATGTAGCCACCTTGCCCACTTGTGGAGCAATTTTGATGGTGTCCCCCCGCTCGGAAGCTGTGGGGAACCCCAAGGCGGCAGGGGTGATGTAGCCACCTTGCCCACTTGTGGGCCACTTCTGATTCTGTCCCCCCGCTCTGAAGCGCCCCCCCCCCCCCCCAGGCGGCAGGGCTGATGTAGCCACCTTGCCCACTTGTGGGCCACTTCGGATTCTGTCCCCCCGCTCTAAAGCGGTGGGGACCCCCGAGGCGGCAGGGGTGATGTAGCCACCTTGCCCACTTGTGGGCCAATTCTGATGCTGTCCCCCCGCACGGAAGCGGTGGGGACCCCCCCGGGCGGCAAGGGTGATGTAGCCACCTTGCCCACTTGTGGGCCACTTCGGATTCTGTCCCCCCGCTCTGAAGCATTGCCCCCCCCCCCCCCCCGGGCGGCAGGGGTGATGTAGCCACCTTGCCCACTTGTGGGCCAATTCGGATTCTGTCCCCCCGCTCGGAAGCGGTGGGAAACCCCGAGGCGGCAGGGGTGATGTAGCCACCTTGCCCACTTGTGGGCCAATTCTGATTCTGTCCCCCCGCTCTGAAGCGCCCCCCCCCCCCCCCCCCCAGGCGGCAGGGGTGATGTAGCCACCTTGCCCATTTGTGGGCCACTTCTGATTCTGTCCCCCCGCTCTGAAGCGGTGGGGACCCCCGAGGCGGCAGGGGTAATGTAGCGACCTTGCCCACTTGTGGGCCAATTCTGATTCCGTCCCCCCGCTCGGAAGCGGTGGGGACCCCCTACTCGGCAGGGTTGATGTAGCCACCTTGCCCACTTGTGGGCCAGTTCTCTTTCTGCCCCCCGCTCTGAAGCGCCCCCCCCCCCCCCCAGGCGGCAGTGGTGATGTAGCCACCTTGCCCATTTGTGGGCCACTTCTGATTCTGTCCCCCCGCTCTGAAGCGGTGGGGACCCCCCAGGCGGCAGGGGTGATGTAGCCACCTTGCCCACTTGTGGGCCAATTCTGATGATGTCCCCCGCTCTGAAGCGGTGGGGACCTACGAGGCGGCAAGGGTGATGTACCTTGCCCACTTGTCGGCCAATTCTGATTCTGTGCCCCGCTCTGAAGCGGTGGGGACCCCCGAGGCAGCAGGGTTGATGTAGCCAACTTGCCCACTTTTGGGCCAATTCTGATTCTGCCCCCCGCTCTGAAGCGGTGGGGACCCCCTAGGCGGCAGGGGTGATGTAGCCACCTTGCCCACTTGTGGGCCAGTTCTGATTCTGCCCCCCGCTCTAAAGTCGACTTTGTGGAATGCCCCATGTGCCAATGCACATCGCCGCAACTAGTTGGTTAAATCGCGGGCACAGCGCAGTTTACAAGCGTCGTCGATCGATATGTCTTTTGCGCCACCGCTGATTGCGGCGCAGGTGTAGAATTTGACTAATTGGCATCCGCTTCCACTGGTTGTTCATTGTCGCAACTTGCGAATACCTTTTCCTTAAGTTTGACCCAGTCTGGCCCCGGCCACACATTGCATGAATGCAATGGTTACGTAACAATTCCGCCCTCTTATGGGCCCCCAAGAAGATAGGGTTGAGGCAGCCACTTCTGATTTTCTCCCCGCGGTTGGCGTTGGGAACCCCCGGGAATGCAGATTTTACCATGGCAGTCGGGTGGTGGTGGATGGGGCACTGCACCGGTAGGTGGAACTGAAAGCATGTCAAGCACAACGTGCTTGGAATAGCAGCACCAAAATGAGCCTTTGTAACTCTCATGCCTTTCGCCCCTCTCGGCCTGCCGTGTGCCCTAACACTCTGCCCCTTTGTGGTCCATTCTTCTTGTGGTGCAGATCGTCGGTGCCCAACCTGCCCGCTCCAGCTGTCCTGGAAGCAACGTAAGCTGTGTTGGCTATGCAGCGGGTGTCAGGCCCGCTGGACGTGGGTAGGTGGGGCGCCCACACTAGTCCCCGCACCACCACCACAGCCACCACCACCACCACCATATCAGCCCCCACCATACCAGCCACCACAAGGAGCACCACCACCACAGCCACAACCGCCAGTGCTGCAGTCGCAACAGCACCAGCAGCCACAACAGCAGTTACAACAACAGCCACAACAGCAACCACAACAGCAACCACAACAGCAAGAGCACCAGCAGCCACAGCAGCAGCACCAACAACATCCGCAACAACAACCACACCAGCCACAACAACTGCAGCCACAGCAGCTGTCGCCACAACAGCTACAGCAGCAGCACCAACAACAGCCACAACAGCAACCACACCAGCCACAACAGCAGCAGCAACTGCATCCACACCAGCAGACACAGCAGCTACAAGAGCCACAACAACAACAACAACAGCACCAGCAGCCACAGCACGTGCCACGGCAACCAGTGCCATGGCAACCAGACCCGCAGCCACAGCAGCAGCAGCAACAGCACCAGCAGCCACAGCAGCACCAACAACAGTTACAGCAGCAGCACCAACAACAGTTACAGCAGCAGCACCAACAACAGCCACAACAGCAACCACAACAGTAACAACAGCAGCAGCAACCGCAGTCACACCAGCAGACACAGCAGCTACAAGAACCAGAGCAGCAGCAGCAACAGCACCAGCAGCCACAGCAGCACCAACAACAGCTACAGCAGCAGCCACAACAAGAACCACACCAGCCACAACAACAGCAGCCACAGCAGCAGCTACAACAACAGGCACAACCGCAACCACACCAGCAGCATCAACAACAGCCACAACAGCAACCACAGCAATTGCAACATCAACAGCCACAACAGCAACCACAACAGCCACAACAGCAGCAACCGCAACAACACCAGCAGCCACTGCAGCAACAACAACAACCACACAAGCAACAGCACCGGCACCAGCAGACACAACAGGAGCCTCAGCTAGCACGGCAATGGCTGCCACAGCCACCACTGCCGCTGCCACTGCCACTACAGCAACAGCCGCAGCAGCAGCCACAAAAGCCAGCCCTGCCACCGCCACTTCTAGCACCACCACCCATTGCACCCCACCCGTGCGACCACATGCCCATGCCACCTGGCATAACCTACCCCACCCCATCCCACGAGCATCACCACCACCACCCCCGCCACCCCCCCCACCATCGCCACCACCAACGCCACCACTGGCAGCACATGCATGACCGACAGCACCAACCAAAACAGCAACCACACCAGCAGCAACAGCAACAACAGCACCAACAACCACGACAACAGCAGACACAGCGGCAACAACAACCACACCAGCAGCAACAGCAACAACAACACCAACAACCACAACAGCAGCACACACGGCAGCAACAACACCCACAGCCACAAGAGCAGCAACCACAACTGCCACCAGGATGGCAGGCCACCGTGTTTACACCCTTGCCGCACTTGCCGCACTTGCCATACACACCGCCACGCACGGCCACACATGCCAGTACCGGAGGCAAGGAGGGGAAAGCTGGGGATGGAAGGGGGGGCTCAAAGGGAGCAGGAAAGGGAGGGAAGGGGGTGATGGGGCGTGGGGCACCGGGCCATGTTGGGCCGGGCACACAAGCCACTACTAGAGATGGAAGGGGGGGCTCGAAGGAAGGGGGAAAGGGAGTGAAGGGGGCGATGGGGCGTCGGGCCGTTGGTGTTGGGCCGGGCTGGGCCGCGGGTGCCGGTGGTCAAGTTGCCACCCCTCTGGCCCAAACTTTCAACACCGCCCAACGCCACCAGTTCGCCATCCAACTCGACAGCTCTAGCCCGATCTCCATCAGCAGCACCCCCGGCAGCACTCCCCGCACTCCCACACCTAACCGCTACCCTAACCTCCGGGCGCGACAGCTTTGGCCCACTGAGGCCGAGGCCCAGCGCCCGCGTCCGCACGGGTCGGGGGGGCCCATAGCCTCAGTGGCTCTGGGCTGATTCCCCGGCCCCAGCCCCAGCCCACGCCCAAGCCCAAGCCCCAACCCCAGCCCCAGCCTGAGTCCGGGCCGCCGGCTAAGCGGCCCAGGACCGAGTAGGTATGTAGGTATGTAATTGGTATGCTATTGACACTGCATCTCCTGCATCTTACCTAGGTTTGGCATAAAGAATGAATGCATGACAAAATCACCTCGAAGAGAGGTTGTTAGATCATGCGCAGGCGCGGGCGTCGTATACCCCCCATTTTTGGGGTCATTCGCGCATACTCCAAGGCATGATATTGGATGTCCAACCCCTTGTAAAATCATTATTTTGCCCAATAAGACCATCCCCCAATGGATAAGAAGTCAGAAATGGTTTTTTCTGCTAAGGAACCTCGAAACCAGGGGGTGCCATAAGGACGCTCACCCTTTTTTTCCCCTATGGCATCCACTCTCTGATGTTGGGGAGACACTAGATCCTGAGGTACCTTAGTTGTATTGAACTCTAATACCAAGGGTTCAGGTTCAATTCCCAGTGTGTGCGCTCTTTTTGGCTTTGCTTTTTTGGTCTTTTTTATGTCTGCATGTTACCCTCAGGACTGTGTGTGGCTTCTTTTTTTTTCGTCTGTTTTATGTCCGCATCTTACCCCAGCGGTTCCCCTCCAACTACCATCGGTCACCCACCAGCCGCAGCACCACCCGCCCTGAGGCGGGCCCCAGTTGTGCGAAGGAGGGCGCTGGATATGTTGTCGTGGTGATGGAGCTTGACAACATGGAGGGGATGCGGACATTCAGAGTGCATTGCTTGACATGACGGGCCAGACGACTCCAAGCTGGCACTGAGACCAACTGGCCCGCCGTGATGCATGCCCCAAATGTGCGAAGGAGGGCGCTGGATATGTTGTCGTGGTGATGGACCTGGACAACATGGAGGGGACGCGGACATTCCGAGTGCATTGCTTGACATGACGGGGCAAACAGGTCCAAGCCGGCACTCAGACCAACTGACTGAGCAGGGGTGCAGATTGAGGGGCAACATAGGCCGTCTAAGTCAACAGCGTTGCATTTCCGTCAGAGCTTTTGAGCGTCTATGCTTTGGCGCATTCTGAGGTTGCTATCCGCACCCGCTCCGCACCCACTTGCACGCACCGTGCACGCACACATACACGCCTTGCTCTCAAAACGTACAGGGTGCGCCAGGGATGGGGTGTGTTCAGGGGTGTACACATGCATTGCCGACTGTGCTTTGCCACTGCGAAGCACCAGATCTTGTTTGCAGCTTTTGGGCAGCTTGCAAACCGGAAAGCCAATGCACAGGCAAGGGTCACACAGGACTAACCCCATGGGTGCAGCGTCCAAAAGCAGTGCAGACCCATGCCACCTTGCATGCCACCAGCATGCTTTTACAACCAGGGAGCAGCATCTGAGAGTGAATGGGCTGGCTGAACTCTGAATGAAGCATTGCAACAGATTTGTTCTGCATGGGGATGAGGGCCAAGATGTATGATTGAGAGGGGCAGGGGTTCTGTCTGATGACTGAATGCGGTGGATATTTTTCTTGTGCACCGATTGATTTGTGCAAGATTTGACCTCAGCCTCATTTAGGACGGTGATGATGCTCTGACGCCTCAGCCCTGTGTTGATCTTTGGGGGGGGAGGGGGGGTGTTTGGCAGCCTGTCAGATCTTCTGAGCAGCAGTGGGCTGTGCTAGCAAGCAAGGAAGAGCCTGAGCTTTGGAACCAGGTGTGGGTTTAGTATACTGAGTTGGAGTTGCTGGTGGGCACATCTCCATCAGACACCTACATCAAGCCAGCACATGATTCCTGTCACCTATCACCTGGTCGGGGTTAGGGTTAGGCTCATGTTCAGGACCGAACCTTGGCTTGTGCTTGCAGTCGAGCACGTATACGGCCACATGTTTCTGAAATTTGGACAGGGTACACAATTAGTTACCAAGGATGTGTGCCGTTGCTGGCTGTATGATTGAGAGGGGCAGGGGTTCTGTGCGATGGCTGAATATGGTGGATATCCTTCCTGTGCACCGATTGGTTTGTGCAAGATTTGACCTCAGCCTCATTTAGGACGTTGATGATGCTGTGACGCCTCAGTCCTGTGTTGATCATTGGGAGGGGGGGTGTTTGGCAGCATGTCAGATCTTCTGAGCAGCAGTGGGCAAGCAAGGAAGAGCCTGAGCTTTGGAACCAGGTGTGGTTTCAGTATACTGAGTTGGAGTTGGTGGTGGGCACATCTCCATCAGACACCTACATCAAGCCAGCACATGATTCCTGTCACCTGTCACCTAGTTAGGGCTAGGGTTAGGCTCATGTTCAGGAGCGAACCTTGGCTTGTGCTTGCAGTCGAGCACGTATAGGGCCACATGTTTCTGAAATTTGGACAGGGTACACCATTAGTTACCAAGGATGTGGGCCGTCGCTGGCTGTATGATTGAGAGGGGCAGGGGTTCTGTGCAATGGCTGAATATGGTGGATATCCTTCGCGTGCACCGATTGGTTTGTGCAAGATTTTACCTCAGCCTCACTTGGGACAGTGATGATCGGCGTCATGTTTTGACGCCTCAGCGTTGTGTTGATATTTGGAGGGGGGGGGGGGTATTTGGCAGTGCGCCATGCTCTGACAGCACGTCAGATCTTCTGAGCAGCATCATCTGGCGCTTACATCTTTGACCACGAATGATGTTGGCATAAGCAGGCACAACCAAGCCGACCAACTGACTGAGCAGGGGTGCAGATTGAGGGCCAACATAGGCCGTCTAAGTCAACAGCGTTGCATTCCCGTCACAGCTTTTGAGCTTATGTGCTTTGTGCGCATTCTGAGTTTGCTGTCCGCACCCGCTCCGCACCCACTTGCACGCAGCGTGCACACACACATACACCCCTTGCTCTCAAAAAGTACAGGGTGCCCCAGGGATGGGGTGTGTTCAGGGGTGTACACATGCATTGCCGACTGTGCTTTGCCACTGCGAAGCACCAGATCTTGTTTGCAGCTTTTGGGCAGCTTGCAAACCGGAAAGCCAATGCACAGGCAAGGGTCACACAGGACTAACCCCATGGGTGCAGCGTCCAAAAGCAGTGCAGACCCATGCCACCTTGCATGCCACCAGCATGCTTTTACAACCAGGGAGCAGCATCTGAGAGTGAATGGGCTGGCTGAACTCTGAATGAAGCATTGCAACAGATTTGTTCTGCATGGGGATGAGGGCCAAGATGTATGATTGAGAGGGGCAGGGGTTCTGTCTGATGACTCAATGCGGTGGATATCCTTCCTTTGCACAGATTGATTTGTGCAAGATTTGACCTCAGCCTCATTTAGGACGGTGATGATGCTCTGACGCCTCAGCCCTGTGTTGATCTTTGGGGGGGGAGGGGGGGTGTTTGGCAGCCTGTCAGATCTTCTGAGCAGCAGTGGGCTGTGCTAGCAAGCAAGGAAGAGCCTGAGCTTTGGAACCAGGTGTGGGTTTAGTATACTGAGTTGGAGTTGCTGGTGGGCACATCTCCATCAGACACCTACATCAAGCCAGCACATGATTCCTGTCACCTATCACCTGTCACCTGGTTAGGGTTAGGCTCATGTTCAGGACCGAACCTTGGCTTGTGCTTGCAGTCGAGCACGTATACGGCCACATGTTTCTGAAATTTGGACAGGGTACACAATTAGTTACCAAGGATGTGTGCCGTTGCTGGCTGTATGATTGAGAGGGGCAGGGGTTCTGTGCGATGGCTGAATATGGTGGATATCCTTCGTGTGCACCGATTGGTTTGTGCAAGATTTGACCTCAGCCTCATTTAGGACGGTGATGATGCTCTGACGCCTCAGCCCTGTGTTGATCATTGGGAGGGGGGGTGTTTGGCAGCATGTCAGATCTTCTGAGCAGCAGTGGGCAAGCAAGGAAGAGCCTGAGCTTTGGAACCAGGTGTGGGTTTAGTATACTGAGTTGGAGTTGGTGGTGGGCACATGTCCATCAGACACCTACATCAAGCTAGCACATGAATCCATGCATTGCACGCACTGTCACCTAGTTAGGGTTAGGGTCACCGAGCTGGTGGAACCAGTCTTGGTTTTATAACCCTTTTTAGGGTCTAGGGTGGACCTACCAGGTTTAGCAAGCAAGCAGCAAGCAGCAAGCAGCAAACAAGCAGCAAGCAGCAAGCAGCAAGCAGCACGCGCGAAATGGGCCAAAATCAGAACTCCGTCGTGGTGCTTTGGATTCCAGTGAAATTTTGGTGGATGATACCTATGGGTGTGAAGTACAATCACACAAAGTTTGAGCAAGAAACTCAACGGTGGCGGCCGGGAACGGGTGTCGCAAGTGGCAGACCTCAGTTTCAAAAACTGCAGTTCAGGGCCCAAAACAGCCATTTTTGGGCCGAAAAAGCCCCGGAACGCATTCAAAACGGCCAAACGAAGGGAAACGATGGGTACACTACACGTGCGGCTTGACTTCCCCGTGTCAACGAGCCCTTTGCGGCCCTCTAACTCCATGATATGTCGCGGAAACGGCCCAAAAAGGCCCCCATAAGGTCCAAATGCCGACAGCCACAAACCAAGAATAGGCCATATCTTGGGCTACATGGCTCAAAACGCGATTCCGAGGGCACCTACACCACCCGCAACCCGCCACTTTTTGTGGTTTCCACCCCTTAGAATTGCCCAAACGGACGCCTAGACCCCCATACCTAGGCCCACTAGGCTGCGGCAAGCTGCAAGCTCAAGCCCAGACAGGTGGGTGCCCAAATGGGTCAACAGGGTCCAGTAGGGGCAAAAAGATGACTTTTCTCAAAAATGATCCTAGACCATGTGCGACGCTAAAACAAGTGTTTTTGGACCGTTTTGAGCTTGTGGTGGCCCATTTTGGTACTCCGAAAATCCCAAAATGCCTTGAAACTGGGCTGTTTTGGGACCAAAAATGGGTCAAAAATGGGTCAAAAACGCATTTTTCCAGACCTCATCCTAGACCATTTGGGGTGCACAAACGGGTGAAATAGGCCCATTTTGAGCCCATTTTGGGGGCATTTTGGCCCCTCAGAAGTCCAAAAAGCCTTGAACGTGGGCCTTGTGGCACCCCGTAATGCGTGAAACAAGGAACATGCAACACTTGACACGCCGGATAGAGACATCAATTTTTTGGTACAGGTATGTGGCAGGAAGTACAATGCATTGTACATATGCATTGATTTGCTCATAACAAGAGAAAGAGGAACGGGATCGCGGTGAAGCGAAAGCCGAGCGCAGACGTCAACACGAAGCTTGGGGAGCACATTCATTCCGAGTGGAGTACGGGGTTAGGTTGCTCGCTTCAAGGTTAGGATGAACGTGGTCCAAAACAACACAACGTATGCAGTAAGCTAAGGGCGACGTGGGGGGCAGGAAAAAAAATTCACGCGAATTTTTTTCCAACTCACGTGGCACAAATTAATGGGATATGGCGGAATGGCACAAAGCGAAATTCAAAATACGGTCAAAAAGGTACCGGCCACGTCGGGCATTGATTGATTGCGGTGAAATGGACAGGCACATTGGAGGTAATTGATGGGATCGCGATGAAGCGAAAGCCAAATACCAAAACATTCAAAGTTAGGACGTTGGATAGAGGATCAACCTCTAGTTGCTCGGATTAGGGCGAATTTTTTTGGTGACATGGTCGTCTTCACAAGGCGTGGCACTACCAGTGTCCCAAGATCGCAAGGAGATACTAAAGCGAGGCCAAATTGGAAGGCTGTGCTTTTTAGGTGCGTCAAAAGCATAAATACCACAATGCTTGAGGTAGATTGCGGAGTTGTCCCATTGTAAGGGAATAGGGTCACCAAAGTGAATAAGGAAAGTGTGCTTCGTGACAAAGCAATCGTCATCAACGTGCGGACGCGCAGCTGCTGAAGGCCCCAGAAGGTCCAAATGCCGACAGCCACAAACCAAGAATAGGCCATATCTTGGGCTACATGGCTCAAAACGCGATTCCGAGGGCACCTACACCACCCGCAACCCGCCACCTTTTGTGGTTTCCACCCCTTAGAATTGCCCAAACGGACGCCTAGACCCCCATACCTAGGCCCACTAGGCTGCGGCAAGCTGCAAGCTCAAGCCCAAACAGGTGGGTGCCCAAATGGGTCAACAGGGTCCAGTAGGGGCAAAAAGATGACTTTTCTCAAAAATGATCCTAGACCATGTGCGACGCTAAAACAAGTGTTTTTGGACCGTTTTGAGCTTGTGGTGGCCCATTTTGGTACTCCGAAAATCCCAAAATGCCTTGAAACTGGGCTGTTTTGGGACCAAAAATGGGTCAAAAATGGGTCAAAAACGCATTTTTCCAGACCTCATCCTAGACCATTTGGGGTGCACAAACGGGTGAAATGAGCCCATTTTGAGCCCATTTTAGGGTATTTTGGCCCCTCAGAAGTCCAAAAAGCCTTGAAAGTGGGCCTCGTGGTGATGGGGTTCACTTGCAAGCCGATTCCACTTTGTCAAGAGCCATCAATGTGTGAATCATTCTTGATGTCCCTCACCAGTCATAGCTGATGTTCCCTCCCCCACCAGCTCGGTCCCAATATTCAGTCTTGATTAGGCTCATGTTCAGGAGCGAACCTTGGCTTGTGCTTGCAGTCGAGCACGTATAGGGCCACATGTTTCTGAAATTTTGACAGGGTACACCATTAGTTACCAAGGATGTGTGCCGTTGCTGGCTGTATGATTGAGAGGGGCAGGGGTTCTGTGCAATGGCTGAATATGGTGGATATCCTTCGCGTGCACCGATTGGTTTGTGCAAGATTTGACCTCAGCCTCATTTAGGACGGTGATGATGCTCTGACGCCTCAGCCCTGTGTTGATCATTGGGAGGGGGGGTGTTTGGCAGCATGTCAGATCTTCTGAGCAGCAGTGGGCAACCAAGGAAGAGCCTGAGCTTTGGAACCAGGTGTGGTTTCAGTATACTGAGTTGGAGTTGGTGGTGGGCACATCTCCATCAGACACCTACATCAAGCCAGCACATGATTCCTGTCACCTGTCACCTAGTTAGGGCTAGGGTTAGGCTCATGTTCAGGAGCGAACCTTGGCTTGTGCTTGCAGTCGAGCACGTATAGGGCCACATGTTTCTGAAATTTGGACAGGGTACACCATTAGTTACCAAGGATGTGGGCCGTCGCTGGCTGTATGATTGAGAGGGGCAGGGGTTCTGTGCAATGGCTGAATATGGTGGATATCCTTCGCGTGCACCGATTGGTTTGTGCAAGATTTGACCTCAGCCTCACTTGGGACAGTGATGATCGGCGTCATGTTTTGACGCCTCAGCGTTGTGTTGATATTTGGAGGGGGGGGGGGGGTATTTGGCAGTGCGCCATGCTCTGACAACACGTCAGATCTTCTGAGCAGCATCATCTGGCGCTTACATCTTTGACCACGAATGATGTTGGCATAAGCAGGCACAACCAAGCCGACCAACTGACTGAGCAGGGGTGCAGATTGAGGGCCAACATAGGCCGTCTAAGTCAACAGCGTTGCATTCCCGTCACAGCTTTTGAGCTTATGTGCTTTGTGCGCATTCTGAGTTTGCTGTCCGCAACCCGCTCCGCACCCACTTGCACGCAGCGTGCACGCACACATACCCCCCCCCCCTTGTATAAGCTACGCCCTTGTCCAAGCTACAGTAGGTGTAGGGACCGTAATAATTGTGTACGTAATTTTAATTACGTACAAAATCTAGTAGGGCCACATAAGACATGGGTTTGTCGTCACATTTGCCAATTACATGGAGCCATGGACACATGCAACATGCCACATGCAAGGCAAGCTCATTCCCAAGAATTTGAAGTTGCCCGAGCCCAAACCAGCCCCTAAGCCTCAGCCAAAGGCATCTTCAAATGGTGAGCATGTGCAATTGTTCCGCATGGTGTTTGGTCCCAAGAAGGGTTTCCAAGCCGAACATTTGTAGGCTTTGCATTCTTCATTGCTTGTGCCAACATGGGTGTGAACCTGAAAATTTCATGTTCCCAAGGCTGTCTTGTGTTTGCATGCACTTGGAAATGTGGGCAAAGGTCAAGGTGCACCCATACCATGCGCGCGCGCACGTTTGTGTCGGTAGCTGTATGTGTTTCGCGCAAGCTACGCCCTTGTCCAAGCTACAGTGGGCGTAGGGACCGTAATAATTCCGTACATTGGCGTAGCTCATACAAGGGGTTTTGTTGTTAGTGCATGGTATGTGACGCACGCTGGCGAAGGTGCTGTGACTCTTGGCCTTGTTTCCCAGATGTTGCCGCTTGGTTGCCCTATTAACGAACCGCACTTGGTCCCGGAGAACAGAGTTAGAAGGATTAGGCTTGACCGGCCACAGCTTGAGTTTGGTATACCATGCCCGCACCGACGAGGCCTCGTATGTTGGTAAGGTATGTGTACAAGGTCTAATGTCCGATGTCCCATGTGGGCATGTTCAGTCTGTGACGTAGATGAGAAGATGTTTGACGTTCGATAGAGGTTTGATCTCTGATGGTTAATAGAGGCCTAAAAAAGTCTAAGCTTCCCCCCCGAAGGATGAAGGTCACCGGAGCTGAACTCACAGCAGCGCTGCATGCAGTCAAAAATGAAATCCCTGGTAAAACGCTAATGATTGTTTCGGACTCCGAACTGGTATGTGTGGGACTGCAATCCAAGTGTGAAAAGTGGGCCATGCACAAGTGGGTGGGGTCGCAGGGGCCCCTGGCACACAAAGACTTATGGACTGAGCTGTGGGAACGGTGGCAGCTTGTGGGAGACACTGTTGAAATCCTGTGGGTGCCGTCAGATGTGTGGGTGGCAGGAAATGAAGAGGCTGACATGAGAGCTGCCAAGGGAGCCAAGCAGGCCCCGCAAGATGTGCAAAAAGCAAAACAGGTGACAGACATTTGGGGAGAGCTGGGGTTGGTAGCAATGTCCGAGTCATGGGATACAGACTCCAAGCGCTCAGGGGGGTCAGGTGTGTCCAGCGACAGCTCTGAAGAATATCCTGATGTCTGGCCCAAGCAACCGAGGCTGCGGTGAGAACCAGCCTATGAAACATTCGATAGCCCTGAAGGGCGAACTCAAGGCAACATTCAGCACTGGCTCGAGCTGTTACCTATGGCCTGTGTCACGGGGGTCATATGGTAGCTGAGTATCCGTTGCTTCATTCCGTGAAGGATAAAGGTCATCACATGAGAGAGAAGCTTTCAGTGCGACGGTGGAGGTTGTGTGCCATCTAGAGCGGTCGGAGCCAAGCCGGCGCTTGTCGCGTGGCAGTGAGGCATGCATGCATGCTGCTAAGCAGACTGTTGCCAAGATCAATATGTGAGTGGTAACGTTGGAGCCAAGGCTCTGCGAAGTAGCATGCTGCCAGTTGCGCCTCGTGTTGCAGTGATGCATTACGTAGCATGGATAACTGAAGGAGCTAAACACTTTCGCCAACGGTGCCCCGATGCCACGAAGATGTGCCGCCGTGGTGTGGGCCCAGTTGGCATTCACCCCTGCAACAACACACGGAACTGCGCCCTGCAGCACCAGTGTGACGCCATGGCCGTACAATTCCTAGGGGACAGCACATGCCAGCAGTGATGGATCAGAATGTCCACATACTACTTCCTTTTGTATCCCCGAATAGGTTTTGCCTCGTGGCATGGCAGTTGCCCATCGCACTATAGAGCGCCTCTTTATTTCTCATATGGGTCCTTGCCTTGTGCCCTGTCAACCAAGGCTCCAATGTATCATATATTTGGGTTGCCCAATCTCCAAGAGGTATGTTGTGAACACTTTGAGACAGCCTAAAAAGACCCTAACACGTAGTTGAAACCAAAGAAGTTTCTCTGTTTGAGAAAGAGGTATTGTGCGCGTCGCAAAGAGCCCCCACAATGCCCCTCCAAGGGGTTTCAAAGGGTACATCAACTCCTTGAAAACAACCATGCTTCGGCCTGGGTGGGGCACCACTGGCAACAGTGGCTGAGAATTGACTTAGGGGTGTTATGCCCTTAAACAAAAGTACCACCTGCCAACCCCCAATCTTGCTTTTTGAAACAATCGTCTGCCCAACACACATACCTCAAAATCCTCTGCGCAAAGAGGCGGTCATTTTAAGCTGTGTATGTTGGGCTCCGAGGGCCACCCTCTGCTCCATTTTGAGTCCCCGTGTGTTTTGCACTGTCTCGTGCTATATGCAGAAACATGTCACGTTTACATCCTGCTGAAGGCCTAATGTAAGTTACGACCAGGAGACGCAGGCCAATGGCAATTACAGACTTAACAACCCTCAACTTCGCGACCGTTGGGCGAGGAGCGGAGTCAACCTACCACTCCCGATTCGGCAGAACGCGGCACCTGCTTGCTCTTCTTTGCACCTTTTTGCGCATTTGGTGTTGCAGTGCAGGAGAGTCAGGTGTGGCACACGTCAAAACGGCTTCTAATTATGTTCGCGCCAATGCAAGCAAGGCAGCATCAAGGGCCCTTACCTCGCCTCGTCGGAAGCTGAAAAGTGGCACAGGTGTGGAAGGGATTTGGCGTATAGCCCGTTGCGCCGCCGCCCCCCGTGGCTTGTGGTGAAGCCTGTGGTGAAGCTTGTGGCGAAGCTTGTGGTGAAGCTTGTGGTGAAGCCTGTTGGCAGACTTGTGATGAAGCTTGTGGTGAGGCTTGTCGGCAGACTTGTGGTGAAGCTTGGGATGGGGCTTGTCGGGAGACTTGTGGTGAAGCTTGTGGTGAACCTTGTGGTGACGCTTGTCAGGAGACTTGTGTTGAAGCTTGTGGTGAGGCTTGTCAGGAGACTTGTGGTGGAGCTTGTGGTGATGCTTGTGGTGAGGCTTGTCGGGAGACTTGTGGTGAGGCTTGGGATGGGGCTTGTCGGGAAACTTGTGGTGAAGCTTGTGGTGAAGCTTGTGGTGATGCTTGTGGTGAACCTTGTGGTGACGCTTGTCAGGATACTTGTGTTGAAGCTTGTGGTGAGGCTTCTCTGGAGACTCGTGGTGAAGATTGTGAGGCTTGCCGGGAGACTTGTGGTGAAGATTGTGGTGAGGCTTGGGGTGAAGCTCATTGTGAGGATTGTCCGTAGAGTTGCGGTGAAGCTTGTGGTGAAGCTGAATTCACAATCTTCCTCCCAGCCGCCATTTTGAGTCTCCGTGTGTTTTGCAATGCAGGAGAATCAGGTCTGACACACGTCAAAACGGCTTCTGATTATGTTCGCGCCAATGCAAGCAAGGCAGCATTAAGGGCCCTTACCTCATCTCGTCGGAAGCTGAAACGTGGCAAAGGTGTGGGAGGGATTTGGCATATAGCCCGTTGCGCCGCTGGCTTGTGGTGAAGCCTGTGGTGATGCTTGTGGTGATGCGTGTGGTGAAGCTTGTGGTGAAGCTTGTTGGCAGACTTGTGATGAAGCTCGTGGTGAGTGGTGAGTCTAAATTCACATTCTTCCTCCCAGCCGCCATTTTCAGTCTCTGTGTGTTTTGCACTGTCTCGTGCTATATGCAGAAACATGTCACGTTTACATCCTGCTGAAGGCCTGATGTAAGTTACGACCAGGAGACGCAGGCCAATGGCAATTACAGAATTAACAATCTCACCCTCTAGGCCAGAGAGGCTGCATCCCTGCTGCCCTTTTATACCCTTCCTCGGCACACCACCAACTGCGCTATTCTTCGTGTGCTGGAAGAACAGCACTGATGCAACAGCTTACAGCCCAGGTGCACATTTTGTCCGGGGTTCAAAAAAGGAGAAGGTGGTGGTACAACCCCGCCCTGCAAATACTCTGCATGAGGCGGACACCATGGTGAGTAATCCTGAGTGGGTTACCTGAGGCGTGTTCATGTTACAAGCCATGAGAAGAAAGGATGTGTTGGCACCAATGAAAATTGAACCTCCCCCTTTGGGCAGTTTTCTTTTTGGCCTCCAGTCCCTTGACACAAGGCACAAGACATACATTTGACTTGACCACAAGGGAGGGCCCTGATTGCATCATGCATCAGAAGGGAAAGAAGGGGGGAGAGGGTGTCTTGGGGGGAGGAGGTCCCAGAGGGGAAGGGGTGGTCCTCCTACGATTGTCAGCCCTTCCAAATACCTCCTTGTGAAGAAAGGGAGGTGTTGTCAAGGGTAGGGGCAGGTACAACATGTAGTACATACCAACTGGGGTCGGGGGTCGCCTAAAAAAACGGGGGTTGCCTAGGAGGCCGAGTAGGGTGTGCTCTGTGTTTGTGGAGTGTATGTGTGTAGGGGTGGGGGGGGGTGGCATGAAGGGTGGGGGAGATGGGGTGCTTGGGCACCATAGAGTGGTGCAGAGGGGGCCAGGGGGGATGCCATATCCTTGGTGTGCCTGGGCTCTGCATGTCGCGGTACAGGAGCAGGGACCAGACACTGGGCCCAGATCAGGGCCACCAGAGCATATAGGTCTAATCCGGAGGGCATCACTTTCGACGGGTACCCAGCGAACATGGCAAATGTGGCCGCCTGCAAAGCCGCCTGCAACGCCAGGGACAATTGTATGGCCATTGACTTCTACATGAGGTCGGGCTGGTGCAATTTCTTTGCAGAGGCCTGCAGTACCCCCAGCTTCACACATGATGGGAGTGTGGCAGGCCCTGGCGTAGAAGTTGCACCAGTTCGTGATCCATGGCCCTACAATCGTCCGTGGCGTCGCAGGCAGCTTTGCAGGCAGCCAGATCCGCCATGTTCCCCTGCCACCCGCTGAGACCGATGCCCTCCGAGTTCTGAGTTGCATGCGGCCGTGGCGCAGATCTGTGTCCAGGTCGCGATCTTGCAACCGTTCAAATGCTTACAAAGCAATGTCCTCTGCCACATACAGCCCAAAGTGATCACCGCGTCGTGTCACCCACATACATTCACTGCCATACTGACAGTGTTCTTGGAGAAGCTCTGCAAGTCTCCAGCCCTTTTCGCTCGCACGTTTCATGAAAACTGTACCTTGTTGGGAACCGCTAGCACGCTCAGCCACTACCTCATCACACTGCTGCGCCCATTCCGCAAACCCTTAGGTTGCTTGGAGGACTCTGTCGCTCACTATATGGAGAAGGCATCATCCCGCATGAGAAATGCGAGCAAGCCATGTCGAACCGAGTGCGGTGGATGCAACCAAAACCTCACTACCCAAAGATTCCCATAGAACGACAAGAGGGACGCCAATGCAGGGCCACCTTTGGGCCCTGGGCACAGAGGAATCAGAATGTCACGAATAGTTCAACATAAGCCATTCATCGGGGTGGCCAACCACCTGCTTCCGAGATACCACTCCATCACCCCTTCTTTGGCTGTTTTACTTGGGGTCTTGTACAGTTGCTGGCGATGCGACCCTTGAAATGCTTACAAAGCAATTTCCTCTCCCACATTCAGCCCAAAGTGATCAGCCCGTTGTGGGGGTCATTTTGAGGTTCGTGTGTCGGGAGGGTCCTTCAAAATCACAGACGTGTTTCTGTTTTTGTTTTTTGTGCGACAGACCGCCCATAAGGACCGCCTCCGGTCGGCGGTTTGCCGTGAACGTAGCGGGTGGCCTGGGGCTGATACTGAAGCGGTAGGGTGGGGGCCCGCCGCGTTGGCCCTTGAAGACCCTGAAAATGCAACAGAGCACAAAAATCAGGCTTCAACCATGACTCCGGTCAGCGGTGTTATCTTCTCGATTTCGATCGCTTTGGGAGTCCATTTGACCACTTTTTATACAAATCTTTCCAAGATTTTTGCCGCATGGCAGGATTAGTCCTGGCTACATGGTCTCTGGAGAGGCGCAGAAGGAAAATTGATTAATTTATTGCGAAAATCTATAAAATTAACTATAAAAATCGCTATTTCCCAATCTGGGATTACGCCTCTGCTAAGGTCATTTTTACGCCTGCGGAGACTTCTGCGGTCGCGCTGGGGAGACGCTCCCGCTACCGCATCACCCCTCTCCTTAAAAGAGTTGCAACCCTCTAGGAGGCTTGCAACTCCGCACTGGAGTGCCCTGGAGGAAGTCTCCGCTGGGTGACCCTCCTTTATGGGATACAAAAAGGTTTGTTTATCCCCCAGGGGGAAAAACAAGTCCCAGGGGTGGCCCTGCCCTAGGTGTCCGGTGGGGAGCACCAATACTACCCTCAGGCAGAAGTCTGCCTACTTTGACACCTTAGGAAAAAGAAAAAGGCCTTGGGTGGCCTGCCCCGTTTGTTTTGAAAACCTGGCAAAAGCTTTCAATTTCCCGAAAACCTCCATGCTTTCAAAAACCAAACAACAGGACAGGCACGCACACAGCACTATAACGCAGCATCAAATCCATGGTGCTGTATCAGTTCGTGCCTTACCCAGGCACCGTGCACTGTACTGTACAAGTGCGGGTGCGTGTGCAAGGGGCTGAGCTGCCCCATATATACATGGGTTTTAAGTCCCACATATATACCCGGCCGGTGGAGCCTGCCAAGACTACGCTCAGCTATTAGTGCTCCACCAGAGAAGGAAAACTGCGAGCACTCAAATAAAATATAATAATAATTACGCAGGTTCGTCCTGCTCTTCCGATACCCCCTTTAAGAGGTGTCATCACGGCTTAACGCCGCCATCGGCGACTGCTCGGACTAGGCGTCTGACTGCTCATGGTCATCTGTTGCTTGGATGCCCATGTCGTTGGTCCTCCTGTTTGTTCCGCTTGAAGCTTGAGAACGCCCTTCAGGCGTTCGACCTCCGCCTCCAGTACGGGTACTCGAAGGAGGACCATCTCCTCTAGTCTCTTGATTCGCTCTTCCATTGGCTGCGCTGCCTGTTCATTCGGTGCCGCTCGTGCTGTCAAAGGATCACGCTGCTGGTTCGTTTGACTCCTCCACGACGCACTCCTGGTACCATCTTGGCGCCCGTCACCATGGTGAGGTCGGTAGCCTCGTTGCTGCCCGGCTGTGGATCCCCTTGCGGTCCTTTGCTCGAGTTGCGGTTGGTGTGCCGCTCTTCGCTGACCCTGGTGTCTGGCGCTCTCAAAGGCCAGTTGCCGCCTTGGTGAGTCTGCACGCACTTGCTGCCGCGGACCCATGGTTGCATGTCTCTCCTTCTCCCGCAGATTCGCTTGCCTTGTTCCGGGCTCCTGCATTCCTCTGGTGGCACGCGGTTCTACTTTTTGATGCTGCCACGGGTCACTTGGACTTGGATACGCCGGTTGGTACCACTGATCTTGCCCTCTGGCTGGCATCGTTGGGGTCTTGGCATTTGTCCATCGTTCACTCGTGACAGGGGTTGAGAACTTGCTTGAGCTCCATTTCGTGCCGTCGGGAAACTTGATGTCATGATGACCTTCAGGCTCGCTGCTGCCCGAACTCCACGGCGAGTTTGCTTTTTGACTGATAGATCCCCAGTCCGATGAGCTGCTCATTGTAGCCTCTCTTCTTTTAACAAACGGCTGTTGACCGTCCTCTCACTCCTTCACTGCGGGCGGCTGACGGCCGTCCTTTGACTCCTCCACCGCAAACGGTTGATGGCCGTCCTCCTCGGCGCAGACGGCTTGACGCTGTCTTGTCTTGAGCGGCGGGCGGCCGTCTCTTTCTCAACGGCTGGCGGCCGTCTCCACTTGAGCAGCTGGCGGCTGTCTCCTTTTAACGGCTGGCGGCCGTCTCCACTTGAGCAGCTGGCGGCTGTCTCCTTCTCAACGGCTGGAGGCCGTCAACTTCTCCACGGCTGGTGGCCGTCTCCTCTTGGGCGGCTGTTGGCCGTCTCCTTTTGAACGGCTAGCGGCCGTCTCCTCTTGAGCGGCTGGCGGCCGTTCTCCTCGTGAGCGGCTGGCGGCCGTTCTCCTCGTGAGCGGCTGGCGGCCGTTCTCTGCTGCGCGGCGTGCGGCAGTATTGTGGAAAGATTTTGAAGCGGTAGGGTGGGGGCCCGCCGCGTTGGCCCTTGAAGACCCTGAAAATGCAACAGAGCACAAAAATCAGGCTTCAACCATGACTTCGGTCAGCGGTGTTATCTTCTCGATTTCGATCGCTTTGGGAGTCCATTTGACCACTTTTTATACAAATCTTTCGAGGATTTTTGCCGCATGGCAGGATTAGTCCTGGCTACATGGTCTTCGGAGAGGCGCAAAAGGAAAATTGATTAATTTATTGCGAAAATCTATAAAATTAACTATAAAAATCGCTATTTCCCAATCTGGGATTACGCCTCTGCTGAGGTCATTTTTACGCCTGCGGAGACTTCTGCGGTCGCGCTGGGGAGACGCTCCCGCTACCGCATCAATACGATGACACCATCGTTATGCAGCATCATCATTTCTATGCGTTGTCGAACCCACCTTATCGGGTGGCTGCGTAGCTAATGATGGGTAGCAGATTCAAGCATAGTTTCTGTTGCTGCCTGCTGTTCCGGTAAGGGTTTTTATGCGCCACACAGCGTACGGCAAGAATAACAACAACAACAACAAAATTGGAAATGGTAGGTACTGGTATAGCCGGGGATGCAGTGTTGTAAGCTTCACCAGACGATGATGCAAGCACAAGGGAAGGAGGGGATTGTAGAAAGGCACAGGTAGGTAGGTAGGTATCTTCGGGAGCTCGGGATGCCTTCTTTGACATTGCAGGAAGAAGGTCTTACCAAGGGGACGTCCTGTCCCTCCCACTGCCCTATGTCAGGTGCCTCTTGAGCCGCTCCCGCATGTGCTTGGGAAGGCATTGTCGCGGCCACCCGGTCCATGTGTCCCAAGTGGGAGGGTGTCCCCACATGTGTCCATGGGTAGGGCCACATGCCCCGTCCTTTGGGCGGCAGCTCTGGGGGCTGCCCAGCCGTGTGGAGTATCTCTCACCACAAGGGGTATTGCTCCCGCTTGTCTACGGTACCACCGCCTCACCCTTGTGGCTTCAGTTGCGGGGCCACTCTGCTTGGCAGGTGACCCCCTCCTGGACTGTGTACCGGCTCGCCTGTCACCGGTTGCTTCCATGGCTCCGGGTGACATTTGCCATGGTCCCCGATGCAGCCTGGCCGGGCTCGGACCAGTGGCCTTGGAGTACCACTCCTGCCACTGGCCCGGTGGGTCGGCTGGGTCGCCCCAGTGCGTCCGACCCATGGGGTATTGGTTCTTTCCTGTCCCTCGGCCGCCCTACGTGTGTGCAGTGTCCTGGGCCGCTTGGCTCCTGTTCACCGGTGTGCCCGCGCGGTTTGCTGTGTTGTGTCTGCGGTGTCCTGGGCCACTTGGCTCCTGTTCACCGGTGTGCTCACTCGGTGTGTTGTGTTGCATGTGCGGTGTCCTGGGCCACTTGGTCTCCGTTCACCGGTGTGCGCGCTGTGTGCGGTGCGCGTGTGCCATGGGTGGTTGTGTCCCTCTTCCTCCCCCCCTAATTTTCCTTTTTTTTTTTTGGGAAAAAAAAGAAAAACAGGGGCGCGCGTACACTGCAGGCACAGGCATGGGCAGCTGCTGCGGCGGTGCAATAGCGTTGTGTCCTCTGGCGTATGTCGTCGGTGCTGTGGCGGCGGTCGCGCCCCAGTGGTGCGGCTCGCGCGTCCTGATGTACACGGGCTTGGGTCAGGGTGGGTTTGGTGAGGTGTCTCTTTGCTTCTGGGGCTGGCTGGTTAGGCGGCTGTGTGGGCTGTGGGTGTGGGCTGTGGTTACGTTGTTCCCTCGGCGGGCCTGGTTAGGAGTCAAGGGTCAGTATCGGGGTGTGGCTCGGGTTTGATTTGTGCTTGGGTTTTGGCTCGGTTAGGCGGTTGCGACGGTAGCGGGCCTGGGTTCAGTGCCTTTGGGCGTAGCGGTGCCCGTTGTTGTGTGCGTTGGCGTCCTTCGGCGTCCGGTTCGTTTGGTGACTTCTGGGCGGGGCCTGGCGTGGGCCCCGTGGTGGTGGTTTGCTGGGTAACGGGGTTAGGTGGCGGCGCCGCTGGCCGGGGGGTCAGGCGCGTCGTGTTGTGTGGTGCGCAGGGCTCCTGGGGTGCTGTGGGTGCCGCCGGTGTCGGTGCGCCGACGCTTGTGGGGTGGTGAGGGGGTGTGTTTGTGCGGGGCTGGGCTTTGGGTGATGTCCCACAGGCGGATGCCGTCTCGCTGTGTCTCCTGGAGGGTCTCCCGCAGGCGCCTGAGGACATACGGGTGGTCCTGGGGCGCGGAGAGGTTGCGGGGGTGGACTCCCAGGGGGTGGAGCGCATCGGCCAGCATGGCTTCCCATGCGGCCTGCGGCATCCACCCCCCCGCCGGCCGGAGGCGGCAGTTCTCCACCGACCCCTTGCGGGGCCGATGGACCAGGCCCTCAAGGGAGGGCTCTCCCCGGGCCCACTTTCGCAGCTCCCAGAGCTGCGTGTGGGTCCCGCGCTGCCACCACTGTTCCTGGGCGGGCCTGCGGTCTTGGGCGGAGGAGTGGGCGTGGGTGGGTGTGACGGGGTCGTGGGGACCGGTGGCGGTGGCGTGCCTGGGGGATTCCTCGTAGTCCTGTTCCGTGGGGGTGCGCGGGGAGTGGGGGCGCGCACGGATGTGGACCCGCGGGTGTGCGCGCACGGTCTCCGCCTCGGGGTTGGGCGGGGACTCGCGGCGGCGGCGGTAGTGGGGCATGCGCTGTATGTGGGCTGTCATCGAGGGTTGGTAGGGGGCCGGGGACGCTGCTCGCGGACCCTGGCGTCGTTCTGGCCTGGTCGGGGGCGTTCCATGGGCCTGGGGTGCGGGCTTTGAGAGGTGGCGGGACGAGGTGCGTCGTGCTTCGGCCGCGGCGCGCTCCGCTATGAAGGTGGTGGCGGTGGCGTCGGTGAAGGGTGGGGGGGCGCCGCGCTTGGCGCTGCTGCCTTCGGGCCTGGGACGGCTGGGCCGAATGTCATAGAGGACGTCCTCGGGGGGCCGGATTCGCGCTGCCGTCGTGGCGCCGGGTTTGGACTAGGGTTTGGGCTTGGCTGCGGGTTGCGGTCGTGGCGCGCTGACGGGCTTGGGTGGCTGTTTGGCGGCGGTCTTGGGTTTCGGCTGGGTCGCGGGTGTGGGCCTCGTCGGGGCGTGGGCCTTGGCGGCGGCGGGGTTGCTCGCGGTGGGGGCGGGGTTGGGGGCCCGTTTGGGAGGTGTCCCCCGCGGCCTGGGGGGTGGAGTGCTGGATGAGGACGTGGTGGTGGCGGTGGATGAGGTGGTCGTGGTGGTGGAGGTTGTGGAGTCGGAGGCGGAGGAGAGGGCTGTGGGAGACGGCGGAGGGTCCTGGGCTTCGGTGGGGGGCGTATGATGCTGGGTCCTGCAAGTAGCGAGAACGAGGGTGCGGGTTCGGGCACCGGGCGTGTGCGCGCGTTTTCCCTGGTGACCCGTGCGTGCTGGTGCTGGTGTGGCGGCGTTGTCTCGGCTGTGCGGGCACGTGGGTTACCCGGGGGTTGGCCATATCTGCTCCAGGACGTGCGGGTGTGTTTGCTGGAGGTAGTCGAGGGTCTGGAAGAAGCATCGCTGGATGCCGGGCATGTCCTCCTCTGTGAGGTGGGGGTAGTTTTGGGTGGGGGTGTCTGGGCCCGGCCACAGCAGCGTCATGAGGCGGGCTGCCACCATGTACGGGCAGAGCTGTAGGGTGGTGGGGCGTGGGGGGGTGGGTCCCCTGCGGTTTGGGGGGGCTTCCCTCTGCTGGGGGCGCAGCGTGACCACCCACACCCACCGGTCCGTGGGGATCCCCCAGGTCCGTTGGGTCCACTTGGCGAGGCAATACATCGCCCTACCAAGGCCCTGGCTGCTGCTGCGAATGGAGAGCAGCGTGTCAAGGGATTTGCGTTCCCACGTGCCCCAGATGTGGGGGTCGTCCGGGTCGTCCCCCCTGGCGTACGTGTCGGGGCCTGGGTTGTGTGGGGGGGGGGGGGGCGTAGTCGGCGGGGAGGAGGGAGTCGGTGCCGTGTACCACCCAGTGGTCAGTGGGTGCGTGGTAGTAGCTGGTGGAGAGGGTGTAGTGCAGATTGTACATGAGGGTCATGTACGTGGAGGGGGCTGGCTGTTGCTCGTCGGGGGTCGGGATGTCCCCCGGGACGTGGTGCCGGAAGTTGCTCAGGGAGGCCATCCGGGCTACCCATGTTTCCCGCTCCCACTCTTTGGTGTTGTCGGGGGTGGCGCCGGGTGGCGGGTGGGCCATGTTGGGCTCGTGGTAGCGGGTGCCGTCCTTGGTGTCCACCCGCCCCGGCACGGGGTGTCCGACTAGGTGTCGCCCCCAGTCGATGGGGGGCACCCAGATCCGGCTCCCCGTGGGGGGCGGGCTCTCGCCGTCTGGGGTGGCGCGTGGGGGGCGGTCGTGTCGGGCGACGTGGAGGAAGGCGTCGAAGAGGAAGTCTCGGACGCCTTCCCCCAGGGTGGCCGCCTGAGCCAGTGTGGCCGCCCGGATGCGGGTGCTGGTGCCGGAGGTGCGGAGGCACAGCACGACGTCCTGTTCCCCGAGTCCCCGGAGGTGCTGCCGTACCGCTGCGGGGTTGTGTAGGGCGTAGGGTTCGGCCGGTGCGGCGGCTGGTGGTGCGGGGTGTGATGGGGGGGGTGGTGTGGGTTGGGGGGGGTGGTCGTCGTTGTCGCATGTGGGGTCCGGTGATGGGGTCTCTTGTGGCGGTCGCGGGCGGGGGGATTCGCGGTGGCGTGTGTCGGCGGGGGTATCGACGTCAATGGGCTGGTGCTGGCTGCCGCGTGTTGCGTCCGTGGCCTGGTCTCGGGGGGGGGGGCGGGGGGGGGCTGGTGTGGGGGTGGCGCTGTTGGTGGTGGGGGGGGCGGGGATGGGTGTTGTGCTGGCTTGGGGTCTGGGCGTCCCTGTGGGTCGTGTGGGTGTTGCGTGTGTGCGCCGTGCGGCCCTTGCGGTTCTTGACTGGTTGTGGTGCCGGGGTGTGGGTGGGAGGCGGCTGCATGGGCGTCCGGGTGGGGCTGTGGTCGGTATGTAATGGGTGGCTGCTGGTGGATGGTGCTCGCTGGTATGGGGTGTGGGTGGGGGGGCTGCTGGTGGTGGTGGGGCGCTCCTACTAGGCCCTGGTTTTGCTGGTGTGCGTGCACGGCTCCCCGCGGGTCCATGGGGGTGTACCGTGGCTCGTGTGTCGTGGGCCCGTGTAGCGGGGGCGGCGGGTGGTGCTGAACCGCGTGGTGGTGGTGTTGAGGGTGTGCTGGTTGTGTGTGGTACCCCGGCGTTGGTGGGTGTGGTGGTAGGGGCTGGTGGTGGTGGAACACGTGATGGTGTGGTGCGGTGATGTGTGCTATGTGGGGTGGGAGGTTCGTGGGGCCTGGTTGTGCTGGGGCGTGGTGGGGATGTAGCTGGTGGGGGCCGCTGTAGCATGGGGGCATTAGGGGGTAGGGGTTGGGAGGGACGGGGGCGTGGTGGTGGTGTTCGTGGTGCCATGTCCCCTGGCTCTGCGCGTATGGTGGTCCTGCCATGGTGTGGACGCGTGTGGGCGGTGGTGGCTGACTGGGCTGCAGGGTTTGGGTGTTGCGGTACGGTGGTGGTGGTGGGCGCTGGCGGGGGCGGTGTTGTTGGTGTGCCGCGGGGGTCTGGGCGTGGGGTGGTGCGGTGTGGCTGGACCCGGGCCCCGGTCGGAGCGTTGCGCCCTGCTGGCGGGCGCGCTGGCGGGCCCCCTGACCTGTCTTGGTCTTCTTGGCCTGGTGGGTGTCAGGGGCGGCTGAACCCCCCTGTCCCCGTGGGGGCGACGGGGAGCGAGCGTGCCAGCGGTGTGCCTCTTGGAGGCTCGTCTTGAGGCCTCTGACGTAGGTTTCGTGGTCCGTGAGGCCCATCCGTGTGGCGGTGGCCTTGTCGGGGGCGGCCAGGTGGGCGTCCCGAAAAGACGCCCAGCCCTCCAGGGGCTTATGTTGTGCGGGGTGGGGGTGGTGTGCCGGGTAGAGGAGTGCGCTGAGTGGGTAAGGTGTTCCCTTCCGTCGGCCGAGGGCGGTGTTGAACCGGCGGCAAGTGATTCGGAGGTAGGCTGCTATCTCCTCTGGTGCCGTGTCGGCCCACGCTTCTGGCGTCAGGGCTGCTGCTTGGGGGGGCGGGAGTTTTGGGTCTGGGAGGTGTAGGTCACGGTGGTGGAGGTATAGGGCGAGGAGGATGTGGCGGGCCGCCACGTTCAAGCCGCCTCCGCTGTAGCGTAGGGGTGGGCTGTGGGGGGGCAGGGGTGTGCTGCCGTGGCCACGGCTATGGTCCATGCGTGGTCCGCTGCGTCCGCCACGTAGTACCCTCCCAGGTGGTCCCGGAGGGTGTCGGTGAGGAACCCGAAGAAGCTGGGGTGGCTGGCGGGGGGGGGTGCGGCTGGGGCCGCGGGCCGCTCGTGGTGGTGGGGGTTGAGGTCCCCGCAGTGGGGGCAGTGGGTGAGGCGGTGCGCGGCTCCCAGGCAGACCCAGTGGTCTAGGTTGCAGGGCAGGGCTGTCTGTTGTAGCCGCTGGCGTACGCAGAGGGGACATGCGGTGGCTGGCGGTTGGTGGTACCTGTGGACGGACGGCGGCGTGGGGGGATGGGGGCTGGTGGCGCGCGCATGCTGGTGGGAGCGTGTGTGGTGCCTGTGGTGCCCGTGTGTGCCGTGCCAGTGTTGTGCTCGGTGGACGGTGTGTTCCGTGTTGGTATGTCAGGGGGTAGGTTCTCATGGTTGGTAGAACAGGAGTTTGAGGAGGTGGGCTTGGTCTGTTTGGGGCAGGGTTGCTGCATGCTGCAGGTATTTGTGGGTGCCGTATGTGAGCTGCTCCGCTGTCTTGGCAACGGCCGTCCGCTGCATGTGCGCCGCCGTGGCCTGGGGGTCCTCCGCGTGGGTGCGTAGCAAGGTGTAGACGGCAGTGGGGACGAGTCCCCTGCGGACCGCCTCGAGTACCTCCGTCTGCTTGAGGACGGTGGTGAGTTGCTGGGTCGCCGGGGACTGCGTCAGCCATCCGGCGTGCTATGCGATGGTGTGGGTTGGGTTCCAGTCTGTGAGGGTGTCCAGTCCTCTGTACAGGGGGCACACCTTGAAGTGGTCCTAGGTTTCTTCTTCCGTGTGGTTGCAGATGCATTTGGTGTATCCTGCGGGGACGTGGATCGAGCGGCGCGCATACCATCGGTGGTATCGGGTGAGGAGGGGAAGCTGTTCGAGGGCGAGTTGGAGTCGGGGTTTTTGTAGGTGTGCTGGGAGGCTATCCGGGCGCAGGGCGGAGTAGTAGAGGGGGGTGTGGACGGAGTCTTCCAGGCGTCGGAGGAGTTCGGTGTTCGCTGGGTGGCCCAGTGTGGTGGCCAGTTGCTGGATGGGTGTGGGGTAGTGGTACTGCTTGTCTCGATCTGTGTACTGCGTGTCCTCGGGCATCCATTGGGGGGGCTGTGTGGCCGGGGGTATCGGGGGCAGGTGCTGCAGGTGGCTGTGGTGTGGGGTGTCCAGTCGCACGTGTTCGAGCCCTGGGGTGTGGCTGGTGTTCTGGTGTTTGGCCTGCGTGTCTGCGCGTCCATTGCCGTATGCGTAGCGGTGTGACTCCTGTTTGACGATGTGTAGGGCGTCCTGGGGGTGCATGCCCCTGAAGGCCATCCATAGTCCCAACGCTTGTGTGGTGAGGCCGGACTCGAGCGCCTTGTGGAGGGGCAGGTCCGCAAGGCGCCTGGTGAGGTGGATGTCGACCGTGGCGTCCACGACTACCCGGATGTTGCGGGGCCGGATCGTTGTGGGTGGCGGTGTGGCGGTGACGGCGTCTGCCATGGTGCGCAGTTCGCCGTGGGAGGACGCCCCAAAGATGGTGGCCCCGGTGTGGTGTTCCACGTGGAGGCCATCCGCGTGCCGGGTGATGCGCACGGAGGCGCAACCGACCGTGGGGGTGCGTTGCTGGGTGCCGGATGCGTCAGTGAAGTAGATGATGTCAGTGTCGCTGGGTATGGGTAGGCGGGCAATTGCTGTGGGGTGATAGACGTAGATGGGGTTCCCTTGGGCGGTTCTGGCGGTGATTTGCGTGGGTTGTAGTAGTGGCGCTGCATAGACACCTATCCCCTGGTTAATAATGGCCTGGGCTCGTGGGGTGAGGCGGAGGAGGCCCCTGTCTGGGCGCCCCTGGGTGATATACGTGTACATCAGGTGGAAGAGGTATCCCGTATTGGGGTGGAACTTCTGGCACGTGATGGTCTGTCGCCGCTCCTTTTCGTCTTTGTCGCCGCGGAGGGTGGGGCATTTGTGCTGCAGGGGGCGCATGGGTGTCTCCTGAGGTCCTGCGCGGTGTGGGTCGCAGCGGTCGTACTCTATGGCCACGCTGTCGGGGTCTGCCCGCTCGTTGGTAAACGTCCATGTCGCCGTGGGTGTTCGGGTCCAGGCTACGTGCGCCGGGTGGTCTGGGGGTACCGTGTGAAACCAGGGGGAGAGCCATGCCTGCTGGTCGGCGGTGGCAGCGGCGGTGGGGGTGTGGTAGTGGGTGGAGATGAGGTGTAGCAGGGGCCACGGAGTGTCGAGGGCTGCCGGGCCGCAGTGCCAGCACGTGCGTGGTATGCCCTGGTCACTGTGTCTGACTGGTGGTACATCGGTCTCCGGTGCATTGTGTTTGGGGATGGACCAGGGGGCATGGTGTCGCTGGACAGTGCGGGTAGCATGTTTGTGGCCGTTTGGTGCTATTAGCAGGATGGTTGGTGGTGTCCAGCCTTCGGCTGACGGGGTGGGCTCCTCCTGCGTCGTGCCGCCGTCGTTGGGGGTCTCGTGCTCGCTCGGGCGGGGCCGGGGGTGCTGGCGCTGGAAGGCTGTGTACGCCGCGTTGATGTCCTTGGGCCCCGGCATGTCGCGCCCCGCCTTCGTAGCACATGCGCGGAGGTACGCTTGGAAGACGTGGCGCTCTGGCCATTGTGGGTCGGAGAGGAACGGGGCGTGGTGGGCGTCGCATTGGGCCATGATCTTCATCTGTGTTGGGGTGATACACACTATGGTGACGGTGGCCCCCACGAGGCGCAGGGTGTCCACCTCGCCTGCCGGGTGTCGGTGGATGTCGGTGTGCGTAGCCACGAGTGGCCCCTGTTGATCGCAGTGGTGGTTTGTCAGGATGGCGTGTGTGTGGTGCGGTAGGAGGAGTTGTAGCTGGGCCCAGATGCCAGTGCCCACGGAGGTGGAGACGCCGTGTTGCGCCAGTATCCACCGGGGGCAGGTGTTGCGGGCCATTTGCGCTTCTTTTATGCGTATGGCTGCCGCCTCGCGAACTTCAGGTTGGTGGTTGTGTGTCACCCTGTGTAGGAGGTGCGCTGCGTGTTTGGCATAGGCCATGTCGACCAGGGCGCCTGTATTGTCTCCGTAGTAGCGCAAGTCTCCAGCCCTTTTCGCTCGCACGTTTCATGAAAACTGTACCTTGTTGGGAACCGCTAGCACGCTCAGCCACTACCTCATCACACTGCTGCGCCCATTCCGCAAACCCTTAGGTCGCTTGGAGGACTCTGTCGCTCACTAAATGGAGAAGGCATCATCCCGCATGAGAAATGCGAGCAAGCCATGTTGAACCCAGTGCAGTGGATGCAACCAAAACCTCACTACCCAAAGATTCCCATAGAACGACAAGAGGGACGCCAGTGCACGGCCACCTTGGGCCCTGGGCACAGAGGAATCAGAATGTCACGAATAGTTCAACATGAGCCATTCATCGGGGTGGCCAACCACCTGCTTCCGAGATACCACTCCATCCCCCCTTCTTTGGCTGTTTTACTTGGGGTCTTGTACAGTTGCTGGCGATGCGACCCTTGAAATGCTTACAAAGCAATTTCCTCTCCCACATTCAGCCCAAAGTGATCAGCCCGTTGTGGGGGTCATTTTGAGGTTCGTGTGTTGGGAGGGTCCTTCAAAATCACAGACGTGTTTCTGTTTTTGTTTTTTGTGCGACAGACCGCCCATAAGGACCGCCTCCGGTCGGCGGTTTGCCGTGAACGTAGCGGGTGGCCTGGGGCTGATACGATGACTTCATCATGATGCAGCATCATCATTTCTATGCGTTGTCGAACCCACCTTATCGGGTGGCTGCGTAGCTAATGATGGGTAGCAGATTCAAGCATAGTTTCTGTTGCTGCCTGCTGTTCCGGTAAGGGTTTTTATGCGCCACACAGCGTACGGCAAGAACAACAACAACAACAACAAAATTGGAAATGGTAGGTACTGGTATAGCCGGGGATGCAGTTTTGTAAGCTTCACCAGACGATGATGCAAGCACAAGGGAAGGAGGGGATTGTAGAAAGGCACAGTCCGTGTACACTAGGTGGCAGAAGGCCTGATAAATCACAAAGTAATGTCCATTCTTTGTGCGTGGGCTTGAGTAGGCAACATGGCTTGAGTGTGGAACCGTATCCAGGATCGATTTGAGGGTATGCAACCACTGCCTCAGAATGGGGTTACCCGCTTTAGGTACAAAAAGGAACCAGCTTGCAATCTTATGACGCCCACGGATTCGGAATCCATAGACCGGGTAGTCAGCATATGCGGTAATCCAGTCTAAACCACCCACAAGCAGGGTGCTACCGTCCAACCATACACCCCCCCCAGGAACGGAGTACGGACAATCGATGACATCCGACCTTGTGGTTGGTGACAGCGCTATGTATGTGGATGGTTCCACAAATGTGCATTGCTTTACCGATTCGGCATCGAGGACAGTCCTGAGGACAAGAACTGGGGCTATTGGCCTGGTTGTGTGCAAAAGTGTCCAAACCATGACTGCCGTGAATGGTTCCGACTGTGCTCACCACACAGACACACACACACACAAGGGGGGGGGGGGGGGGCACGGGGGTGCAATGACAAGAGAAATTTGGTGCGATTCGTCGAGTCCAACGTACTATAACGTGGTACAAGAGGGGCTGACAATTTGGGCCCGGAGCAGCGGGTGGACTGTGGGAATCATGAAGGGGAATACGAGACTGTCAACACCCTCGAGGGAACCCGGGAAACACGCACAATGTACGCACACCCATACCCACCAGGCAACAGGCTACCCATGGCAGGAAACAAGGTGCATCAACCCATGTGCCTGAAACATGGGTCAACGTGTGTAGGCTTTTTCTACAAATGGCTTGAATGGAACTGGCATTGGAGAGGAAAGGAGGGTCATTGGCTATCCTTATACAAACGTTGGGACACCAAATCGGTGTCGTTGTAATATCCTCGGTGCAACAGCTTACGACGACTTTGCAGCCCAATTAACCCCCAATGACCGACCACTGGAAACTTCAAGTACAAGGAGCAGAGAATGGCTTTTGCTTTGTTTTGGGCTGGTTTTGGTTAAGGCGAATAAAAACTGAAAAGGCACGCGCCCCGAAAAGTGAACAAAGAACGACAACTGCCCAACAATGGGCTGCCGCGGGGCACAGGATCCACGCCCATGTGTGGCACGCGGGTTTGTGTGCACATCAGTAGGGGTGGGGAGGCCTGAGCTTTTGGAAGAAGTAGTGTGGATCTGCTGCAAAACGTGTTTCTGTTTTTGTTTTTTCTTTCAGGGACCGCCCATAAGGACCGCCTCTAGGCGGCAGTTTGCCATGAACCGCCGGCGGTTAACCAGCAACTGCTATCAGCAGCTGTAGATGAACCAGTAACTGCTGTCAGTTACCCGCCCCGGTGCTGTTGGATACCTGCTCCCCAACCTCAGCCAAGTGTCAATCCGCATGACCGTTTTTGTTGCGTTAAGCACCGCCACAATGTACGCTGGGGCACCCTTGGACCCCCCCCTCCCAACCCCTCCATTTTTCACTCTTAAGCCTTGACCCAGGGAGCCGAAACAGATCCCCCCTTCCGCCCCCTTTCCCGTGCCTGCTGCACAGATGTCCTGGGCTTCTCCCGTGAATTCCCCCGGAACCACTCGGTGCAATTCATCCACGAGAGTGCGGCTGAGTGGGACCCCTCCGACGCGCCGCGCACCGCGCCCTCGCGCGCGCACACACTGCCGCCCGGAAGCGATGCCGCCACGACGACACGGACAAAGAGCTCGACGCCTTCACGCCGCAGGGCGGCTGGTGCCTCGCCCTCAAGTGGTGGGACGGCTGCGTCATTTAGCTGCCGAACGGGCAATCCTACCAGGTGCCCTGGTTTCACAACCGCGCAGACGACATGGTGGTGGACGCGCTGATGCTCGCCCTGGCGCACCGCAAGACGAACGCGCCGCACTTCAGTCTGAACGACTTTGGGGCCGGGGTGGGGCAGTACCGGGGCGCGCTGTACGCGGCCGACCCGCGGTATCGGTACCGCAGGTATGACGGGGCGGGGAACGTGGGGGAGGTGACCGACCATTTCATCCGGTTCTTCGACCTGACAATGCCGCTGGCCTTCCCCCGGGCGGACTGGGTGCTATTCTTGGAGGTTGGGGAGCACGTGCCCAACAACGCGGAGGCCATGGTGATCCGCAATGTGCACGCCCATAATTGCCGTGGTATTGTGATGTCCTGGGGGACGGTTGGGCAGGGCGGCCATGGGCACGTGAACTGCCACACGGCGTCGTATCTAATCGCCGTCTTCACTGACTTGGGGTATTACGTGGACCAGCACCTGACGACAATTGCAAAGCATGGGGTCCCGAGCCGGAATTATTTGCATGTGTTTAAATGGTTCCGCTCCAACGTGTTTGTGCTGCGACACTTTAAGCCGCTCACGGGGCCAGGCTGTACCAGTGCCTAGTCTCAAGGAGGCCTCCATCTTCTTCTGGCCCGCGCTCCTCACAACCTCTCTTCGTTGCACGGTTGGGTGTGCCATGGACGCACCCCCTCCCCCTTCGGCGGCCGAATTCGCCGAATTGTTCTGACGAATTGTTGGGTCTCTGGATTCTGCCGAATTCTTCTGCCAATACGTTGGGTTTCCAGGATTTTCCCCCGCAACTGATTCTCTACTTGCACCTGGATTGACCGTGCAAATGTGTCCGTTGCATCCAAGGCGGCATTGGTTGGTGGGCGCAGACGCTGTAAACTGGCCCATACATTGACATGCACATTGTGGCCAGTTGCATGCCAAAGAGCCATGGCTGTACATGCACTTCGCAACAGTGCAGGAACAACCTGAAATCGCGAAAAACGAAGTGTTCTGCGTGATACATAGAGAAATATATTCATTTGGGCGTGGCAGGCTGTGAACTGTGACCCAGTGGTGGCATGCTGTTCAGATGCAGTGGAACAGCATTCCCTGAAGGTGGCATTTGGCGCTCAACTGACAGGGGATTGCCCCTGCCCCTGCATCCAAAGCTCCGGGAGGTGATCCCATTCCAGTGGCCCTTGTTGAGTGTGCCAACAACTGGGTGCACCTTTGCTGCTGGATTCCGGCCAAACCAGCATCATTCATCTGCAGGTCCAAAGGCACCGACCAGTAGGCTACTGACCGTGCTTGACATAGTACTCAACGGCCATGTCCAGACCGAGGGATGAAAATTTGTTTCCAAAGACTGAGAGAGGTTTTGGGTTGCCACGTGACTCCAACTGCGCAACAACACAAAGGAAGGTGTGTTTGGGGCCTGGGACCAAGATCCACGGCACTCGGAAGCTCTTTAGCCGAAAAATCGGTCCACCGAATTGTTCCGCTGAATTGTTGGGATTTTTCGCCGATTTTGTGTGCGGCGAGGGGGCTGTGGACGTGAAATTGGGCAGATTGTGTTTGCCACATCCTCCATGGACGTATCTAGGTCTGGTGAAGGGCTGGACCTGCCGTAGTTGCCATACGCTGTGCACTCTTTGACAGACCGAAAGACATCTCGGGCTGCTCTGCAGTCCCTGAGCAGTTTTTTCCGACCGCTTGCGCCCCGGTCCTGACCAACGGAGGTGACCTCCGTCGCCCCGGTCCTAACTAACGGAGGTGACCTCCGTCGCCCCGGTCCTAACTAATGGAGGTGACCTCCGTCGCCCTGATCCTAACTAACGGAGGTGACCTCCGTCGCCCTGGTCCTAACTAACGGAGGTGACCTCCGTCGCCCTGGTCCTAACTAACGGAGGTGACCTCCGTCGCCCTGGTCCTAACTAACGGATGTGACCTCCGTCGCCCTGGTCCTAACTAACGGATGTGACCTCCGTCGCCCTGGTCCTAACTAACGGAGGTGACCTCCGTCGCCCCGGTCCTAACTAACGGAGGTGACCTCCGTCGCCCTGGTCCTAACTAACGGAGGTGACCTCCGTCGCCGTGGTCCTAACTAACGGAGGTGACCTCCGTCGCCCTGATCCTAACTAACGGAGGTGACCTCCGTCGCCCTGGTCCTAACTAACGGAGGTGACCTCCGTCGCCCCGGTCCTAACTAATGGAGGTGACCTCCGTCGCCCTGATCCTAACTAACGGATGTGACCTCCGTCGCCCTGGTCCTAACTAACGGATGTGACCTCCGTCGCCCTGGTCCTAACTAACGGAGGTGACCTCCGTCGCCCCGGTCCTAACTAACGGAGGTGACCTCCGTCGCCCTGGTCCTAACTAACGGAGGTGACCTCCGTCGCCCTGGTCCTAACTAACGGAGGTGACCTCCGTCACCCTGGTCCTAACTAACGGAGGTGACCTCCGTCGCCCTGGTCCTAACTAACGGAGGTGACCTCCGTCGCCCTGGTCCTAACTAACGGAGGTGATCTCCGTCGCCGTGGTCCTAACTAACGGAGGTGATCTCCGTCGCCCTGGTCCAAACCGACTCCTTAAAAACCACCACCAACCCCTTCTTATCAGCACAGGAATCCTCCCTCTGCACCGATTCGGTCTTCGACCCATCAGCTCCTCTGAGGGGCTTCTACGTGTCCGCCACAAGGTGTGGTGGAATCACTGACGCCGAGCCTTGTCCCTATGGATCCATCAGTCACCACGGTCCGAGCACTACATCCTCCTGGCTACCGGAGTCCCACCGGGAAGGCTCTCCATTCTGCGGATTTGTTTCAATTTCCGCGACATAAATACCAACGGACATCAGCGCGCGTGGTGTGCACAGTGCACACAGTGCCACTGCAAGTGCTCCCCCCCCCCCCGCCCCCTTGCCTGCACTGTATGTGCGCCCTGCAGAGAGCAAAGGCATGCGGGTGGGGCCCGAGTCAGTGCAAAGAACCACACTCCCTCTGACGGCCACGACGGCGATACCCTGCGACGGCCACCACTCCAATGGACGATTTCCTGATGCTCCAGCGGGTTCTGGAGGTCTGTTGTGTCCTGACCGCAGGCCTCCCGCTGCACTGCACAGCGCTGAGCGGAAGGGGCCATGGGGGGTGACCCGGCAGACTCTTTCGGCCTCCATCCCCCCCCCCCCCCCAAGGACACACACATCGCACCGGGCACACATGCCCTCTCCCCCCTGCCCCACCCATGCCAACAGGAGGACCACAGCCCGATGGAGATGAAAGGTGTGCTACCGTGCCCTGAACCCCCCACAAGCCCTGGGGCGCGCAGGACGTACACACAGGCACGGCGTGTATTTCCCTCTCACCGGCGCCTTGGTGAGATTCGGGGATCGTCAGCAGTGTGGGCGGCTGGGAGACCAGACAACCGGAGGTGGAACTCAGTCAAGCTGGTGATGTAAGGTCACACTGGCCGTGAAGCACACCCTTTAGCGTGAGCCAAGCCCCCCCCGCCCCCCACATAAGGTATGGCCAAGCTCCCATGTTGAGCAACTGACTGCACGTTGGTGAGTGTGTGCAGAGCGGAGGTGTGTGGGCAGCAAAAACCGTCAAACGACCCCCGCCACATCCAGCACAGCCCCTCCACACCAACCACAGCGCTCCACGAACGCATGTAGCCTCTGTGCCTCCTTCCCCTCTTTTGGGGTCCCCCAGACCACAGGGGTTGTCGGGTTGCCCCCAGCACCCCCTCCCTCCCGCCCCAGACCCGCCGGGCCTCGACCTCCTGAGCCCAGGATCGCCTGTCCTCATTTCCTCACGACCGTTGTACTGGACCGCGAGGGTTCTCTTTCTGGTAAACGTCACCCAAGGCCCACAGCCGCTGTTGAGGTCCGGGAGGTGATGTGTGCACTGACCTCATGTCGTTCCCTGTTGACCTGGGCTTTGCCGATGCGGAACGGCCCGAATGGGGGCGTTCTTTGGGTCCTTTCCGGTGGATGAAGCGTCAGGGGGGGGGGGGGACAGGCATGCGCGCGCACACCGTCATCAACGGCTTTGCGTTCAGGGGGGGGGGGGATGCAGTGCTGACGTGCCCTGTGATTTTGTCAGGGGCAAACGCTTGTGTGCGTCGCTTTGGTCATGCCGATTGCCGAGCGTGCAACGGAGGGAAGGGCTGTCCACAAGGCACGTCGTCGGACGGTGCTCAGCAAATGTGCTGTGGAAGCGTGGGGCAGGCGTAGGAGCTCCCAGCCCCGCCCCCCTATTGCCCCCGCAGCCGCCACCTGGGACTGTGCGGATTGCAAATGGGGTATCCCCCGTGCCCTTGGCGCCCATGTGCGTTACTGGGCGACCGGCTGCCACCAGTGATGACCTTGTTCAAGAGCAGGAGGCGCTGGGGTGTGCAATCAGGGGGACAGTGAGTGGGATAGACCAAGTGCCCACCACGTGTTGCTGCTGCTTGACCCCCCCCCCCCCCGCGCTCCAGTCAGCCGGCCGCGGAGCTGCCTTTGCGTCCCCTGGCAAGCCTCACCAGTCTCAAGACCTGCAGATCTGGCCCTGTGGTCTGGTGGCTTCCCCCGGTCAGGCCCATAAATTGACATGGTTGTGTGTGTGTGTGTGTGTGTGTCCGTGCGTGCGTGTGTGCGTGTGTTCGTGTGTGTGTGTGTACTAAGCAACAGTTGTCTTATCGTATGTTTCTTTCACAAGTTTGTGTGTGTGTGTGTGCATATTTGGTACGAATAATCACGAACTCCTCCATGGACGTCTCTAGGTCTGGTGAAGAGCTGCATCTGCCTTTGTTGCCATACGTTGTGCACTCTTTGACAGACCGAAAGACATCTCGGGCTGCTCTGCAGTCCATGAGGAGTTTTCTCCAACTGCTTGCTTTGTTCTTGTTCGCGGTTCTCAGTGTGTGTGTGTGTGTCTGTGCGTGTCTGTGCGTGTGTGTGTGTGTGTGTGTGTGTGTGTGTGTGTGTGTGTGTGTGTGTGTGTGTGTGTGTGTGTGTGTGTGTGTGTGTGTTTGTGTGTGTGTGTGTGTGTGTGTGTGTGTGTGTGTGTGTGTGTGTGTGCATGTTTGAGCCACGGACATATAAGAGGCCTGGAGTGGTCCAGTGGTCAGCGACATAGACTCGTCTGCCTATAGCGGAGGTTCGATCCCTCCTATCGTCGTAAACGCACCACCGCCCCCTACAACAGCACACGCGGCGACCGGGTCCACGGGCACCGGCAGCGGGAGGTGCGCCTCGCTTTTTCATGCAACCCCCCAAACCCCCAACCCCCCTACACGCGCCGCCAAAAACGCACCACCGCCCCCTCCGGCAGCGCGCGCCGCTTGCGCGTCTTGAAGCCCGGCAGCGTCGGGAGGGGGGCGCATTCGCTGCAGCCGGGCACCTGCAGCGAGTGTTCCCTTCGGCAATGCAGCCACGCGCACAGCGGGAATCCAACCGGCGCCTTCACGGCACGAGCCTGGTGATTCAACCGCTGGGGTAGCACACACCTTAGCCACATAAAACACCGTGCACGCATACCAAAACAGCACACCCCACGATGTGCGCCACAAGGCAACAGCAAAATGTGTCGGATTCACTGACCATGACGGACCCCTTGGAGTCTGTGTGTGTGTATGAGCGGGTGGTTACACCCGTCTCCAGCTAAGCGCCTCCAGAGTAGACATGTAAGTAGCGCTGCCAGTTTTCAACATTTCATACAATCATTGGCTAGACAGGGCCGGACAGTGGGCAGGGTCTGTAGTGATCAGCGCACACTGCACTGTGAGAACAAATTCCTCTTCACCGTCACTCCTGTCTCAGAAAGGACCTTGCCTACCTTTTTGTTAATGGCCTGAAGAAATTGTCTCGGTGACCAGTGCTCTGCCTTCGCCTGCTTTCGTCTTCACTGACGTTGTGCCCCGCGTTTGGTCCCCACTGGTTTTCCCGCACGAAGTGTGTGTGTGTGTGTGTGTGTGTGTGTGCGTGCGTGCGTGCGTGCGTGCGTGCGTGCGTGCGTGCGTGCGTGCGTGCGTGCGTGCGTGCGTGTGTGTGTGTGTGTGTGTGCAAATGAGCACATGTCAACATGTCATGTGCGCCCGGCTGTGTGGGGCCTCACTGCGGCCGGGTCGCCCAAGGGTCTTTAGTGGGCCTTGTAACCCTGAGTCCAGCGTGAGGAAGCCTCAGAAAACCTGACCGGTCTGCCGTGCCTTTTTGGGGGGACGGCGCTTCAGGACCGGTCCATACTCGTGTTGGATGCACTTCCCCGCCGCACCCTCCCCTGCCCATTCAGCCTGGGCAACCTGCGGTGTGGGGGGAACAAAGAGGGATCCCAAACCAACACATCACCAAACGGGCAGAACGGGCTCTACCATCTGCCGGGACCCAGGTCTCGGATGACTCCGGTGTATCTTTGGGTTTCGGAGTTGAGGGGACTCTACTGTGGACGGCCGGGGGTTGAAGCATTTGCACTGCAGGCGTCAGGGGGTGCCTTGCCGGTGCAGTTTTCCAAAGGGTCCATGTGTCTGTTGCATGTCTGTGTTGTTGTCGTGCCAGTCCGCCTTCCCCAGGCTGTGTCCGTAGGCCTCCACACTGTGACACCGGTCGCAGAATGGCTCCCTCGAAGTTCGTTGTTTGCACGTTTTTTCGGGAGATTTGCGCTCCTTGTGCCTTTATGTGTGCCTCCGATGAACGGTCGGTCGGCTTCGGGTTCCAGGGCTCTGGTTTCCATTGAGTCGTGTGGTCGGAGGGATTATCAGAGGCTCAGCCTTGATGCACACAAGGATGACGACCATGGTTAGTGCTGAAGCTGGAGGGGTTTTGCATACCAAGAGGAACATGATACCCCAGTGACCCAACCCCCCCACTTTGCATGTCCACAAAGCGCATAGTTCATGCTCCATACGCAATGTTGATCTTTCGTACCCATGTCATGGGTTGGGCACTGTTTGCGGTGTAATGAAGATCCATTTTGAAGATTACTGCAGGCAATGCTCTGAGCCGATCAGCTCTTTGATGCTGGCCAGCAGAGGCACTCTAAGTGTTCCTTTGGAGTCTTTGCCAATCTGCATCACCTTCTTCCCCTGCTCCCCCCAATGGCCCAACGGTAACCTCCATGATATCCTTTGTTTACCTTTTACCTCGTTGAAGATCTTGCAAAGGAAATCTCGGGTGATTTTTTGTTCATTTCGCATGAGTAAGGTTGTGCATCAAACTCCCGCCCCCTTTTACACGTGGTGGACCGGCTCAGCCAAGAAAATGATCCGGAGTCCGGATTCAGAGCATGCAAAATTAGTGTTCAGCTGAGATCTGGTGTTGCAGTGAAAGATTTTCGCCAAGATGGGGTCCGCATTGACAGCAGGGATACACGTGACATTGAGGTTGAGGATAATGCCACTTGAGCACGAATGGATCGCTACAAATGGTGGACTACTTAATTAGAATTTCGGGCAAAAAATAGAACAAAGACATCCGCCCATGCAATGCGCAGAAAAACAACCTAGGCGCTGAAAATACATCTTTGGTTAGTGTTCATTCCCATTTCCGCATGCAATGGTGCAGCTAGTGGTGGTATAGAAACCGGTTACAATACCCTAAAAGCATTTGGTTACGTTCCATTGCCTTCACTTTTACGACCTTTGCATTTTATGAATTCATCGTTTCAAATTCGAAGTGATTCGTGACTCTGTGGCTTTTGGTTGGTCTTGGCAACACCTGTTTTTCAATCAATAGCCTTGGGGTTCTAACGAGCTATTCTCAATAAATACCATACGATGAGCCACCTCTACTTTCTATCCCACCTAGGCAATACATAGAACGAACAGTAAATGTGAAAAGAAACGGTTTAAAAAGGATATTGTACAAAACAATTTGTACCATGAAACACCATTAGAACACTCCACCTCTCCCCGACGTGCTCATTTGGATCAGGTACTGCACACACTGGTTTTCCCAGGTTTCACCCGGTTGAACTCCGAAGGGGCGCGGTTGAACCGCTGAACCGCTGAACCGCGGTTGAACCACCGCCAGCGGCGGCGGCGCTGACGCCACGCGCTTTTCTGAATGAAATATTTCCGCAACCGCCTGAAACTGACGTGTCACAAACATTTCAAGAAAAATGTCCCATCTCTGGCTGCAAGTGGTGAACGACAACTACAGCGGGCGGGGAGACCAACAACTCGAGAAAAACTTGTTTACGTTTTTTTGCACAAATGGGAGGATAAAACGCCTATGGAAACAATTTGCTGAGCGGATTGGTAACACCTAGAGGGCATCAAAAGAGACAAAACAGGCTACAAAAAAAGCTTTCACCGGATCGGACGCTGTGCGCCTTATTTTGGACCTTTTGATGCCGAAACGAAGGTATGTGGCATAACGCACACATGCCAATGGTGGTTCAACGTGGTTCAACGGTGCGGTTGAACCTGCAGCAGGTCTGGTCACGTGTGCAGATGGAGAGGATCCTAATCTGTTGCGATTATTTCAGTTTGCACAGACGATTGTGCCTTTTGCTATGATGCTCAATCGGGATTGTGTTGCAGTCCATGATTATTGATTTATTCTCTTGCACAGGCTCCTGTTATCACTTTCTGATGAAAATGCAGTACAAATCCAGCTTTGATGCTCTGCAGTGATTGTCGTGCATGGTAGCAGATCCACGTGAGATTCTGCGACACCTGCTGACCACTGTCGAGATTTCAGAATTGACGAAGTTCGACGGTATTATTGGTGTTTTTGACAAATCGACATCATTGCCGTAATTTTGCATCCATTGTTGGATCTCTTCCATTCCGATTGACGTGATTTCGAATTTTCGGGTCGCCTCGTACTATAGCTTCAATGGAGCGCATGATCATGGATTGCGATGGACAAGTCGCACCACTACAATTAGTACCTCATTCCGAAAGTCCGAGTCGTGAACAACGCAATCAGCATCCACGAATGGAGCATGCAGCTTGGGATTTTGGGGCGGCTAATAGAATGGAAAGAATTCGGTTTGTGCGCCCTGATGGAGCGGCGATTGAGATTGTTCGTGCCGTTCGTTCGTCGGATAGTGAAGGCAAAATACCTCAACTCGAACAATATGTTCAAGCTTTGGGTCAAACTCTATCATCTCTCTATGAATTCAACGTGCAGGTTGATGAGTATTTGGGGAGTTTAGAAGGCCGTATCAAAACCATTGTTCATGAAGGAGATCGCCTTGGGTTGTTCGCAATGGAGACCAACAATAAGGTAGAGAAGGCCATGGACCATTCGGTTTCAGTTTTGTGCAAATTGGAGAATGTTTCTCGTGAAGTGAATGCATTAAGGGATCATTCTAAACAAGTTGCACGTGATATTCTCTCTTTGCATGCCACTATAAAAAATGCACATGAAAAGCTTGATTCTCATGAACAAATGTTGGTTGACATTCCTAACACCATTCAAAGTGAATTTCAAAAATGTCTTCGTCGCCAAAAAATTCTTCCCACACTTGAGAATTTGCAATCTAGTGTGGGCGAGTTGAGCGATCGTTTGACTCTTCAAGAGAGGCGTTTACCAGCAATTCAACAAGAGGTGGACGCTCTTGCTAATTTATTGCAAAATGAGAAACATCGCTCTACACAAGAAATTACAAAACTACACTCCGTCTTGAAAGATTTACAACATGAGCATACGCGTTTGCAAGGTGAGATCCGTAGATTGGGAAGTGAGGGGCCGATAGGTTCCCCAATGCCCGATCTCTCTCGCCTTGTTTCAGAGTGTGTTCAAAGAGAGATGGAGGAGTTTCGGCGACAAAGATTTTTGCATGAAGATTCTTTGATGAAGCGAGTGAATTCTTTGGAAGATGAAATGCGGCAAATTGGGTGTGGGTCCTCCCCACGCCTTGATGAGTCGAGTTTGGCAAGCATTGAGGACCGAGTTTCGGTCTTGGAACAAAAATTTGAGTTAGCCGTCGGTGAGCGCAAGTTCTCATTGCAAACAGATTTGCAGTCGGTGGAGACACGGCTCACTCGTGTTTTAGATCAAGCAAACGAACATGAAGAGCTCAAATGTCGTTTGGGCTGCTTGGAGAACGAATTGAGGTGTGGCGTGTCTCCACATCCAACATTTGATTCAACATTGATTCTACGAAGGTTGGGCGACTTGGAAAAAAATGTGAGTGACTTGGTTACACGTAAACAATTGTGTGGTGAGTTGGATTTGCTCAATGATAAGTTGCAATTGATTCAAGGGATTCAACATCCTGTGAGCGATTCGGGTGAGGGAGTGCTTGATCCAATGGGTTCGTTTGAATTAGCTATTCAGGCTTTGAAAGGTGAATTCCTTCGTTTGGAGCGTGCTTTCAAGACACTTTCATTGCGGGTGACCCAACATGGAGAGGCAATGAGGGATGAATTTTCTAGATTTGCGCCTTCCAATGAGGTGGTACGCCTTGACAATAAGCTTGAGCGGGCCATTCAAACATTCCGTGATCAATTGAAATCGATTGATTCAAGTTTCAAAGTAAAGGTTGAAAAGGGTTCGATTGATGGTGTGTCGTCGGACTCACATGTTACGATGACGGTTTTGCGAGATTGCATTGACAAGGCGGTTGCTCCACTGCAGGAGGCAATGGCCGAAGTCATGGCAGTACTCGCAGACACAAAGGAGACAGAATCCGCAGCACACAATGATGAAGGTGTGCATGGTTTAAGCCTTATAGAGGATGAGGATGCTCATAAAGGTCGCACAGGTGATACGTCACTTTATCCGGGTGGGGCATTCTCCAAAAGAGTGCCGGTCCACTTTCATGATAGTGATGAGTCCATTTTTGCCAAGGGCGATAAGCTGTTGAAAGGGGGGCCGATAAAGAAATTGGTCGGTATGGCTATGACCTCCTTGCAGCAGCGAGCGAAGTGGGAGGAGGATGAAACCCCACTTGATCCTCCCGGTGAACACACGGATTCTTCTTCCACTGAATTGCATGCATTTTTCAAATCGTTGGAGGACGAGGTTTCTCTTAAATCCGCCCAAACAGGAGCCGGTAAAGGGCGGGTGCATCGAATTCGTGGGCTTTTGTCTGGGGAGTTGGATGAACAGGAATTGAAACTCATGGATGACACCACCAAAAAGGACATTAAGCGATTTATCACACGACCGCATTGGGATGGGAGCTGGAAAACTCTCCATATTTATATGCGTAAATGGAAGTTCTATATGTCCTATTGGGGTCGATTTTTGTCACCTGTTTTGAAGGCTCTAACGTTCATTTCATCTTTGCCTGACGAGTATGCTGAGTTGTATTTGGAGTTAATGCATGAATTAAATTGGACGTACCAGGACATGTACTTTGAGTTGCTCGATGAGGCACGGGAGTGTGCCGATGAGTCCTTTGTAGAGGATGAATGGGAAGAACTCACTCCTAGCAGTGGTGATTATCGGTCGTATCGCAAGTGGTACTTGCAATGGCGTGTTTTGCTGGCTAGAGTAGGTGAATGCACTGCATCTCATGCGAAAAAGGTTTACATGCGGGCGCTAACACGTTGTGGGTTTTTTGATGAGTTGCTTGAAGAGATGGTGGAGGCCGAGATCGAGGCCCTCAAGGAATTTACTTTTGAGGAGTGCAATAGGTGGTTGATACCTAAGCTCCTCACACAGTACAAGGCACAGGCTGTGCGTGGTAGATACCATAAGCGTGAGGTGAGGGGTGTAGGTGGGGCGCCAAGAGGTGGCTCAGCCCCCCCATCTTCCATTGTTTGTCCACGCTGTAAGGGTCCACACACGCTGGACAAATGTTGGGCAGAACATCCTTCTCTCTGGCCTAAATGGCTCAAGGATGGAGCGAAGAAGGCTAACCTGAAGGTAAGTCAGATTCAGGGGCGGCTGAAAGCTGGTAAATGCCCATGGTGTGGAGGTGACAAACACACTGATGGTAAGCGATGCCCCAAGAGGCCGTCACAGAAATCTGACACAGGAATGCGCAGGCCAAAGCCACGAGCACAGGCTGACCCCAACAGTGACAGACGGAAGAGAAAATGTGAACACTGTGGTAAGTCTGGACATTTCAAGGATAAATGTTGGGAATTGCATCCTGAACTGAAGCCTGCCGCAAACCCACAGGGTACAGGTAAAGGCAAGGGTAAAGACGAATAAGGGGGTCAGGCATCTCCTGGCATGCCTGTAAATCCCCAAGTTCCAGGCGCAACAGGCCCCCAGTTGCCGGCGCCAGCCCTACGAGTGCTGAGTCGCACGCGAGTTAGGGCTCTGCCTCGTAGGAAACCTGATGTGAAGGTTGAATTGGTTTTGGGTGCACATGTTCAGTTTTTATTGGGTGGTGAGTTACAACATCCCAGTTTGATTGACACTGGGGCCACTATATTTGCTGCAGCCCCACGGAAGTTTTTTCCGGCAGGGGTATTGGAGTTGGCGCGCACTCCACTGTCACTGTCCACAGTGACGTCAGGGAGTATTGAAGGTGGGAAGTATGGAGCATGGAGTAATGTTCAAATGCCCATATGCAGTGAGGCTGGAGGGGAGTGGGTGATGTGCCCACGAGTCTTCGTTTATTGTGCAGAAGTTTCAGATGGTTTGATTTTTGGGTATCCCTTTTTGGAAGCCTTCAGGCTAATGGTGTGCCCGGTTTCTGCATGTCTCATGCCGCGGGAATGTGTCTCGGTGCATCCTGAACGGGTGCTGCTGAATCGGGGCACTGAGCAAGTTCCATTCAAAGGATTTGTGAAGAACATACAATCCGTTGCTGATTTGTCAGGCAAGCTGGAGGCTCCAGTCTGTCTGAGCCATTCTGGCTGCATGCAGGGTTCTGCACCAGGGGGGGCAGGTCCATCCTGTCTCTCGCGTGCCACTGCATGTGCATTTGTCCTCCTTTCCCTGTATTTTGCATTGTTACCACTCCTGTTTCGTGTGTTGGTTCACCAGGCACTCAGTGCTGAATCAACCGCGGAGAAGCAGGAGAATGTCAACGCATCCCAGACCAACTCAGGTACAGTTATGGTGTGCGTTTGTTCACCAAAATGTACATGTTATCGTGAGTGCTCGAAACAGCACTTACAGCCTTCGTGGCATCCACCGCTGGAGGTGGGACGCAAAGGAATCCATACCGCTGCAGCCTGTGGGGTCTGTCCCTGTTCCAGGTGGAGAGAAAACTTTTCAGCTCAGGCAAGTCAGCTAGGATCCAGTGTACACGCGTCATCAACACGTAATTCAGTGACCCCTTCTCACCGGCCGGGTTCGTCAATCTGCCAGCATCATGAGTGGCTGTTACAGGTTGCCCTGGATGAGGTTGATGGACAGGGGGGGGGTGAACTGGAGGTGCGTGCTTCTGATTTGAAAATTATGAGGCTCTCTGAGCGGGCAGTACTTCCAACAAGGGGGACGCCTGGTGCAGCAGGACTTGATTTATCTGCTGCAGAATCATTGCCACCCACTGAAAGATCTGGACAAGGCTTTGGAAGCACTGGAGTGGGTGCACATCCCTGCCGGTCTGGAGACAGACAATGTTGTAGTCACCAAGGGGGGTGTTGTTATGCGTCCGTAGTGAGGGCATTAACTACTGACAAACTAGGCCCGCTACAGGACGTATCCCTCCCTGATGATGAAGTCCCCTTTGAGGTATCTATGCCCACGTGTGTCAATGCTGTACCTGGGTATGACTCTGATTTCGAGTCCCAGGGTCTGTCTGACGTTGAGTCAGAAGGTTGCAATGAGCAGCCTGTTCCTGATTGTTTTGCGGGAGGCTGGGGGTACAACCGGGATAACGACCAGGACGTTGTTAACGGCGTCCACCCTGAACACCATACCCCTGACACATACATCCCCCGCAAAGGTTGTGAACCGTCTGCAAGACATCAGGTTGACACTTTTCCTCACATGCGTAGGATGCGTCAGTTCTCCTTCTCACCGTTGCAGCGAAGACAGTCGAGAAAAACTGCAGGGGTGATGTGGCGAAGGGGAAAGTACAGTCTCACACCATCTGTATTCTCGTCCATTGTGGAGTGGGCTGGGGAGTTACCAACAGTTGATGTATTTGGTACAGCACAGACCAGGCAGAAGTCTGTTCGTAAATTCTGGGGCTCCAGACCTTTCGATAGGTCCTGGGCTGATCAGTTTGTATATGTCCATCCCCCATTCGGTAAATACCGTCAGGTGGTTGAGAAAATACTGATTGACCAGGCCAGAGGCTTGGCTATTGTGCCTGTTGCCAAAACAGAGTCCTGGTTTTGGGCACTCGGTGAGATTGCAGTTGACTGGTGGGACCTACCCAGTGATTGGAAAATATTCCAGGACCCATCAGGTCGACAGTTTTCGCAGCGAGGAGCCTATACCACTAGGGTATTGTTATTCGATGCCCATTCCAGCTCTGAGTATGCGTGGGGTGATACTGCGTCTGGGGTCGATGATGATGTGTCTCCTGCTGGGGAGCGCACTGCCAGATTGCAATCTGTGTTTGTAGGTTCGCCGGGTAAGACTCCTATCAATATCCGGAACCGAACCATAAGATCTGTGATTGAGTCTGACATGGAACATCCAGACTGTGCCAGGTATCGTGAGTTATTAGAACAGGAATTTGCGGATGTTTTTCAGTTTAAAGCCATTAATCAGGAGGATCCTGATGATCTGCAGTTGCGAGGTGATTACGGTGTTTGTCATATCGAGCTCGTTGAAGGTGCCACACCAAAGGCGGTCACGCCGTATAGGTGTGTAGGAGTTCGGGCTGCGGCTTTTAAAGCCCTGATTGAAAAGTTTAAGGGGCGTGGCATGTTGCGTACAGCCATGGAAAAAAATCCGCAGTGGGTGTCAAGGGCATTTGTAGTTCCTAAGCCGGGGGGAAAGTGGCGGTTAGTCATAGACTACCGTCACCTTAACTCCCAAATTAAGGATCTGCATTTCCCCCTGCCCAATATTGAGGATCGTCTGGTGGAGGAGGGGAAAAATGTCCTGTGGACAATTTTTGATTTGGAAGATGGCTTCCATCAAATGCCACTTTCTGAAGAGTCAAAGAAGCTTACAGCTTTTATGACTCCTTGGGGGGTATTTGAATGGGAGGTTCTTCCCATGGGGCTTAAGACTGCTCGGGCAGCGTATCAGAGAATGGTAGACTGGTGCCTATCCCAAGATCCGGATATCAGGGCTCGTCCCTATATTGATGATATTCTGGAGGGGACCAGAGGTAATGAACAGGGTCAAATTGACGGCTCAGTTCTGCACAACCATTATGAGTCGCTCCGAAAAATTTTCACGTGCCTTCGTAAATACAAGCTCACTGTTAAACGTGACAAGTGTCATATGTTTATGACACGTGTTAAGTTTTGTGGCCATGTTTTGGAGGCCGGAACCCGAAGAGCAGCCCCCAGTAAAACGGAACCCATTGACCGATGGTCATGGGAACACATCCGAACCCCCACCCAGATGAAGGCCTTTTTGGGCCTCACTCAGTGGTATTCCATCTACATGCCCAATTATTCACATCACGCAGCCATCCTGAGTGATGCGCTTGCGGGCATGGAGAGTAACACTAGGGCAACTAAGCGTAAGGTCAAGCACAGGAAAATAAAGTGGACAGAGGAGATGAAGGAGGCTTTCAAAGCCATCAAGCTTCTCATGCGTGATTCTGCAGTATTGCAGATCCCTGATCCCGCAAAAGAATTTCTGATTCGCACAGATGCATCCAAATATGCAGTTGGTGCATCCCTGGAGCAGGCGGATGCGAATGGTGACTATCGTCCAGTTGCCTTTTTCAGCCGCAAGCTCCAGGGCAGGGACAATCTTGGCCAGCGAGCGTGGTCTACTAGAGAAAAGGAGACCTACGCACTGATAGGGGCCTTGCAGAAATTCAGGGCATGGATTCAGTCCACGGTATTGGTGCGGTGTCTCACTGACCACCAGGCACTGATTTCCTGGTTCCGTGAGGATCTGGGTACGATCAGTGGCCCGGTGGGCAGGAGAGGGCGCTGGCACGAATTTTTGTCCCAGTTTAAAATACTGGTTGAGTATACTCCTGGTAAGGGACATATAGTGCCAGACACGCTTAGCCGCTGGGCTTACCCAGCGTGTGAACATGCAGGGGATTCCACAATGCAGGGTTCTGTAGAGGATGCGGCGGGAGTCGCAGCGGATGAGCAGGCATCACGTCAGTGGGAGGACCAGCAGTTAGCTGCAGATGTTTTACGTCGCCTGAGGGAGGAGAGGGCAGAACTGGGACGATTGCGCTCAGTTCGTGCCTCTTTCGAGTCGTATCAGGCAGGACAGATTGAATGTGCTGCCAGAGACCTGTCCTCCGTTGAAGAGAGATTACGGAAAATGTTTTCTGAACTTGTCCCCGATGACGATACAGTAATGGATAAAGGGAATGTACGTGCACAGGGTGTTTTGCGACGCATGCAGCATCAGCACTGGGGTTTACAGGCAGCCTGTTGGCCGGCCAGAATTAGTGGTGTGTCCACCAGATCAACGACCCGAGAGAACGGAATCAGTTCTGAGGCTGCAGGTGAAGCTCAGGAGGTGTCAGGTGGACACATGCGATTGCCTCAGCAAGCTGCAGGTGATGCTGAACAAGCTGTGCATGTGTCTCAGATTCCCCAAACTTCCGGTGATACTTCTGTCCTTTTCGCAGATTGGACAGAAGCATATAAGGCAGACGAACATCTGAAGGAGCTGTACGAATATCTCAGTGCAGGTAATTCACGCGCAGGTTTTGGGTTGTATCGTGGAAAAATTAGGAGAAATGGGAAGATCTTGGTGCCCACCAGCCTGGTGGACATGGTTGTCAAGGCGATGCACAGCTTTGCGCATCCAGGGGTCAGTAAATTAAAGGAGCTTTGTCTCCGGAAGTTCGCGTTCCCTGAAGTCCTGGACGCTCACGTTCAGGCGCTTATTGCTGGCTGTGCCACCTGTGCAACGTGCAAAGCACGCAATCATCCCTCTCCAGATACCATGGAACACTACCCAATACCGGAGTACCCCTTCTCATCATTGGCTATGGATTTTACCAAGTTACCGCTAGTCTCTGTAGGTGATGAGAAGTTTGATTATGCCTTTGTTATTGTCGACCGATTAACAGGATACACCATGGCTATTCCATGTTTGGAAAAGGGCCTGAATGCTGAAAAGGCGGCTTCACTGTTTTTGGAGAAATGTGTTTTCTTTACAGGATTGCCGCATGAAATTATGTCCGACAATGACAAAGTCATTTCAAAAGACTTTTTCGAAACCCTCTGTGCTCTGAGTGGAATTGAGCAGCACAAGGGTGTCATTTACCGCCCTCAGTCCAATGGCAGGGCTGAAGTGGCTGTTAAACTGGTGGTCAACAGTTTACGGCGGTATCTGGCGGATCGGAAGGGTAATTGGGTGCATGCATTGCCTTTGGCATTGTGGAGCCTCAATGACCTCCCGGGGGTGGTGTCCCCCTACTCCCCCCATAGGTTATTCTTTGGGAGGGACCCGGTGGGGTTTGGGGATTGCCCCCCCTATGAGGTTGAGGAGGGTCACGAAGATGCACTGGAGTTTTTTGACCGGGTCAGCAAGGAACGCCAGTTGGTTCAACAGCGGCTGACCAAAATTCATGAGCGAGAGAAGCGAGCTTGGTTGAAAAAACATCCACAGTTACAGCTGCAGGTTGGTGATCGTGTGTGGGTCAGGTTTTTGCCCAATGAAGCTGGTGTTCACAAGCTTCACAGGTTGTGGTTCGGACCCTGTGAGGTGCTGCAGTGCCTCAGTGAAACACGTTTTCTGATTTCCACACCCAAGGGTGAGCAGATCTTGCCTGCCACGAGACTGAAGCCCTACGTGTCCCCTTTTAAAGGACAGCCCGTGCCGTTACATTATTTTGTAGATGGTGACAAAGTGCCTCAGGATGATACATACACTGTTGAGGCTGTGAAGGGCTGTATATGGCAGGGTTCAGGGCGAAACCGGAAGCGCAAGTGGAAGGTGAAGTGGCGTGGACATGAGGAAGAAACTTGGGAGACACAGGATAAGTTTGTGGGACATGTTATTGATGTGTGGGTCAAATATAACAGGGATCATGGCATCAATATCTCTGTTAATGATTTGATTCGAACCATACAATGTGTGCCCCTGTGTTTGCTGCTGTGATGGTGTTTTCTCAATTCTCACTTCCTTGTGTTTTCAGGATCGATTTCAGTTTAAGAAGATGAACCAGAAGCAGAATTTCATTAATTTCTCACGTCCTGAGTTCTGCATGGCAGGGCCTGGCCAGATTTGTCATGGATCATTTGTGTCTGCTATCTTTTGCCTGATTTTCTCTATGTTTGCATGATTTTGGTTGTCCTGATCCAGGGTTCCCCTTCTGGGATTTGCAGAGACTGAAATATGCAGATAGGTATGACATTTTGTTGCACGCTGTAAGACATCTTGCGGCGTACTGTGATGTACTGCATTGTATTTGTATTGAGCCCATTTCTGCTGCCTGTGTGTTTTCTGCACACCAGACTGCCCAATTATCGTCAGTCACCCCAGATTTGAATTTCCTGGGATTGCCTAGCCTAGGAGGGGGGTGCAGCAGGTCTGGTCACGTGTGCAGATGGAGAGGATCCTAATCTGTTGCGATTATTTCAGTTTGCACAGACGATTGTGCCTTTTGCTATGATGCTCAATCGGGATTGTGTTGCAGTCCATGATTATTGATTTATTCTCTTGCACAGGCTCCTGTTATCACTTTCTGATGAAAATGCAGTACAAATCCAGCTTTGATGCTCTGCAGTGATTGTTGTGCAGAACCCTTAACATAAATGGGGAATCATGATTGTGGTTCATGACAACGTTTGCACGGAGAAATGATCGCTTCATGTTGCCCAAAGCATGAACATATGACTTGCAACTTGTTGCCCGCGTCAAAAATGCGAATATTTTGCGGTTCGTACCATTGGACGCTTTTTGGTGCTATGAGCGCAACCCATTCAACCGCAGGTTCAACCGCGCACTTTATCCATATTCCTTGGTTCAACCGTCCCTAGGTACAAGAAGCTTATTTCGTGGGCCGACGCCAAAGAGAAGAAAAGCCGTGCAAGCACCGTCCCATGGACACATTGCTTTCCGTCGTATGCAACGATGGATAAAGCTTGGTCCATGTTAAGTGAGAGACAAGTACTAAAAACGGCTATAAAGGATGGAAGAGTTGGGGTTTGTTGGGATGTGGATGATTGGATAAGATATATAGGTGATCAAAGGGATGAGTAAGAAAAAGTCACTGCCATGTCTTTCTTGGAGGGCTTGATCCAGGCTAAGCCCCCCTTAAAACCCTTTGTTGATGCTAAGACAAACTTAAGTGTTTTTATCTCTCTTTTGTAGCCTAAAGTACACTTTCTCAAGGTAACTAGGGTTGTGACCCTAGCCCCCCCCATGAAGTTCACCCCTACCACTCAACTGAGCGGAGGTACCTTCCTTCATGGAGGTCATACCAAAATAAATCAGGCATTCCATGCTTGTGGGCCTTGGAGGTTAAGCCTAAGTGGTCTCCCACCCCAAGACCCCTATACTCAATTGATTCTACCACTTATTGTGGTCCTACTTTGTAACTGTTTCTGAATTCAGTTGCTTGGCCAAGTCATTTTCTGTGTGGTCCTGACATCTATGCCCCTCAGTCCTAACCAGCACCATTTCACCCAAAAGAGTGCACATGAAGTGCCTATTGCAACCTCTGAGGCTAGAGTCTGACCAATTTTCATATAAAACCTTTTGCTTTATTCTTTTGTGATTGAATCTATGTTCATATACCTGCTTTGTCTATCTGCAGCCCTTCTGTGTTACACTGGATTCCAAAACCAATCATTGATTTCATTGATTCGATCCATATTCAGTCCTTGCTCTACTTGCTGCTTTGGTTTGGGGTTTTCAACTACAAAACCAACTTGCAGGAATACATCAAAAGACCTAGGGCATAATTCAAGGACATCTTTCCGGTAGCAGAGACAGTCCCTTGAGACCTTTTGAACCGACCCTGAGAAGTGCAGAACAAAAGCTCAACAACAAGTCCATAATGTCCACACCAAGTGTAAGGACCTGGCCTATCCGAACTGTCCAAGTACAAATGGGCAGTGTGGTCCACCCAATGAGTGAACCACCACACCGAGCACCACATCACCTCAGTGGCGCATCTGGGTCCCAAGGAGATCCAGAACGCAGAAGGGCGGAGAAGAATAAAGGCCTTACCACCGAGGCCTTAGCAGCACACGGTGGAGACAGCTTCAGTCACCTCCACAGACGTGTGGCTGCTTCAGTATCACGATCCAATTGCCCAGCTTCATCCTCAACTGCCATTGAAGGACCTGAGGAATATGAGAAGCTGAAGATGAAGATGGATGAGTACATCATGCACGATGAGTACTACAAATCCATCCGTGGGGAAGATGGAGAGGAACCACTGGCTGTACATGGGTCCAGACCACGTACGGATCTAGGGTCCTACTCACACTCAGGCCCTCCGTCTACTGCATCCCTGCCAAGACGACTACGACCTGAGTACCCAACCCCAAGGGCTCCCGAAGTGGGCCCAACACGAGTCGAAGAACATCATCCAAGGCCAACCTCCGGTGCCCTGGATCAAACGGCCGAGCTGCTGGCCAAATTCCTGTCTGGATCAGAAGATCCAGATGTGACGGCCTTATCAGAGGCCATTAAGGCTAAACTGGGTATTGCAGAACCCTTACCCAAGCCTGAGTTCCTCTCTCTCTCTCCAGGGCTGAGTACCCTGGCCGAAGATCTCAAGAGATCGAGGGTCTCAAGGCTGTTGCCTAAGGTTACCTGCCCCAGCCCCTTTCACCCCCGTGCCAGGACTGTGCCTATGGCGGACCTACAGGACGTGCCTGTCACGGAGAGTGAGAGAAGAGGGCTGTCAGCCCTGGCCCCACTTGCCGGCGTGTCGCCTTCAGGCCTAACTCCGGGGGGTGGGAAGATGGGCAGACCAATTGCCCAGGCGAACATCCAGCTGGAACTGCCGGAGTTCGACCCTAAAAACCTGCCTGAATGGGCAGAAGAATTTGCGGAGTTCCTTTTGTTGACTGGCCAATCCCATGTGGATGTGGCCACCAAATGTTCACTGCTAAAACGCTCATGCAAAAAGAAATTTTTGCAAAAACAGGTCAAACAGATTGTGAAAACCTGTTCTACTTGGGCGGAGGTACTCCTGAGGTTAGAGAAAACATTCCCAGTCTATGAGACTGACCTCAGCGTACGCACACAAATCGAGGAGCTACCTATGCTCCCGGAGTTTCCATCCGCTGCGCGAATTTCTGAGTATGTGTGCGACATGGAGTACTTATTTTCGAGGATGAATGTGGGCTCCTACGGAGCCACTGAGCCCCACCTGTGGCTCATGAGTAAGATCCCCCAGCGTACGTGGGATGATTGCCGCTCAACCTCTGAGAGGAAGAGCAGGACCCACTCGTATGATACACTGGTGGATCTCTTGATTGAGCTAGCTCTTGAGAGGGAGAACGACTCCCACATGGAGAAGTTCCTCAAGAAGCATTTGGGACGAGGTGGTACCCCTACCCCTGAACGTGGCCAAGGAAAGGGGCATAAAAATCCCACTAACACCAACCAGGGAGGCGGTAAAGGGAGGGGCAAACTAGGTGCCATGAACGAGGTTCCAACTGATGCAGGCCCCCCCCCCCTGTTTTACTGCCGACCTGTCAATGACAAGGGGGGACCTTGTCATGCCTCTGACTGCGATCTCCGCAGTGGCTGTATGCTGCAGATGAAACGTCAGCAGCATACTAAAGATGGGAAAACTGTGACCCATCAGGACCACTTCAGGTGTACCATCACCTGTGGTTACTGTGGCAAGCGTCGTCACTATGAGGACGAATGCCACATCAAGAAACGCGAGAGTGACAAACTCAAGCGTCAGGAGGCGGAGCGCCAGAAGAACCGGACGCCCGCCAGAAATCCCCCGAATGGGGATAAAGGTAAAGGAGGTGGCAAGGGGGGTGGTAAGACTGGACCCCCTAACCCCCAGAGGCGCTCATCAGCGCCCGTTGCTACGCCTACTCCTGCTGCTACACCCGCTCCTACCGCAGGTGTCCCCCAGAAGGGCCCCCAAGGGGATAACGCTACCCCTGAGGGGAATAATTCTAAGAAGAGGCGCTTGGCCTGGATGGCCAAGGCCCTCATGGCTGCAGGAGTGGATGTGAAATTCCCTGATGAGGAATAGGGGGGCGGCTCCGAAGAGGAGGACTTGGTTTTCTGGATCCTCGTGAAAATCGGGGATCAGGTTTTTCGAGCTGTGCTTGATACCGGTGCAACACTTTCCATAGTGGCCCGGCGCCTGCTTAAAACTTTCAGGAAGACCAAGACTGTGGCCATAAGAGTAGGGGATGGGCGTACCATCCATTCCTTGGGGGGGGTCGATGTGACCATATGTCTGGGCGACGAAACCGTGACCCAACACTGCAGAGTGTTGGACACTGACGCCTTTGACATTGTCATTGGCACTGACTTTCTAAGAAGAAACCCCCAGGTTAAAATGCTGTCCCTACAGCGTCCTTACTCTTTGCACTGCGACTTTGGCAGTGGGCTATTCTCCGTTCCTTTGGAGCTGTCAGGACGAAAAGAGTCTGGGCTGCGCTACGCAACCAAGACGAACTATCGTACTGAAAACTACCAACTGGCCCGTCATGTTCTCGAAAATGGACTGGCGGCCCTTCAGGTAAACCTGGATGAGATCCAGGTGGAATTGTTTGCGAGCCCACAACAGCACATCATGCAGTTGTACTGCTCGAAACAAATGAACAATGCTTTCCGATTCTTCTGGAAAGCAATGGGCCTAGCGTATGCTAACCCTCCCTTCTCCCTGCTCGCGAAGGTTCTAACCAAGATCGCTTATGAGGGAGGAAGGGTTGTTATGTGCACCCCTGACTGGGGTTGCTCTGGTGAACATGCTTACTGGCGCCATATGCTTGACCGAATGACCGTGGGAAGAGTGCAACTCCCCGACGGCCCCATCTATGTGCCTGAGGACTCAGACACAGCTATGCAGGCCCCTGAGTGGGCCAGTTTCCTGTCCATCATCGATGGATCTCTTAATCCTGTACCCCTGTGTGACCTGGACCAGGTGCTACTAAAAGAGGTCATGGCCGAAAATCGTGGCCTGACCCTTTATGATCTCAAAAATCGATCTCCTGAGCACCTATCTGCCACACTTACAGGGTGTGAGTCTCCTGATGACTATCTGGAACCTGCAGCTGTAAAAGAGGATGCTGACGACCAACTGTCTGAGATCGCCAGCACTATTCCCTCTGTTGATCCCAGCTGTGTTGACCTAAAACATAGTGCTTTCCTGGCCCAGCTGTTGCTAGAGGAGGTAGATCTAGAGTACACCTCTGAACCCGCTTCCTCTGTTGGGAAACCAGTGCTACACATGCAGCCTGTGCACACAGGTGAACCCGTGGCCCGGAGTACTGATGCTCTGGCACGGCCTGCTGCTAATAACATGCCCTTGTCTGAGCATGACACGCAAGAACTCCGACGGCTGCTGTACCTGAAGGCCGAAGGTATTGAGCGCCAAGAGCGGCTGCAATACCTCAGACAGACCTGGAAATACTCCATCTGGTCTGAGGAGGACGATGAGTCCTATACGCTGCCTGATCCTGAGATACCTCTAGTGTACTCTCTACACTATGGGCAGCAATGTCCCCCTGAGTGGGACGATGGTACTGTACCTGCCGAAACTGCTGATCGGCATAAAAAGAAAGAACATGGAAAAAGCAACCTCCATGCTGAGGAGGACTTCCTTCAGAAAGTCGAGAGTCTTAACCTTGACCCCCGCCTGAAGAAACTGCTTATAACCTATGAGGAGGTGTTCGGCGCCTTGCCGCCTCCTCTATCTTGCAAAAAACTGGTCCAGATGGACCTGAAATTGAAACCAGAATTTGAAAAGACGCGAGTGAGGCGTCGTCCCTATCCCGCTCCACAGGAACAGGTTGAAGAAATCGAGCGCCAGATCCAAGAATGCATTGATGCTGGCCTCGTTGAAGAGTACAAACATGGGGACTATCCCCATCACTGCAGCCCCTGTTTCCTTGTCGCTAAACCAGGGTCGACTGCTCTACGTCTTGTTGTAGACTATGGTGAGGTCAACAAGAAAACCCAGAACCACTCAGGGAGTATTCCTAACATGGAAAACACCCTGGAGCGTATTGCCAAATGCAGGTATAAGACCAAAATGGACAAACGCTCTGGTTTCTGGCAGGTTGACCTAACCGCCGCAGCCCAGGAGCTGCTTGCCTTTATAACCCCTAAGGGTCGTGTTTTCAAGTGGAAGGTTATGCCTTTCGGGGTGGCTAACGCCCCAGCGCTCTTCCAGGAGCTTATGAACAAAATTTTGTACATACTGAGGCGCAGGCCTCTAGTACAAGAGTTGATTTCTCGGGGTGCAGAAATGGAGGCTCACATCGACGACGTGAGTCTGGGTACTAATACCAAAGAGGACCATGTCCTTCTCCTCCGTGAATTCTTCACTGTCTGTCAAGAAAACCATCTCCGAATCAAACTCGAAAAGTGCGAGTTTATGAAAGAGGAGATGGAGTATTTGGGTTTCGACGTGGGGTATGGCTGGTGGAAACCAGCCGCGTCTAAGATGCAGCCCCTACAGGACATGCAGATTCGCGATGACCCTAAGAAGGGTCTACACGATGTGAGGAGTTTTGTGGGCGCCTGTAGTTTCTATCGGCGTCACATCCACAATTTTACTTACTCCTCTGCACCCCTCACTGACCTAATCAAGAAAACTACTCCCTGGAGGTGGACCTCCAGAGAGGAAGAGTGTTTCCAGGAGTTGAAGAAGAAGATTGCCTCCTCCAACTGCCTGGGAGTTCCCCGCCCTGAGGGCGAGATAGTCCTGATCACTGATGCCAGTGATGTAGGGGGGGGAGGTACGATCTACCAATGGCAGGAGCTTAACCCCGCTGAGCTAACCCACTGCCATTATCGTACTACTGGACTGAACCGTGATGGTTCGTTGAAACATGACTATCCTACCAGTGAGTGGCGACTGGTGCCACTGGGACACTGGAATTGGAAGTGGCACCAAGCGCGTTCCAACTACAGCACCTATGACCAGGAACTCCTGGCCGGTATGTTGGTGCTATCTTCACAATCCCGACTCCTGGGGTCTAACCCTATTGTCTGGCTGTGTGACCAGGAGCCTGTGAAGTCTTTTCAGAAGGGCCCACCACCAGAGAAAGCGAAGCTAAAACGGTGGTGGACTTACCTGAGCCAGTTCAGGCTGACAGTGCATCATATCCCCGGGATTAAGAATGAACTGTCTGACTATATATCGCGCAACAACTTCGATGCGCTTATTGGTGAGAGCTCTGAGGCGCTCGCCAAAGAGGCTTTCCAGCGTATGGATGTCCAGCTTGACCTGTCCATGCGCACTGCTGGAATCCTGGAGGGTTGGAGTCTAACCGACTATCAGTCAGAGTATGAAGAAATTCTCCAAACCCTCAACACTGGTCTCGAACCCCGTGTCATTGACGGGCACCAGTGGTATAAAAACAATCAGTACCTCTTCTACGAGGACCGAATTGTGGTGCCTGAGGCACGACTGGATGGGTGCCTACACTGGTCCCATCTCAGTTCTGGTCACACTGGCGCTAATCGCTCAGTGGACTTCTTCCGTGAGTGTTTCTACTCTAGTCTAACCCTGCCTGAACTGAGGTCGCGTATGCAGACCATTGTGGATGCTTGTGGCTGTCATGCCAGCAAGCAAAGTGACAGTAGGGATAGGGGTCTGATCTCCAGCTTACCCATACCCTATTGTGCTAACTCTCTTCTCTACGTGGATTACATCCACGGCTTACCACGCTTTGGCGGCTATGATAGTTGCCTCGTGGTCACCTGTGGTCTATCTCGCTTCACCCGTGTGTTCCCTTGCAATAAGAAAATCACAGGTGAGCACACTGTAAAAATGTTGGTCGAACAATGGTTCGAACCCTATGGAGCACCTAAACAGGTGCACTCTGATGAAGATGTACGCATCCGCAGTGACACTGGGTGGTACAAACGAGTGCTAAATGCCCTCAACGTGGAGGTAACCACAGGTGTGCCCTACACTCACACGTCTAACCCTCTCTGTGAGAGGCAGAACCGTGTGGTGGAGCAAAACTTAAGAATCCTGATGAAACACGAGCGCACCAAGGACTGGGTACGCCTAGTGCCCTGGGCAGTTCTGTCCATGAACTCACAGCGGAGCTCTTCTACGGGTTTCACCCCCCACGAACTGTTCCATGGAGGACGACCTGCTTGGTTCTTCAAAACCCCCTTTCCTGAGGACTTCAAGAGCCCTGTGGGGGATTGGCTAGAACACAAGCAGTCTCTGGCTAACCAGGCTGGTACTAACCTGAGGCACATTCGTGACCGTGAACAGAGCCGACGGAACCGCCTACGGCGACCTGCCAGCTTCAAGGTTTGCTGACATTGTTTTGGTACACCATTCACGCCTACCCTCCTGGCCACGTAACTGCCTACAGGACCCTTACTTTGGACCCTATCGTATCATCAGGATAGATGGATCCAGAATCCATGTCAGGTGCAGTCCACGTCTAGGTGGTGAACTGCTATGTGCTCCTAAGCAGCTGAGGCACTATCACTCCCCTGACGACTTGTCTTGGGATGAGTGGCGCCTCAGCGACATTGAGATTGAACGTATAGACCTAGAGAACGCTGCCAGTCCAGAGGAGGCAGACGAACTCGAAGAGATGACTGCCGATGAGATGGCAGTCGATGGTTACTACGTGGTTGCAGGTATTGCTCGCCACGAGTATAAACAGGGCTGGAAATTCCTTACCCTGTGGGATGGCTATGGGTTGTCCGAGGCGACCTGGGAACCTATGTCAGCCTTCATACAACCAGATGGGAGTATCAACCCCATCTTCCGCACTTACCTCGTTGAGAACAACGAGGGGCAGCTCCTAACCCGTGCTGAGACTATGTCCCAGCGTAAGAAGCGAAACTAATTACCCTGTGTCAGTCTACTGACCCTGTCTGTGCCCTGCAGACCCATGCCTATGGTTTCCAGCGTGAGCCAGGTGGCCGCTTATCAAGATTGCAGCCACCCAGCGACTGTTTGCCTTGTTGACCATGTGTTGCATGGGTACTGCCCTAATGTAATGACCTTGGTGAGCCAACGAAGAACGGTGGCTTTCTACACCAGGGGGGAATGACAAGCAAGGTGTTATGAGGCAAGGTGTGTCTTCCCTCCTTGGGGACAAGCGAGCCCACAGTTAGGACCCCTGACTGGTCCAGACCCATGGGGTTCTACCCTTCCTTACAGGGTTTACCTTACCCTTACCTGCCATAACGTATGTGTGAGTGTGCTAGTCCTAAGGTCCTGAGAGCAAGCCGCAGAAGTGGTGTCCTAATTATACCCAAGTCTGCGCCCTTGCTAAACCTGGAGGGTTGGCTTATTGATGCCACGGGGTACGCCCCGGGTCTCCCCTCCCCTATGCGCCCAATTTCTGTGCTGGCGCAAAACCTTGGGGGAATACCCAGAGTGTTAGTCCAGGTATTGTTTTCCCTACCTACCTGTCTACTACAGGGAGGGGTGGCCAAAAGCTATGAAGGCATGCAAAACGCCTGTTTGCTATGTGGCCAAAAACACTAACCTAACCACTGTCACAGCCCACCAGCCCAGCTAAAATTGCAGGAAAAGGGTGGGACAGTGACACGCCCCCTACAGGTCCTACACACCCTACAGTGGCACCATCCTGGTGGGCGAGCACTGGGCAACTGGCTCTAGCCCCCACTCAGGACTACCACTCCTACACGCACACTCTACTTGGCGTTGCGGAGGTGAAGTACTCATGGGTCCTAACGACCCTCCTGTGAAAAGGACAAGAGAACACAGCGCTCCTAAGCAGCTGTGGCCTAACAGGGGACGCCACAACGCGTTTCCCCTGCTAGGGCTTGGAGGGAAGGGGTGCTCTCGTTGCGTGCACAGCGCAGATGTCGTTGAAGTCGGACTGTCCTCGCCACTCCTGGCTGAGGTACAGTGATTTGATTTGTGATCAGCGCCCCTGTTTTGCTGGGGCAGAAAAATGGTAGCCGCCTAAGGCAGCTGCTGCATGCACCAATCACCCTAACCTCTCCCACCTGTACAAAAGAGGCAGATGAAGGGGCGTTTGCGACTGTGGAACCAAGCCACACTCCAGGTATTATACCCTTCTCAGTGTGACCTATAATACGCTGTTCGCAAACACGCTGCAGATGCAGCTACCCCTGTCAAGCAAGCAAGCTTTAAGAAACTCCTCGGGTTCTCTTAAAGAACGTACCGAGGAGCCTCTGGGTAACCTAAACAAAGTTTACCGTGCGCAATTCGCGTGGCCTACCCTTTACTGCATCATGTGCACGCAAGGAAGGGAGGCGTAACCACAGACTCAACCAGGAGGTGAGCTCCTCCTGGGCTAACCTACCTTACTCACCATGCATCGTGCGAATGCCGCATTGAAACGAACACAAAACAAACCTAAGCGTTTTAAGCAACTCAACTTGAACGCTACGGCCGCACACGTACAAACGCTTACCTGTGAAGAAGGAAACAAGGGTGGATTAGGGATACAGGTGAAGCGATACAGCGTGTGGATGCCTAGATTAGGCACATGCATCGCGAGCACAGCGCATATTCTAACCCTACGTGCGCGCTGCGCGCTCCATCCGCATCACATACCTTTCATTCCTGCTTTCACCTGTGCAGAGCACGAGAGATGAACACCCGACCCTCCAACGAGCACAGCGTTGACAACCCTAACGTTTTGACGGAACAACCAACACGAACGCAATGCGTGAGTGTGAAGTGACACAGACATACCTGAGAGACGGGTTGTTGAACTGCTCTGTGGTGTGGGCTGATTTTGAATTCTTTACTCTGAAGTTTATAAAAATTTTGATGCAACTGTGCAAAAATTTTCTTTAAAACTTTAAAAACTACGGCTTATACCTTCTTTTCCAAAGGCCGTTTTCGCTTGCGCAACCCTTTTCTTGGCGTCCGCTTTGTTTGCGCTTGTCTGCGACTTTAAGTTATGTGTAAAAATGACGATTTCCCGCGTGGTTTCGTCGATTTTCAACGATTTCACTTGCTAAATCGCAGCCCCTTCCGCAAAACCGCAGGAATCACTCCCTGCTGGTTCCATTTTCTATTTTTTTCAGCTCCTGAGGGTTTGTGTCCTCCATTGGGAGTATTGCTCCGCCCTGGCCCTTGATCAGGACGTTTACTAAAACGCTGTTTATACGGCGATAACCGTCCGCATTAGAGCGTTCGACTGTACCCTAGTGGACAGACACATGTGCTCTAGACAGGGAGTCCTGGGTTCAATTCCCACTGCCCCCACACTCTTTCCAAAAGTTTTCGCCTCACGCCGGCGACTTTTGAGGAATGCCCCTTCGAAGGGACATCATTCACGGTACATTACACTGTTTTTCAAGGGTCCCTACAGTGTGATAGGCTTCTATGGAGTGATAAGAATGTTTTTGGTAGGTTTAATGCATTTTTTGAGGTAATTTTGGGAATATTTGAGCCTTTTTCCTTGGTCCTACTAGCTTGATCAACTAGTACTCCAGGGGGGAGTAAGAAAAAGTCACTGCCATGTCTTTCTTGGAGGGCTTGATCCAGGCTAAGCCCCCCTTAAAACCCTTTGTTGATGCTAAGACAAACTTAAGTGTTTTTATCTCTCTTTTGTGGCCTAAAGTACACTTTCTCAAGGTAACTAGGGTTGTGACCCTAGCCCCCCCCATGAAGTTCACCCCTACCACTCAACTGAGCGGAGGTACCTTCCTTCATGGAGGTCATACCAAAATAAATCAGGCATTCCATGCTTGTGGGCCTTGGAGGTTAAGCCTAAGTGGTCTCCCACCCCAAGACCCCTATACTCAATTGATTCTACCACTTATTGTGGTCCTACTTTGTAACTGTTTCTGAATTCAGTTGCTTGGCCAAGTCATTTTCTTTGTGGTCCTGACATCTATGCCCCTCAGTCCTAACCAGCACCATTTCACCCAAAAGAGTGCACATGAAGTGCCTATTGCAACCTCTGAGGCTAGAGTCTGACCAATTTTCATATAAAACCTTTTGCTTTATTCTTTTGTGATTGAATCTATGTTCATATACCTGCTTTGTCTATCTGCAGCCCTTCTGTGTTACACTGGATTCCAAAACCAATCATTGATTTCATTGATTCGATCCATATTCAGTCCTTGCTCTACTTGCTGCTTTGGTTTGTGGTTTTCAACTACAAAACCAACTTGCAGGAATACATCAAAAGACCTAGGGCATAATTCAAGGACATCTTTCTGGATTTGCTAGAAGAAATGCACTTCCCAAGATTTAGGGATGATCACCCCTATGTGCGTGGTGATGGGTTTCCATGTGGAGCAAGGTCATGGTGTCAAATTGCATGTGGGTTTGCGAACCACATGCAAAAAGCACGAACCTTGATCTACAATTGGACCCTTGACCTTGCTCTCGTAAGTGAGCATGAAACGGATCTTGTGCGTTTACTCTTTGGAGAGACACTCAAAAAAATACACCAAATTATTGACCGGGGCTACATGTTGCTCCGAGGGTTTTGGGTGCGAACCATTGTCATCATTGGAGGCAAAAGCCCTTGGCTTCGTCATATACTTGGTCTATCAACATTTTATTAAATTGGTTCGATTTATTCTTCTGCGATATGGTGTAGGGAGAAAGAAAGTTGGGTAGGGTGTGAATGGCGACGTAGTACACGACTTGAAGCAAAATTCCTAACGCATAGGAAACAAGGATTTGGTTGTGTTGGTGGAAAAGGTTGCATCGAAAGTCCACTATTAAAAGTGGATGACCGTATAGGGTGTGTCATCATGTGTGTTCTTCATCTTGTGATACGATGTGGTGAATACTTAACAATGTTTGTGCGCACACGAGCCACCATGTTGCCAGTAGCACAACGATGCAAGGTTCACAGCCTCCTAAAGGACACTAAGAGCAACAATTCTTTGAAAGGCCGGTCCTTCCCGGATGGGGAAGAGACATGGCACTTGTTTGCCAATTGGTTGCCCATTGCAAAGAGTTTGCATCTAACACCACATGTCACCACTATCGTTGAGGACATGGGAAAATTGCTAACCGCTATATACCGGTGGACATTTGATCCATTCGTCCAAGGGTGTGCACACATTGCAAAAAGGTTTCAAAACACTATATGTCCCCAGAAATGCTCACCCTACTTGCTTTGGCTCCGCAACGAAAGGGCCACGGTATTGGGTAATTTGCAACCTTGGGGCGGGGCCATGTTTTGTGGCGACATTGTTGAGTCGCTTAATTATGTCTTGAAAGACAACTTTCTAACCACGAGTTCTCTTGGTGGTGGCCGTAAGGCTACGAAGGAGGAAAAGGATGAGGCAATGCTACGACACGCACACGAGGGCACCTTCCTCTACAACGAGATGCCACGATGGGACGGGCGGCGGCGACGCGAAGATGAGCACGTCGTGCAAGCACAATTGGAAGTTGGGGCAGGGGTCCATGGGGTGGGTGATCATCCCATGCTTGTACATACTCATCCAAAGGATGATAGTCCCCTTACGGGGGAGATAGCTCTGGGTGATTTTTTGGGGGAGGAACTGTTTACCAGTGCCTTGCTTTGTGCAAACGGGCCTTTTCGTGCTGCATCGATCCGTCGGGGGACGATTTATTATGGGGACACAGTGTGGATCCTCGATGTGGGGTCATGTTTAACGCTCTTAGGCCCCACGTGCCTCTGCCGTGGTCTGGACAGCGCATTGTGCTGGTACCGTACACGGGTATTGCCTAGGGACGTCTGCCTATCGCGATGCACAATGAATTGGTCACGTTTGGCTTCCCAAAGGTAAGATGTCTTTTTGTGTAACGCTTCGTGCAATTGCGGTTGAACCGGTGAAGCCGGTCCAACCGCATGCCTGTCCAACGGTTGAACTACCCCGAAAGCCGGTTACATTTTACTGCAGTCCGTGACGAAAAAGGCTTCTGGCAATCAAGTGTGGGCTTGAATGTAATTACTGTTCACTAAAAAAGGTCGAAAGTCCTAAAGGGAATCAAAACAGGGCGCAGGGGTGTATGTTGCCGCGCCTAACGAAAAGTGGATAGTGAAGCCGTGCGGCTTCACCAATACAACTGCCGCCACGGGCGCCGCTGCCACCGCCGCATTGGAAAGTGATCCAAGATAAAGAGGTCTCGAATGTTTTGCACCAATCAGGTAAAGTGGTTTTCAAACACATTCTTTTTCGGGGGTGTGGCATCTCTTGGAGGGCTGAAAAATAGCGGTTTTCAGGTTTCTACTTAACAATTAGTTCCTTTACCACGATCTAAATGACCGCCTCAAAGAGCTGATTCGCGCCGTCATATTTGTTCTAATCAATCATGGCTGTTTTGCAAAGTTAGGACCTTTAGAAGGTTTCAACTTCCTTACCAGCATCCACTAATTCCATATAAGCTAGAGATGCCATTGAAAGGTGCACTAGCAAAGTTGAGGTGCCGAACAACACTATATAAGCCACAGGCCCCAAATCTCAAGAAATCTATTTGCCATATTATTTATTTGCTATGCACGCGTGCATTTTGCAGTCGCCGGCATTTGCGATCTTTCATTTTGACTGTCCAAAGTGAAATCGGGTTACAATGCACAAAATTTCAATCTAAGACCAGATTTATAAGTTATTCTAAAAGCCTCGTGTCGCTATTTAATTGAAAAACCGCCGTCATTTTGTTTTAGCACCGCTTTTCGATTTGAGGGTTTTCACCGCACTCAGCGGCCTTTTTAAGCTCAAAAAAGAAAAGAACACCCCCAAATTGACCAAAATTGCCCTTAATTTCGTCAAAATCTGATACAGTAGGCCCGAGTTATGAATATGTCAATTGTATGCTATTAGCACCCTGTGTCGCTAATCTTGCCCAATGCACCCTCCCTGTCTTTGCGCTGCTAGCTTAAACACCAGGCAAAGGAGTGTTTTTGCGTTTGTTTGTCACCGCCCAGCTCCATTTCAGACATAGAAAGGTGACCCGAAAATGGCAAAAAACGTAATAAGGCTATTCTTTTGATGGTGCTTCGCACCAGCAAAGGAAAAGCCACACCAAGCACGAAAGACGAAGGATTCATTTAACCTTACTTTTCCACACCCTCCACAACATATCATGTATCATTGGTTCATTGAAATTTCCTCAACATGCTCATCGTTCTTTGTTATAAATACCTGATCATGCACGTGTGTATCGTGCAATCTGAATCTGAATCTGAATCTGCAATCCGACAGATACCCTTCAGAGGCAATCGCAGCCCGCTCACCGCCCTTCCCCATCTCGTGGAGCCCCCCTCCGCTTGTTTGGATCAGGTGCTTTTAAATTCCCCAAGTGAAACCGTGGTTCAACCGGGTTCAACCGCGCACTTTCATTACGGCTTCCCCACGGTTGAACCCCTAGAGGGGCTGCATCGTACACTTTTGGGATATGTTTCATTTCAGCGCGCGGATTGTATATAATGGCATAAAGACTACTTTTAGAGATGGGCGGGGCCCCATTCCCCGGCCCCCCAATTAAAAGCCCCTCATGGGGGAGGAGGTGAACGAGCACGTAGGGTACCCAACAACACTTTTTGGTTATCAACCCTCAATCTATTGACCCGCTGGTTGCAAACCGCTACGCCTACTTGAAATGTGAACTATCTACCCCACTCTCCATGCAAAAAGTGACCAAAGGATTCTTGGTGGCAGAATTGGTTTGCATGTCAAACAAATTGAGATTAAACTCTTTCTTTGATCAAAATTGCAACAAACACAAACACCATAGCGATTTTATGGGAAAAAAAACTAATTGCAAAGTAGTACACAAGCTGTGCACAGCATGATTCTGTGCCTCTCCATACGAATTCTGTGTACTTTTACAACATTTTGGCAGCTTGAATGCAAAAATTCCAGTGGCAAATAAGATTGCACACCCTTGTTCACAATGTGTATTTCGTATGTGTGTATTGTCAGCCTAACAATGAATTGCATTGCCATAATTGAGCTTACCATTCCTCTTTCATCACGGTGTCCATGTTTTTTGCTGCGTTATTCACATACAAAGTACTACATGGGATGGAATGTTCGGCAAAAAATCACCTTTTCCCACCAACCAACAAATCTGAAATTGATGATTGGTGATTGATGGCCAAATTTACAAAAAAAAATGTGTATCCCATCATACTTGTCACATGATAATTCATTTTCATTAAATTAGATTAGAAAACAAGCTAAAAACAGCAAGTTTTTGACCACAAATCAGCCATTGAACTACCTAATCGGCTCCAAATGATCAGACTGACAGAAAATGTGCATCCACTGTCAAATCACTTTTACCTACCCGGATCCCCCTTTCCCCACAACAGTTTCATTGTCCCGGCTGCTGCTGCCTAAATGTGTTGTTGACCCGCAGAACAATTTTAGAAACCTGAACTAGGTAGAACCAGCTTCATAACCAAACTCGTGATGCCAATTGTACAGCTCACCAAAAAGGAGGCCCTGGCTGCAGCAGTGGCTCGATGTCTGTGTGCAAAATGCAGCACAGCGGCCATTAATTCTGAAGAGCAATGCCAATGGGCAATTTGCTTGAAATAGCAGCAATGCTTGAGGGTCGGGGAGGAAGGGGGGCAGATACAAAAGAGCTGTGGTGCAAATCACCGTTCTGAAAATCAACAGCAAAAACAGGCTGCAAACGCCACCATGGCCAATGAGTATCTTGACGACAAGCACGGATATTATGTGTCCTATGCAACCTGCACGCTTGTCTCTCTGAGGACCATACCACAAAACTTTTTTTTGTCCTCCGCCAGTCCTCAGTGAGGCGTACATGCTGGTCTGTCTGGGGCGTTCGACCTGAGGATCACACTGCAAAAACCCTTGATCCAAAGATTGACACAACCACCACTTGGTGTTCCTCGACCAAACAGGGAGAAGGCGGGAGAAGGGGGGGAGTACTGGTGTGTTATGCCACACTCTGCACTCTTGAGAATCACCAGTAGTCGGTATTGGTAGTGCTTCTGTGTCACTTTTTCTTTGGCAATGAATGACACCTGTTATGATCTGTCGTGCTCTATTCCAACGCTCTACACCCCTTGGCAACCCAGACTCTCTGTTTTCAGTCCCAAACAAACAAAGCCTTTTCGTCTGGGTACTGGCATTCTGAACACAACCTCGCTAAGATGCACAAGTGCTGCAAACAAACAGGAATTCATTGCGGTAGACCGCAGGCCCGGTACAGATATATTGATGAACACATCCATAGCCTACATGCATCAATGCAGTTTCTTGCATGAACCAAAACGGTTGCCTGAAGGCAATGTGCAAAAGGTGCCAAAATCACCTGTCAGCTTTTGCCATGTTTGCAACACACTGGAGTTCAATGTTGTCAACTCTTGCATAATGTGTTAAAAGCATGTACAAGCTCCAATAAATCACGAAACAGCAGTAAGCAGTGAACACAGACTTCACAAAACGCAAAGCAGATCCGCCTGTGCTACACCACCATGGGGAACACCCTTCTTTTTTCTCATTTTATTTGATGTAAAATGTGAGTTGCCAAACAGCTGTACAGTTTTTGCGAGAGCGGGCTGTTGCGAGCATTATGCGGGCGCTCAGCGGGCTCATGTAGGTGATTAGGCACCAGTATTGGTTGAGGACACATTGTGCTTATAAATAGAGATCTGGCGATTGACGACACATGCACTTTCCCTGCCCCGTGTTGTGTTGATGAACACATGCTATGGGGCAAATCATTTTCGTGTGGGCATGATGCATTTATCCCCATCGCAGAAAGCATCTTCCATTTTATGGGTGGTGTCTTCTTGGTCCTGGATGGTGCTACGAGTACGAGGAGGTAGGCCATCGGTGTCTGCAAACGGCAGAGCGGTGATGTGGGCAAGCTCCTTCTTGTACTTTTCCTCATCAATGGCTTCGTAGGGCATCTGTGGGAAAGCACCAAAATCGTGGCGTGGCAAGAAAGAGATCCCCTTCAGCTGGTACTGGAAGTATTGGAGCGCATGGGCAATCTGGGGGCCCTCCTTCTCGGGGTCAAACGTGACAGTAGCTGAGACTTGGTTGTCCGCCCAGTGACGCTGCATGAAAGCTGCCAGGCACAACTGCTCCCACATGCTTACTTCTGCAACGCCACGGATGCCATTACCCACATCAACCGGAACCTCAACGACGACAGTAGATTCCTCACTTCCCACTGCGGGCTCAACTGTGTAGCCGGCCTCTTTCAACTTCTGCAGCATGGGAAAGTTTTTGGCCATGCGCACACGGCGGATGTAGAAGCGTGACTCTGGGTAATGGACTCCTGGGGTGGCTCCGCACAGGAGGGAGATGGTCCCCGATGGTTTGACTGAGGTCAGCTTCACACTGTTCGGAACTTTGAAGAACTTGGAAATCTTGCGGTCCTCTTGGAAAAGATGGAAATACCCAGCCTCCAACCATTTCTGGAGGGTATGCAAGCCTTTGCTGGTGATGAATTGAGCAATGCCTGAAACACTGCAGCCAATGCGTCTGTTGCGGTACATGACCTCCCGGGTTGCTGGCCAGTGCACCGTGATGAGCGTAACAGTCTTGGCGTACAGAATGGCCATATCAAGGGTTTTCTTGAAGTCTTCCAGATCTTCATGGTGGTTCGGGAAAGTTTCCACGAGACAGCACAGCTCCATGCTCTCCAAACTTTGCTCCAAGCATGGGTTGCCACCTTTGACTTTGTGATCACGGTGATCCGGTCTGCCTCTCATGCGTGAGAAGGACTGCATGTTGTCAAGCCAGGCGAATCCTGGCTCCCCGTTCTTCTGAATGTTCTCGCTCGCCAGTACGTAGTCCATGCCAACCTCAGCAAACACGCTGTTGTTGGACGTCCACCCATACTCGGCTCGGTGAGGGTTCGCCTCGTAATTCTTCAGGTTCAAAAACTCCTCACAGTTCGCGTTCCCAAACGCAATTTCGGCAGTACGTCGCACGTTTCCAGCAACAACGCACTTGCCGATGAGATTCATGATGTCCACAATTGTGGTGACAGTCATGGTGCTACCCACGTTTTTTTCCAACACTCCACATATTCTTTCGTGCATGTCCTTCAAAGGGTCGGCGCCAGAAGAGAATCCTCCGAAGGTCTTCAGGGGAAGACCTGCCGGCCGGATTTGACTGTAGTCAAACTCCGTCTTAGACGATCCCTCCACAAAATAGGAGTTCAGGAGAACACGCAAGGACTCAACCCAGCCTTCACGAGTGTCACCAACCACATGGGTGGCCTTCGGTTCCTTCGGTTGATGCACCATAAGCTTTCCCGCGCCCTCAGTGTCAAATCCAACTCCGACACCCAACATGGATGCATCCATCAAGAAAACGAAGGGCCTGGCGGGATCTTTTGTAACGTCCTCAGTCGACACGAAGGCGCAGTTGTTGAGAGCTGCGCCGAGACCCTTGTCACGAACAATGGACGTTCCCATGGCCCACAGGCCGCGGCCTGGCGGTAGGAACTTCATGTGAAACATTCGGTCAAACATGTCTTGTGCCGCCGTTTGAGCCTTGGTTTCGTCCCAGCTCGTCTTGAGGACCTCAGTGCAGTACACCTTCTGGACTTCGAACACGCCCTCCACAACGCGCTGAATGGTGTCCACCCACTTTTCGTTCGTTCCGTCTGGCTTAATGCGTGAGTAGGTGCGAGCATACACCAACTGACCGAGGCCGTTGAACCCAAATGGCGGCTCAGCGTCCTTGAAGTTTGTCATAAACTCATCGTCCAGTTTGAAGAGTTTATCGCCTTTAGCTTTAATGGCATCGATCAGCCAATCCATAGTTTCGGGCGGGGTCACCAGGTCGTGCTTCTCATCGGCCATCTCCTCCAGCACCATAGAGTCGGTCCTCCTCTTCTTCCAAAAGTTTGGTGATGGAGGGGCCATCTCTCTCTCTCTTTTTGCGCCGCTCTTTTGGGGAGACGACACTCCGCTGTTGTTGGTAACTTCGGTAAGTGGCATTGTTAGGAGAGGACCTGCGCAAGCGGCAGAAGTACCACTGGCTCTTGTTCAGGAAAGAAGCTATCCAGTTTGAGGTGCAACTGCCCGTGCAACTGCAAAAAGGCAAAACGCCACCCTCCGGTTCCACAACAGTTGAACGCTGTTAAAAGGTTCAAACGAAACGTTTGTGTTGACCAGTGTGAGCAGGTCTGGAGGCAAAGGTGGTGTTTCTGGCGGGTTCCGACAGTGACACTCGGCCACCCCCGGTTGCTATCTTGTTTGCTGACTTCACAGCGCAAAAACCGGAAAAGACTGACCTTGCAACCTGACAACTTCGCGTTTTCAAGGCAATCCGACAGGTGAGCCGAGACGACGCGGCAGCCAGGGTGCAGCTGCTCTTCACTTTCAACTTTCGTCCGATGGTCGCGTCCGTGCGGTATTCGTGGCACAGCGCGCTGAATGTCCGCTGAAACAGGTCGCAGCGAAGTGAACTCCGCCTATGTACGGTCTTGTTCGCCGCCACCTTGTCGTAGTTGTGGCCCACTGTTGCGAGGCAGTGACGAGAAGAATACTTTCGCCTGTCTCTTGCACCTGTGATGCGCTTTGCAGAGGCCCAACAACTGCTGGGTGCACCACGAAACCTGTACTGACGAGGAATTTATTTGCCAACGTAACATGTTAATTTAACTATGTTCCAAGATTTTATTGCTGCTGATTTTTACTGAGACCCGAGGATTCCGGTATCACCATTGAGAATTGCAAGCTGCTGTAGAGTCCTCCCCAACGCGACCAGAAGAAGAATACCGCGGGAATGGCTATGTAGGACTACGGATATGGCTAAGCAGATACGGGTCCGCAGGCAGATACTGTGGATACGAGCACGCGCGTCAAATTTCAGGCCTACAGTCCCTCGAAACGTCCCTCGAAACACTGTGAAAAGCGGTCTGTAGACCAATTTTCCGTGAAATTTTCACAGCAAAAGTGAGTAGTGTGAAGTAAATGATGAAATTCCATTACATTGCCATTGGTCATGCACACCAAAAGCATGTCCGTTTTGATTTTCATCCGTTTCTCCCTCATGTTTCATGCACCATCCATCTATGCTTTTTTTTATCCGTTTTCGATCTTGGTTATTCGCCATCATTGACCCATGCGCAACCTCCCCTTCAAAACAATGTTCAGCCATGTTCATGTGTTGTTCCATCCATGCACACCAAAAGCATGTTAGTTTTGTTTTCATCCGTTTCTCCCTCCTATTTCATGTCCATCTATCCTTTTTGTATCCATTTCCCTCATTTCCATATTTTGATCTTGGTTATTGGCCACATGACAACTATCCCTCCCCTCTTTTGCCATGCACAACCTCCCCTTCAAAACAATGTTCATCCATGTTCATCTGTTATTCCATCCATGCACACCAAAAGCATGTTAGTTTTGTTTTTCATCCGTTTCTCCCTCCTATTTCCTGTCCATCTATCCTTTTTTTATCTATTTCCCTCATTTCCATATTTTGATCTTCGTTATTGGCCACATGACAACTATCCCTCCCCTCTTTTGCCATGCACAACCTCCCCTTCAAAACAATGTTCATCCATGTTCATGTATTGTTCCATCCATGCACACCAAAAGCATGTTAGTTTTGTTTTCATCAGTTTCTCCCTCCTATTTCATGTCCATCTATCCTTTTTTTGTCCATTTCCCTCATTTCCATATTTTGATCTTGGTTATTGGCCACATGACAACTATCCCTCCCCTCTTTTGCCATGCACAACCTCCCCTTCAAAACAATGTTCATCCATGTTCATGTGTTATTTCATCGATGCACACCAAAAGCATGTTAGTTGTGTTTTTCATCCATTTCTCCCTCCTATTTCATGTCCATCTATCCTTTTTTTGTCCATTTCCCTCATTTCCATATTTTGATCTTGGTTATTGGCCACATGACAACTATCCCTCCCCTCTTTTGCCATGCACAACCTCCCCTTCAAAACAATGTTCATCCATGTTCATCTGTTATTCCATCCATGCACACCAAAAGCATGTTACTTTCGTTTTCCCCTCCTATTTCATGTCCATCCATCCTTTTTTTATCCATTTCCCTCATTTCCATATTTTGATCTTGGTTACTGGCCACATGACAACTATCCCTCCCCTCTTTTGCCATGCACAACCTCCCCTTCAAAACAATGTTCATCCATGTTCATGTGTTATTCCATCCATGCACACCAAAAGCATGTTACTTTCGTTTTCCCCTCCTATTTCATGTCCATCCATCCTTTTTTTATCCATTTCCCTCATTTCCATATTTTGATCTTGGTTATTGGCCACATGACAACTATCCCTCCCCTCTTTTGCCATGCACAACCTCCCCTTCAAAACAATGTTTATCCATGTTCATCTGTTATTCCATCCATGCACACCAAAAGCATGTTAGTTGTGTTTTTCATCCATTTCTCCCTCCTATTTCATGTCCATCTATCCTTTTTTTGTCCATTTCCCTCATTTCCATATTTTGATCTTGGTTATTGGCCACATGACAACTATCCCTCCCCTCTTTTGCCATGCACAACCTCCCCTTCAAAACAATGTTCATCCATGTTCATCAGTTATTCCATCGATTCCATTTTTGTATACTCATGTTTTGTTTCCTACAACCCTGTGAGAATAACGCAACAACCAGATTTCGAAAAGCACGACAAATCACTCGCGAACAAATGCGCATGACTCTTTCTTCACGATGGTTTGGCCATTGTGGTCGATGAGCGGTAACGTGGCATTACATTACGTTACTTTGTTTTGAAATTTTCATGCACCGCCATCACGTTTGTCGGATGTTGGCCGTCGTTTCAAGGTCAACAATTGGGGATTCTTGGCCCTTTTGTTTCAAGGTAAGGGCTTCAAGTACTGACCATATCGAAGGTCACCAATTAGAGACGTTCTTTCGTGTACCCACATCCTCGGCATGCCTTTAATATGGTCATTCGCGCAACCTCATTGAATACACCACAACAAGTGCAAACCCTGTGAGAATAACGCAACAACCAGATTTCGAAAAGCACGACAAATCACTCGCGAACAAATGCGCATGACTCTTTCTTCACGATGGTTTGGCCATTGTGGTCGATGAGCGGTAACGTGGCATTACATTACGTTACTTTGTTTTGAAATTTTCATGCACCGCCATCACGTTTGTCGGATGTTGGCCGTCGTTTCAAGGTCAACAATTGGGGATTCTTGGCCCTTTTGTTTCAAGGTAAGGGCTTCAAGTACTGACCATATCGAAGGTCACCAATTAGAGACGTTCTTTCGTGTACCCACATCCTCGGCATGCCTTTAATATGGTCATTCGCGCAACCTCATTGAATACACCACAACAAGTGCAAATTCAAAGTACCATTATGCATTCTGCGAGGATAGTGCGGCGGTGAAGGTGGCAAAAGCACTACAAATCGATCCTTTGTTTAGGGACGCATGTCGTTTGCCGTCCACCCCTGCAAGCCCTATGACATTCCCAACGGTGTGGAATTACCAGCCCAAGACTTCACACACGCATCCGTACCAGTCCCCACCGCCGGACACTTACTATTATCGTTCTCTGACTCGGCGCTCAATCCTTGTAGATGACAACCCTCGAGGTATACCATTTTCAATACCCTCCGCTCCGCCTTGCGTGCGCCCCCGTTAACTTAGGCAAACCTATCTTTCTCTTGTTTTGTGTAAATTCTTTTGCAATGCACAACCTCAAAACATGCATGCCATGTAGCACACGAGAAAAATCAAAGGGCTTGGGTGGAACGGTGAGCTTTGAGAACAGATTGGGCGTTGCACCGGGGGGAAGCACTTTATGATGTACAACAAAGGTGCAACTTGTTTGGGGCAAGGTTGCATGCATGTAGCATGCGGAAAAATCAAAGGGCCTGGGTGGAACGGTGGGCTTTGAGAACGTGGCCTTGGGGGGGATCCATGTGCGGCACACTTGTTGGGGAGCACTTTATGATGTACAACAAAGGTGCAACTTGTTTGGGGCAAGGTTGCATGCATGTAGCATGCGGAAAAATCAAAGGGCCTGGGTGGAACGGTGGGCTTTGAGAACAGTGTGGGCGTGGCCTTGGGGGGGGATCCATGTGCGGCACACTTGTTGGGGAGCACTTTATGATGTACCACAAAGGTGCAACTTGTTTGGGGCAAGGTTGCATGCATGTAGCATGCGGAAAAATCAAAGGGCCTGGGTGGAACGGTGGGCTTTGAGAACAGTGTGGGCGTGGCCTTGGGGGGGATCCATGTGCGGCACACTTGTTGGGGAGCACTTTATGATGTACAGCAAAGGTGCAACTTGTTTGGGGCAAGGTTGCATGCATGTAGCATGCGGAAAAATCAAAGGGCCTGGGTGGAACGGTGGGCTTTGAGAACAGTGTGGGCGTGGCCTTGGGGGGGATCCATGTGCGGCACACTTGTTGGGGAGCACTTTATGATGTACAACAAAGGTGCAACTTGTTTGGGGCAAGGTTGCATGCATGTAGCATGCGGAAAAATCAAAGGGCCTGGGTGGAACGGTGGGCTTTGAGAACAGTGTGGGCGTGGCCTTGGGGGGGATCCATGTGTGGCACACTTGTTGGGGAGCACTTTATGATGTACAACAAAGGTGCAACTTGTTTGGGGCAAGGTTGCATGCATGTAGCATGCGGAAAAACCAAAGGGCCTGGGTGGAACGGTGGGCTTTGAGAACAGTGTGGGCGTGGCCTTGGGGGGGATCCATGTGCGGCACACTTGTTGGGGAGCACTTTATGATGTACCACAAAGGTGCAACTTGTTTGGGGCAAGGTTGCATGCATGTAGCATGCGGAAAAATCAAAGGGCCTGGGTGGAACGGTGGGCTTTGAGAACAGTGTGGACGTGGCCTTGGGGGGGATCCATGTGCGGCACACTTGTTGGGGAGCACTTTATGATGTACAGCAAAGGTGCAACTTGTTTGGGGCAAGGTTGCATGCATGTAGCATGCGGAAAAATCAAAGGGCCTGGGTGGAACGGTGGGCTTTGAGAACAGTGTGGGCGTGGCCTTGGGGGGGGATCCATGTGCGGCACACTTGTTGGGGAGCACTTTATGATGTACAACAAGGGTGCAACTTGTTTTGGGCAAGGTTGCATGCATGTAGCATGCGGAAAAATCAAAGGGCCTGGGTGGAACGGTGGGCTTTGAGAACAGTGTGGACGTGGCCTTGGGGGGGATCCATGTGCGGCACACTTGTTGGGGAGCACTTTATGATGTACAACAAAGGTGCAACTTGTTTGGGGCAAGGTTGCATGCATGTAGCATGCGGAAAAATCAAAGGGCCTGGGTGGAACGGTGGGCTTTGAGAACAGTGTGGGCGTGGCCTTGGGGGGGATCCATGTGCGGCACACTTGTTGGGGAGCACTTTATGATGTACAACAAAGGTGCAACTTGTTTGGGGCAAGGTTGCATGCATGTAGCATGCGGAAAAACCAAAGGGCCTGGGTGGAACGGTGGGCTTTGAGAACAGTGTGGGCGTGGCCTTGGGGGGGGATCCATGTGCGGCACACTTGTTGGGGAGCACTTTATGATGTACAACAAAGGTGCAACTTGTTTGGGGCAAGGTTGCATGCATGTAGCATGCGGAAAAATCAAAGGGCCTGGGTGGAACGGTGGGCTTTGAGAACAGTGTGGACGTGGCCTTGGGGGGGATCCATGTGCGGCACACTTGTTGGGGAGCACTTCATGATGCACAGCAAAGGTGCAACTTCTTTTGGGCAAGGTTGCATGCATGTAGCATGCGGAAAAATCAAAGGGCCTGGATGGAACGGTGGGCTTTGAGAACAGTGTGGGCGTGGCCTTGGGGGGGATCCATGTGCGGCACACTTGTTGGGGAGCACTTTATGATGTACAGCAAAGGTGCAACTTGTTTGGGGCAAGGTTGCATGCATGTAGCATGCGGAAAAATCAAAGGGCCTGGGTGGAACGGTGGGCTTTGAGAACAGTGTGGGCGTGGCCTTGGGGGGGATCCATGTGCGGCACACTTGTTGGGGAGCACTTTATGATGTACAACAAAGGTGCAACTTGTTTGGGGCAAGGTTGCATGCATGTAGCATGCGGAAAAATCAAAGGGCCTGGGTGGAACGGTGGGCTTTGAGAACAGTGTGGGCGTGGCCTTGGGGGGGATCCATGTGCGGCACACTTGTTGGGGAGCACTTTATGATGTACAGCAAAGGTGCAACTTGTTTGGGGCAAGGTTGCATGCATGTAGCATGCGGAAAAATCAAAGGGCCTGGGTGGAACGGTGGGCTGTTAGAGTCGGTGAGCCCAAGCAGCAATTGCCGCAGTCTATGACGGAATGAGTTGCCATGAATACTCCGGAAGTATGGGATCCATCTCAGGAGCAGCTCTCGGGAGGTAGCGTCCGCGGTTTGCGCAAATGCTAAGAGCGGGAGAGATAGAGCCATGGCCGCCGGGTAGTGGGTAATGATCTGTACCCCTGTGGAAGTCTTCACATTGTTGGTGACCGACAGCAGAACACCATTGGTAGCCAGCATGACTTGCAGGTCCCTCACAGCAGAGAGTTCCCCTTCCAGTGTGAGCCAGCGCCAAGTGTCATAGAGGTGGCCGGGCGCGGCTCCCGTGGTGTCACCGAGTGCCCTGATTGCCTCGTGTAGTGCAGGCAGTCGGGCATCTGTCGTGTAGTCACACAGCACGGACTGTAGGCGGGGCTCAGTGCTACGCTCCAACAGGCGTAAGAACCGGCCAGGGAGGTCAGTGAGAGATGCAGGTAAAGGAGGCATGGCAGACTGAGAACACAGGCAGCAGGGTAGGTGGTTAGGAAGGCACAACAGACACAACAAAAGACCCCACCAGAGGCGTTCCCCCCCTTGCTGCTGGGACCGCTGACGGCAGTCTGGCCACCGCGCTAGGCGGGGATGCAGAGAGGGAGGTTCGGCCCTCAGTGGCGCCGCATGTATGCACTCACCGACACGCAGCAAAGGTGTGCCACCCGGCCGGTCACGCACCAAGGCACAGAACACATGCAGAGATGTGGAAGGTTAGAGGCTGGCGTAAGCATCTGACATCATTGCGGGGCAGAGTGTGATTGCGCAGAACCGGCTGACGACGCTTGCGCTGTCGTTGTTGGGAAAAGCTGAGCCCCGACTTCCCGGATGACGCGGGCTTTGCCTCGCAAGACGAACCGCTGCTGTGTAGTGGCAAAGATGGTGAAGGTGACACTCAAGAAAGGGTCCGGGGCCCTTGTGCCCCCGAGTTGCAACCTCCACAGATCAGACGTCCAGTGATGCCCTGCAGGCTTATCGCGGTCCTTCCGCACGACCACCGCCGCTGGCCACTTCGGGCGCAGACTCCTCACCAGCCACCCTCTGAACCGTTCAAACGCCATCGCCGCGTGCTTCTCCTGCACGGGGGGCGCCAAGTGGACCTGCAGCTGGAGATCATCCAGCACCCCTAGCGTGTAGCTGGGGCTCTCCAAGGCCTGTTTGCTCTCGAAGTACTCCGCCTGACGCCCAGCGTCCCGAGCTTTGCGAGTGTTCCATCCGCTCGCGGACCGTTTGCGTTTACCGGAGGGAGGATAAGACGAGCCTGACTGCTCCGAGGGTACGGACATGATGCTAAGGCGAAAGAGGAGTCTGGGAGGACGAAGTCAGGCCGGCTGCATTGGACTGACCATCACTATGACAAGGGCGCTCCCTTTCGCAGGCCAGTCGGGCCCCCAGGAGGGAGGGTCGCCGCATGATGGGCGTGGAGCCCCCAAGGGTCGAAGGGGGGGGGGGTTCAAGTGAACGAAGAGGCCCCAAGTAAATTCATGCATTGGTTTGCACCCTTGTTAGGGGCCTCCAGTATGGGCAAAGGAATTGTAAGAAAGCAAACATCAAAGGAGGGCCACCGTGCATAGATGCAGCATGCAGGCTTGTCACAGCCCCATGGTGCAATGTTGCGGGCCCCATTGGTTGTGGGAGCGCCTCAGGAGGGGGGGTGGTACTGTGCAGCGTTTGGGAAGGGGTTTAGAATGCAATGGAAGCATGGCAATCATGTGGGCCGGCCTTGCATGCATGCAGCCCCGGGAAAAATCAAAGGGCCTGGGTGGAATGGTACGGCTTGAAGCCTGTGTACAAAGTGTTGTGGGGGAGGACGGTCCTTTATCAGTGAGATTCAGATGGTCCAAGACTGCCCGGGCATGCAGATTTAAAGACCCTGGGTGCAATGCTGATGGGCCAATTGGTTCAGGGGGGGGGGGGGGTTTGGGGATACTTTGCAACACTTGGGAAGGAGTTTAGAATGCAATGCAACCATGGCAATCATTTGGAGCAACCTTGCAGGCGTGGAGCCCTGGGGAAAATCAAAGGGCCTGGGCGGAATGGTACGGTTTGAGGCCAATATACATGCCGCCAAGTTAGGGGGGGGGCATAGAGATGCAAATGGTCAAGGGCTGCCCCAAAATTCTGTCCCTATCCTTGTTCGGCAATTTTATTGTACAATGCCTGCAATTGCTGTACCATCTGCTGCCTCTGTTGCACTTGCGCCGGTAAGTGTAATGCACCAACGGCCTGTTGGGCACGTTCCCACTGCTGTAGATGATCGAACAGCTGGGTATATTGCTGTACGTATGCGGTTTTCAATGCAAACGGCTGATCCATGGAACTGTGAGGCAATGTGCTTGCCAATCCAGAAGCCCTAACTGATTGCCCAGGGTCCATTGGAATGGCATTGATATGGGTTTGCAATACATGCATTGCATCCTGCATGTGCCCCATATACCGTTGTTGTTGGTTGCTAAGTGCACCAACCGGAGCATTGTGCAGTGTAGCACCCGCGTTCAATAGGCCCCTCATTCGATCAACTTCTTGCTGCAGCTCTGCCTTGGTGCATTGCTTGCTCTTGATGTTGGTTTGCTTTTGAGATTTCTTTTTCGGAGGTGTCTGTTTTTGGGTGTTTTTTCTTTTCTTGGCTGGTTGACTGGTGTCGGTAAACTTCGGCACGGCAGCAGTTGCAAGCCTATCATTTTTCGGAGGTAGTGGAAGTGCTCCTGTGCATGTCTGAGATGACGCTTGTTGTGCTCTGGTGCGGCTTTCCCATTCAGTAAATGATCTTGCAACATCATTGCGCACAGATGAGTCCAGTTCACGGAACCACAAATAGAAAGCATTCAATTGATGTCCGAATTCGCTTAGGTATTTTCGCTCTTGTGCACGTTCTGCAGCATCTTGGTCATCAATCTCATTGTCCAAACACGAATACTCAGCAAACTGTACTGTTCGTACTGGGGGCACTGAAATAGGCTTGACCTGGGGAAATGCTGTCCCAGGTAGTGTTCTTCCAGCGTGCACCACTTGTGCCTCAGCAGGGGGTTTGGCATCCCGAAACCACAAGTGGTTTATGTTGCGCGTAGAGAAACGAACCATCTCCCCTTTATCATGGAGAACCGCAAAGTAATGCCTGCAATGATATCCATATCGGCATGCATGGCCACAAGTGCACCACCAGGATGCAAATGTGTATTGTCCATCGTCCAACACAATGTCGTAGAGGACAACAAACTGAGGTGCTGGGAGCAATGAACTTTGGACTCGTGCCAAACTCATTGCACTGATGGAGACACGAAACACCTTGAATCCTGCGTGTGGGAACCCATGCCTCTGCACAAAATTGTGAATGGACTTCTTCCGTGGCACGTCTGATCTTTCGCCATCAATTTTTGACCCCTTTTGGTGGGTTTTTATCCGTTCACGTTTGAAATACTCCAGAGGGATGTCATCTTGGATGTCCTGCACCTTGTCGACTGGCCACTCTTGCACAATGTAATTCACACTTAAATGCATTTGTTTTACCACCTTGGTCAACGCATAGTTGGTGAGAAGACCCCGTAGAAGCGGTTCAATGTTCACAAAGCGTGACACATGAACTTTGAAATCTCTTGCCTGTGTTTCCAAATCGCAAAAATTGGCACACTCCATTTGGTCATTACAGCAGTTTGACAATGTCACATACACAAAGTAGAGTGTCGAGCGCTTGTCCAAATTCATGGTTGACAAGTTGTTGAGGTTTTCGGAGCGTTGTGTGGACTTGTTACCCGTGGTAAACACATCAGTTTGGAATGCAAGACACCACATCTTGAAGCGGTCACCACCAAGCCATTTCTGCAAGTAGGCTACCAATCCGCTTGCCCATGCATATGTGTGTAATAGGCTATCCCACAACTCTGCAGCAACGTCAGGATCAACTTGTCGATGAACATTGCAAAAGTCACCCAAAAATGTCTGATATGTCACGTTTGTGTCCTCATGGTCAACATCAATGCAATCTTTGTCACCGTGGCCAACATCGTCACCCACCGGTGTAGCTTCATGGTCAGCATCGTTACCCTGACACATATTGCCGCCCGATGGTGTTGCATCGTCAGAAGACTCAATGTCAGATCGCACGAAGTATGATCGGCAATTTTTATGCAGATTGACCAGAATATGAAATAAGCACAGAAAATGCCTTGTTAGCTCTGGAAAGACATTTGGTACACTGTTCAAAACAGCCAACGCAGCGTCTGTAAACAGCGCCATTGGTGCCACTGCAACAGCATCCAACCAACGTTGCCAAATCCATTCATATGCAGTGGCCGGCTCATTCCATTCCATAAGTCCTTGACCAAGCAACACCGTTTTTCCGTGTTCATTCACCCCTGCAAATAAGCTCAATGCCATCCCATATTTATTTGTATTGTATGTGTTGTCATGAAACAGGACTTGCCAGTATTTCCTTGCAAGCTCAACTTGTTTGGGGCTCATCCAAAACAGCCTCACCAAACAACCATCATCATCGGCTTGCCACTTGATCACCCAACGTGCGTCAGCTTCCTTGAGCTTGTTCAGTTCGGATATTAAACGAATTGTATCCGAGTGCTTGCCCTTGTTACGGATACTGTTGACAAGCTTGCGAATGTCATCCACACTCAATGCGCACTCACCGTACTCTTTTATTAGGCATTGGCGAATAGTTGCTGCTTTGGTTGCCCGAAATGCATGAACCGCTAGTTGCTCGCGGAAGCCATCCGGTAGCGTGGTGTACCGCAACAGATGTGCTGATACCGTGCTTGTGATCCGTGTGTGCCCATTGTGAACTCTATTATTGTACTCAAGTACCCAAAAGTTTCCCCGTTTGACGACAATCATGCCACAATCACACAGTTCATCCTCCTCCTCCGGTCTCATTGATTTTGAGCGCCTTTTGGAAACAAGAGGGACTTCTGCGGAACTCTTTTTATCTTGCCGCAGTCGGCCAGTCAGTGAACAGTACCATATCACCCGGCCTTTGGAGGGACCCCCTTGCCGAGATAGGCCAAGTCGTTTCATGTCACCGAAATGCATAATGACTCGCTCATAGCTACTCCAAGTAGCCCCAATGTGCTCACCAGGATCGTCCGTGATGACTTCCGTTGGCTCCTCCTTTACTTGCGCCCCGATGGGAGATTTTTTGCACTGTGCCTCCGAGCTATCCGGGTGGGGGTTCCCGCCCATGGGAGTTTGTGCGTCCTGCAACTGAGCTCCTTGCCATGTCTTCTTGCGCATGTGTGACCCATTTGTCTTACAATTTGATGATTGTGATGAAGATGTGGCGCCAACACCCCCACACAGTCTGAAAAGGAGCAACACAGTCTCCCCCTTTTGCCAAGCGTGACTATGCAACTTCCGGTCACGCCTAACCAAACGTAGGTGGCATGCTGGAATCGCCATTTTATGGGCCACCAAGTGTGCAACCATTGGCAACGATGCCTCTGAAGGAACTCTGATCACAATCGACTGGTTGTGAGGAGTCTGCACGAAGATTGTTGTTGTGGAATGTGGCTGGTAGTAAGTTGCAAGATGTCGCAGTCTCCTTCTCTTTTGTCTGTGGTACCTGCCAAGGTACAAGAGCCGCGACAATCCTTTTTTCCGGCATGGCCCTTTTGTTCTCGATGCAGACCTCAGGTACAAACGAATGGGGATAATTGTCAACAATGCGCATAATAGGAGTAGACAGGCGGAACAAAATAGGATGCCAAACTGTGCTAGCAGCATGAACACCTCAGTGATTTCCATTGGACACAACAATACTGGTAAATGGCAATGCGGAATGTCAGATCACCCACCCCAGAAGACCAGGCAAGCAACGGGACGGCGTACAGGGAATGGTTGTGAGGCCGAGCAGTCAAGGCAGAAGATGAGGGAAGGTATACCCCCCCCCCCTCTCCTACAGGTCCCCAACCCCATGGCAGTCCTCCCCCTGGGGCAAGGGAGGATGAGATCAACCTTTCCAATGCAGGGAACTGGGGCCTGGAAGTACCCGGTGGGGTGCCCTCCCCTCCCTCACCTGTCGTGAAATGTGTGTGTACCCATCTGAAGTCTCTGTGGTACTGCCTCATTTGTAGTTTCACCCTTAAACTTTGTGATTTGATGTGTGGTTATGTGTTCTTTCACAGATTGTGCACACCTGCTGACCGTTCATGATGGCGCTGAACTCTACATTGACTCATTTGGCGGTCATTGATATCAATGGTGTGCTTTTGTCCTACTGCAACACCTTGACACCAGCACCTGAAGAGCGCCTCAGTTTTGAGCGAAAGGATGTCTAGGATATGTGGTGGGCAAGTGACAATCAAGAACTGTTTGCAATGAAGGTGTGATTTGCAATTCATTGATGCTGTTCACCTCAGATTGCATGTCATGATATTGGGAGGTGTGTGTTTGGACGGCTGCTTGATATCCTTACCAACTGGCCAAAAAACGTCCTTTTTCCACCTGCATGTAATCACAATGGACCGGTTATCAAGACTCTGCACGTTGTTGATGGAGGTAGTATGAAGAGGGATTTTTGGCCTCCTTGTTTTTCGTTTGTGATACCTGCCCACACGCTTTTTACAGCACTTCTGCTTTTTTCCACAGACCTTGTACACAAACTATTGCGATAATTGTCAGCACACACAACAGCAATATCAAGGCCGAACAGAAAACGATGCTGCGGTTGCATCAACGCCAGAGTCGGCAGATGTATCCATGGCACTGTGTGGAATGCTGCGGAGCCAAGAATGCAATGCAAGCATGGCAATCATTTTGGGCAGTGTTGCAGGGAAAATTCGAAGGCCCCGGCTGGAATGGTACACTTTGGGACCTATGTACGCACAGTAAAGCGGGGGGGGTTGTGGGGGGTATTACAGAAATGAGAACAGTCTATGATTTGGAGCCAACTGGTTTGCGGGGGCCGGGGGCTGAAACGTTTTGCAGCATTTGGGAAGGGATTTAGAATGCAACGGATGCATGGGAATCATTTGGAGCAGCCTTGCAGGTGTGGAGCCCCGGGAAAAATCAAAGGGCCTGGGTGGAATGGTACAGCTTGAAGCCTGTGTACATAGTGAGGGGAGGGGGGGTCCTCTATCAGTGAGATTCGTATGGTCCAAAGCTTCCCAACATACATGGAGCCTGCAGATTTATCAAAGACCCTGGGTGCAATGCTGATGGGCCAATTGGTTCGGGGGGGGGGGGGGTCTGGGGATACTTTGCAACACTTGGGAAGGAGTTTAGAATGCAATGCAACCATGGCAATCATTTGGAGCAGCCTTGCAGGCGTGGAGCCCTGGGGAAAAATCAGAGGGCCTGGGTGGAATGGTACATGGTACGGCTTGAAGCCTGTGTAGATAGTGAGGGGAGGGGGGGTCCTCTATCAGTGAGATTCGTATGGTCCAAAGCTGCCCAGCATACATGGAGCATGCAGATTTATCAAAGACCCTGGTTTTGATGCTGATGGGCCGAATGGTTCAGGGGGGGGGGGTCTGGGTACTTTGCAACACTTGGGAAGGGGTTTAGAATGCAATGCAACCATGGCAATCATTTGGAGCAGCCTTGCAGGCATGGAGCCCCGGGACAAATCAGAGGGCCTGGGTGGAATGGTATGGTTTGAGGCTGATATACATGGACCCAAGGGGAGGGGGGGGTGGCGTCACAGAGATGCAAATTCTCCACGATTGCCTTGCATACATGCTACATGCAGACTTATCACAGCCCGTGAAATGCCGAAGAATTTCTGGCCCGGTGAGGGGGTAACATAGTTTGCAATCTTTGGAAATGGGTTGGTAATGCAATGCAATTGTGGCAATCATTTGGGCATTTTTGCAACATTTGGGATGCACAAATTGACAGCACTGTCTCATGAGTTTTGGATGTGGAGCCTCTTTCAGATGTGTAGTTTCAACCGAAGGGACTACGGTTTTCCATTGCTCGGGTTGGGGGGGAGGGTTCAAGTGAACGGAGAGGCCCCAAGTAAATTCATGCATTGGTTTGCACCCTTGTTAGGGGCCTCCGGTATGGGCAAAGGAATTGTAAGAAAGAAAACATCAAAGGGGATGGTTACATTCATCCCCCCACATAATTGCAATGTGATGCATGCATTTTCATGTAAAGTCATACATTGGTTCGCAGACCCAATTAGGGAGCAAAATACTTGCATTCGTGTTTGTTCATGAACCGGGGGGAGGGGGTTTCAAGTGAACGAAGAGGCCCCAAGTAAATTCATGCATTGGTTTGCACCCTTGTTAGGGGCCTCCGGTATGGGCAAAGGAATTGTAAGAAAGCAAACATCAAAGGGGATGGTTACATTCATCCCCCCACATAATTGCAATGTGATGCATGCATTTTCATGTAAAGTCATACATTGGTTCGCAAACCCAATTAGGGAGCAAAATACTTGCATTCGTGTTTGTTCATGAACCGGGGGGAGGGGGTTTCAAGTGAACGAAGAGGCCCCAAGTAAATTCATGCATTGGTTTGCACCCTTGTTAGGGGCCTCCGGTATGGGCAAAGGAATTGTAAGAAAGCAAACATCAAAGGGGATGGTTACATTCATCCCCCCACATAATTGCAATGTGATGCATGCATTTTCATGTAAAGTCATACATTGGTTCGCAAACCCAATTAGGGAGCAAAATACTTGCATTCGTGTTTGTTCATGAACCGGGGGGAGGGGGTTTCAAGTGAACGAAGAGGCCCCAAGTAAATTCATGCATTGGTTTGCACCCTTGTTAGGGGCCTCCGGTATGGGCAAAGGAATTGTAAGAAAGCAAACATCAAAGGAGGGCCGCCGTGCATAGATGCAGCATGCAGGCTTGTCACAGCCCCATGGTGCAATGTTGCGGGCCCCATTGGTTGTGGGAGCGCCTCAGGAGGGGGGGTGGTACTGTGCAGCGTTTGGGAAGGGGTTTAGAATGCAATGGAAGCATGGCAATCATGTGGGCCGGCCTTGCATGCATGCAGCCCCGGGAAAAATCAAAGGGCCTGGGTGGAATGGTAAGGCTTGAAGCCTGTGTACAAAGTGTTGTGGGGGAGGACGGTCCTTTATCAGTGAGATTCAGATGGTCCAAGACTGCCCGGGCATGCAGATTTAAAGACCCTGGGTGCAATGCTGATGGGCCAATTGGTTCAGGGGGGGGGGGGGGGTGCTTGGGATACTCTGCAACATTTGGGAAGGAGTTTAGAATTCAATGCAACCATGGCAATCATTTGGAGCAGCCTTGCAGGCGTGGAGCCCTGGGGAAAATCAAAGGGCCTGGGCGGAATGGTACAGCTTGAAGCCTATGTACATAGTGAGGGGAGGGGGGGTCCTCTATCAGTGAGTTTCGTATGGTCCAGGCTGCCCAACATACATGGAGCCTGCAGATTTATCAAAGACCCTGGGTACAATGCTGATGGGTTAAGTGGTTCAGGGGGGGGGTCTGGGGATACTTTGCAACACTTGGGAAGGAGTTTAGAATGCAATGCAACCATGGCAATCATTTGGAGCAGCCTTGCAGGCGTGGAGCCCCGGGAAAAATCAAAGGGCCTGGGTGGAATGGTACATGGTACGGCTTGAAGCCTGTGTAGATAGTGAGGGGAGGGGGGGTCCTCTATCAGTGAGATTCGTATGGTCCAAAGCTGCCCAGCATACATGGAGCCTGCAGATTTATCAAAGACCCTGGGTGCAATGCTGATGGGCTAAATGGTTCAGGGGGGGGGGGTCTGGGGATACTTTGCAACACTTGGGAAGGAGTTTAGAATGCAATGCAACCATGGCAATCATTTGGAGCAGCCTTGCAGGCGTGGAGCCCTGGGAAAAATCAAAGGGCCTGGGTGGAATGGTACGGCTTGAAGCCTGTGTACATAGTGAGGGGAGGGGGGGTCCTCTATCAGTGAGATTCGTATGGTCCAAAGCTGCCCAGCCTACATGGAGCATGCAGATTTATCAAAGACCCTGGGTGCAATGCTGATGGGCCAATTGGTTCAGGGGGGGGGGGTCTGGGTACTTTGCAACACTTGGGAAGGGGTTTAGAATGCAATGCAACCATGGCAATCATTTGGAGCAGCCTTGCAGGCGTGGAGCCCCGGGAAAAATCAAAGGGCCTGGGTGGAATGGTACAGCTTGAAGCCTGTGTACATAGTGAGGGGAGGGGGGGTCCTCTATCAGTGAGATTCGTATGGTCCAAAGCTGCGCAGCATACATGGAGCATGCAGATTTATCATTTCAGATCATTGGCAACGATACCTCTGAAGGAACTCTGATCACAACCGACTGGTTGTGAGGAATTTGCATTTGGGAAGGGGTTTGGAATGCAATGCAACCATGGCAATCATTTGGAGTAGCCCTGCAGGCATGGAGCACCAGGAAAAATCAAAGGGCCTGGGTGGAATGGTATGTTTTTAGGCCAATATACATGGCGCCAAGGGGGGGGGGGGGGGTATCACAGAGATGTAAATGGTCCAGGGCTGCCTTGCATACATGCTGCATGACCCAGGGTGCCGGTTCCACAAACCTACATTTTACTGGCCATGTAGAGCCCCTGTCTGGTGGGGCCTCATGGCCAGTGGGGGGACGAGGGGGATGGACGGTGTTGTTGATCAAATGCTGTTCTGCAGGCCCTGCCCCGCTCTTTCTTTGCAGGAGAATTCGGACAGCTTGATTTCCAAGTGCCTGGCAACAGTTTGCAGTCTGTCAATGCCGCACGCAACAAGTACCAGTCTCGTGATGCGTGGGAGACTGCTGGTTTACCAACACCAAAGCATTATTTGATCAAGGAAGAGGAGCATATCACCCTGGTCGGCGAGCATGTTGGTCTCTCTGTCTGTGCATTTCTCATCCCTCCGAACCATATAGTCTGCAGCAAAGGCCTTGTTGCTCTTGTTTTAAAACCACCAAGGCGGTTCGCAATTCACCCAACAGTAGTCCGTAGGCAGTCCGTGGGTCCGTACAGGAATCAGACAACGACTGACACGTTCTGGCAAATCAGGTGCGATGATGATGGAGCGTTTCGCTAGAAACGTGGGCGTTTTGCGGGCCTCATCTGACGACCTGCAAAAAAAAATGGGTCGCGCGGTGCACCTCATACATGCCACCCTCACCCATTTGCACTGCATGCCAATCCCCTGTGCATCTGGTGCCCCCCCATGTTCAGGCCAAATGCTGCGCACCACTGATGGGTAACACTTGGTGATCTGGAAACCCCTGGCCCAGTGTTACATTTCCCACATCAGTGGTGGTGAGCACCCAACAAACTGGGTTGTCCATTGCCTATTTCTGTATTTTGCTCTTCTTGCCTGCCCTCCACTGCTTGTTTTTCCGCTTTCCTTTACGGGCTTCTTTGCAAGGAGCTCCAGAGCCATCGCGTGGTCCTCCCCTGCCACTACTCACTAATCCTTGCCAAGCAACACTGGTAGAGTTATCCCAGAACAGAAGCCAAGCCACCTGTTTGCTCTCTCCAGGAGAAACTGTATCCTCAAAAGCCGCTCGCCCTCCACACTGGCCACCTGTGCCTGCCCAAAAATATCGGAACCCTTTCAAGGTATGTCTTCCATTCGCATCCTCTGCTTGCATCACGCTAATCTGCTCATCCGCCTGCACATCCCCTTGAGCCATGACACTGGACACTAGGAGCCGGGCGACGTCCTGTGTCGGCATTGGCTGCTGGGTGACATCTGCATTGTGCAGCATTAGCTCCAGCTCTTTGGCAGCATCCTGCATGTAGCTGCCATTAAATTTGGACGGCAAGGCAGCCAAATTTCTGCCCAACCACTGCTGTAGTTGGTAGAGCATTGTCCAGCATTCCTGTGTGGCTTTGGTGTCAAAACGGTGGCGCTCAATATGCTGAAAAGCTAGAAATCCTGTTCGAGCCCACACCCCTGCCAGCTGTGCTGAGACAAACACACAGCGCATGTTTCCGGGATCAGCCGGTGCGCTCGGCTCAGACAATGCTGGAGGCCACACTGAGCCCATAGTAGCAGGGTCATGGGTCACGCGCAATGTGCTTTGTGCCAACCAGTGTTGTACATGTACAATCGCGCTTGGCACATATTTCTGAATGCAAGCAGCAAGTACTGAAGCAGCCTCCCTGACAGCCGGCAAGTGACCACCAGCAGCTTCCACCACTTGCACCTCCCATGACACCTCAGATGTGTCACTCTTGGAACATTGGCCCAAAATCGTGAACACATGGAACATCCCTGGATCATCATCGCCCACACCTCCTCCTCTTGTTTTTTGAACATTAATGATACTGTTGTCTGTCAGACTATCCAGCCACACAGTATGAGGATTGTGCTTGGGTGTGAATGATTTCCACGCTTCCGTTCGAGACTGATGAAGATCTGCATGGTGCAAATCAGCACAGTACTCAGCCCAACCAAGAGTGTTTGCCCAATGGCTGTTCTGGGGAACACATCGCTGGACAGGAACCTCAATGGTGTTTACAGATCGGTGCAAAATTTTGTTGATGTCACAGGGTTCATTGCAAATGTGCAGCTGAACTAGCTGATGGGCAGTGTCCACTGCACTCACCTCCCACACTCCAAGGCAGAAAACAGCATGAACAATGTGCGATGCACGTGACACTTTGCCAAATGCAATAAAATGCTTGGCTGCAACATGGTCCCCAGTGTTGGGGAATACCTCAGTATTTGGCCACACTTTGGTACCTTTCACGTGCAATGCACCCTCCCCACCCTCATCATACAGCAACCGGATCCTATCATGGAGGCGTAAATTGCATCGCTCCCGCAAAAATGCGCTGTACCACGTGATCTGAGGGTCGTTTGGCTTTTGAGGGTCGTGTGCTGAGCCCTTCACTTCTTCGGAGTTACCTGAGCTCCCTGAGGGCCCATCTGAGGTTCCGGAGGTTCCAAGATTTGCTTTTTCAGCAAGACGCCCTCTTGTTGACCTGCGGGAGTGCAAGACAGCACATGTATGAGTGCTTGGCTCCACATGTTGGCTGTCATTTGCTGTCAGCAGACCGGGAACTGTGGGCATGCAAGGGTGAACAGCTGCGGGCTCCTGGGCAGCACACTGGGATGCAGCATCCTGTGCAGGGCTTGCGGCCTGGGAGCTATGATCGGATGTTGGCTCCCCTTGGGCAAAATTCCCTGTCCAGAAGCATTTTCCATAGTCCACAATGATCTTCTCATCAGTTTGAATGGAACCAAATGACATGACATCAATCCAAATTGAATGCCCGGACCGATTTGGCTGATTTGGGGCCTGTGGTGGCGGCGCCTCCCTGGCTTCGGCGGCGCTCGACGGCCTTAACAACGATGCTAATAGTGTTAGTTCTATCCAATTGCCAATTAGGACACGATTCGGCAACAAGGGTGACTCCGGAGGATGATAGAAGGCCCGGAACTGTGATCTACCTAAACCCTGGTGTGGTGCCTCAGCCCACACCGGCTGTCCCCCTTGGGTGCATCAATGCACTTGGGAGGGGACTGGTACACGTTAATGGGCGCATTTGCTTCGGCTTTTGCCACGCCTACGTGTATAGGGGATCACAAGTCCCTTGAAGCCGGAGGAGCCCGAGTGGAAGATGAGTCCACTAGGAGGCAACTGAGGTAGGCGCATTGTTGTTGAGGTACGAATGGGTGGATGCTCTGCAACATGACTCATGCGAGTGCCACAATTGTATGATTCTGCCTCAAATGCCTTGCTGAATTCTGAGCTGCAATAGCATTCACCATGTGAGTGCCACACAATGCACAATTGTCTCAAGTTGCATGATTTGTGTTGATTGGTTTTGAAGTGAATTCCGTATATGAACGCACAGCCTTGCTTTGATTTTGGTTGTAGACTTCGTAGAAGCCTTCCACTTTGCCTTGTGTTTTTGTTGGATTTTGATTTGCGTTGCATTGCTGTGGCATCTAAAATCGGCGATGTCAGCCGTGCGACCCGGGCCTCCCTACCGCAAGCGAACGGTGTTTATTGATTGTAGGAAGATGCGCCTTTGCTTCACTTTTGTTTGTAGAGGTCGTAGGAGCCTCGCACAAGGAGTGGTTTTTTTTGTGTGTACTAGGGAGCAGATGATACAATTAGATTTGCGGTGCATGTCAAAACGGCGACGTCAACAAAGTGCGCTAGTGGCTTTTAATGTGGTCCAACGTTGTTTATTTGTTGTACGAAGGCACGCCCTTGCTTTAGTTTTGGTTGTAGAGGTGCCGAGAGCCTTGCGCTATGAGTTGTTTCACATTTCCACACAAATCCATGGTCCGACAGCCTTTTTGCCTTTTGCCACATATGGACAAGTTCATCGTCGTGAGAACCAAGGTAACCAAGCCACCCCGGCCTTTACCATTGCTCGCTTCGGGGGCCCTTCCACTTCGCAAGAATTTTGACTCTTTGGTTCCTATCCCCAAGGTGCATCCCAAGTTTTTGCCCAAAAAAACGAGCTCACCAAAATATTCGGAGACTATAGCTGCCTTCTGCCACTTCAAGAGGAAAGTCGGGGAGCATGAAAATTTACGGTCTTGGCAAATGGAGTTCCAACTGATGTGGAATGAGGGCAAAGCTGATTTACCCGCATTGCTTCAGCAATTTGAAAAGAGTGCACGTGAAAAGTTGGACACGCAGGCTTCGGATGGTGATGAGACCATGTATGAGCCTGAAAGGATCATCAAATCAGTAAAAAGGCGCGGGAAGGTGCATTATCAAGTGCGCTGCCACCTTTTTTGCCGAGAAATGGAGGAACATTTTTCAATTTTCCTCCATCCCAACGGAGTATCGGCATGGGCCTTACAAAAGGAGGCTCAAAAATTGTTTTGAGGGTTGGTCCTTGGTGAGGCCAAGTGTGTCCCTCTGCCACATGCACCATTGCATGTCCATGAACGCCCTGGAGCAAGGGCTTTTGGGATTGGAGGCAGCCAAGGCCTCAGACATTGATGACTTTGTATGAAAAACGACCACACATGCTTTGTGCCAAGTGTTTTGTGTTGTTTGTCCTAGGGAGGGAGGGAGGAGGGGTGCGCGATAACTACACGCGATAACTACGCGATAACTGAGTTATCGCGCGATAACTAGCGCGATAACTAGTTAGAGCAAGGTGCTCTAACTGCGTTCTAACTCTGTTCTAACTGTGCTCCAACTCTTTGACCCCCCCCCCCCCAAAAACCACCCCTACAATGAGGGTTATGTGGGGAACGAAAGGGGATGGGGGGTTTTTGAGGGTGCTGAATCCATTTTTTTAGGTGGTTTGCCCCAAAATTGAGGGTAGGTGGGTGTTCCAGAAATTGCGTTCTAACTAGGGGTCCCGCACCACGCCCTAGAACGCTGCATCCCATGGAAGGGGTTTGGGGCAGAGAGCGACACCGTCGAACCGGAGGGTAACCTGCCGCCGTGGCTTCTTGAGCAGTTCAGGTGTGATTCAGGTGTTGTTGACATTTAGATAACTCCATTGGATGTCTACTATTGTTTCCACTCGTTGAGGTGACTCCGACGCAAATGATCTATGAGGTCCCACTTTGGTGTCCATTAATGCTTCAATTGCTTGTGTTTTGTTTGTGGGTTCCAAAAGGGAGGGCGTTCTATGTGCAACACTGGTTAGTAAAGGAATACGCAAAGCTGTTAGGCAACCACTTGCAGATTTGGTTGGGCAGCTTCACCGGGAGGGGGGGGGGGGTCTTGGCCTTCTGAAGCTACAGCTTCAGGTTTTGAAAAAAAGACGGGTCCCAAGGTAGTCTCGACGCAGTGGCGCTCGCCGCCAGCCGAGCTACCCTTAAAAGTGTTAACTAGGGGCGAGATTTCAGGACGATAATCGTTAACTCCGTCTCGCGGGAGAGTTAACGATTATCGTCCTGAAATCTGGAGGGACCGAGCCAGAGTTAACGATTATCGTCCTGAAATCTGGGCCAACCGCCAATTCACCTGGGGTTGTGACCAATCAATAAAACCGGCTTTCCGAGCCGGTTCCAATGAGCCTATCCGGGAGAATTTTCATTTTTCAACCGAACCATGAAGAATCTTGCTGGGACATTTGCAAATGTAGACCGAGCCCTATTTAAGCAACGGGTTGCAGAATGTCCGGATTATCGGTTTTGTGCAATTTGGTGGTACCACAAGTTGGTGAGCTTGACTCCCGAAAAGAAGGGCCCCTTGTTCCACCACCTTAAGCCTCAAAGCAAGAAATTTTACCCCGACACCCCCCGAGGAGGGTATGGACTATGCCGTGGTGTTGCTACCTGGGTTGGTGAGGTTGTCGATCGTCCAAATCTAACGTGGAAGGACATAGGGCGACGCCCTGTTTTCACCAAGTTGGCGAATTCGGAAATTACTTTGGCGGATGCGGCAAAGTATTTGGGTGTTTGCCCCAAAACGCTGGGCGTGTACCATCGGGCTGCTTTGAACACCACGAACCGGGCTGCAACTGTGTTGAGCACATACCAAGAGCCTGAGGAGAAACCGAAGGTTGAAGCAGAGCCCGCAAAGGAACCGGAGGTTAAGCCCGAAGTTGCAGTGCAGTCTTCTGCGGACAGGGATGTGCGTGCCTCGCAGTCCGCTCCTCATAATCCCACTCCGAGTCTGAGGAAACAACCACAGGGTCATTAGCAAGGACATCCAGAGACTCGGCCATAGACAAAGCCTCAGAAGCAACACTACCCTCAGCCAGAATGTCTTCGGAAACATTGCTACCCTTACTTGGGGATTCCTGTGCCTCAGGCAACATGTCCTCAGAGACAACTGTGTCCTTCGCTGGGGAGTTGTGTGCCTCAGCCACAACATACTCCTTCAAAGATTGCAAGGAAGAGCAAAGAGAGCGCCCATTGACACAGCTTTCTCTCAAAAGGTCCCTTGAGGAGGCTAGGGAAAGCTATCGTGCAGCCGCTTGGGCAGCTCCCGCAGCACCAGCAGGTTCCCCTGTGAATCAGGACTTGTCCAATACTCCTCAGCCGTTTAAAAAAATGCGGCGACCGCGCTTTCCTCCTCGGACCGTTCCTCGCGAGAACATCTGCTACAAGTGTTCTAGGGAGATTTTCGTTTTGCGGCCATTGCGTGGTGGTAAGCGGATTTCTTGCAATGCTTGCAATGCCCCTTTTCATGAGAAATGCTTCTACAGCTCTGTTGTGAAGCCAGAGGATGGGGTGGGCCCTTGTTGTCTTGAGGCACAGTAGTATGCCCATCAATCTATCTGTATATCTATCTATAAAAATTGAGATGTGTATTGTTGCATGTTAACAATTGTTGTATAGTGGGACTTTTTTTTCCCATACGGGTTTTTTTTCATGCCCAATGTGGTTTTCAAGCGTTCACTCACTTTGCTTTGCCTTGCACGTGCTTGAGGAGGGATGGGGCATGTGGCGCTGATATGGAGTTAACGATTATCGTCCTGAAATCTCGCCCCTTGAGTTAACACTTTTAGGTAATCGTTCAGTGTTAACGCTTATCGTCCTGAAATCTCGGCCCGTTCGCTTCGCTCCTACAGGGCCGAGATTTCAGGACGATAAGCGTTAACACTGAACGATTATGTAATAGAAACCGCCGCCACCTCATCTGAAGTGTGCTGCGAAGCCACAATGGTGTAATGTTGGTGAATGTAAGACTCAGGGTAAGGCATGGTTGGCTAGATTCAAGGTTCAAAAGTTCCAAACCAAGACTTTTCAAGGACAATGTGGACAAGTTTCCATGAGGACGCGCTCAAGGCTAACAAAACAACTCCGAGTGAGGTCTACACCCAAACTTTCAAGGTGTGACTCCTTGCATTGTGGTCATTACAACCTTGATTTACAATTTAGGCCAACAAATGTCATCATGTTGCAATCGTGGTACATGTGCGAGTTGGTTGCCTCCAAAAACTGCTTGTGCGTGTTTGCAAGGTTGTAGTGTTGCCTTGTGCCGGTTTGTTTTCAAGGTTGGACCATGGTATTCCACTTTGTGTACTAATATTGCGCAAAAGTGCGGCTCCACTTCTGACATCTCAGGATGTTTCAGCACATGCTGTGCAGTCCCATTGATTTGTGGTGCCAGTGTGAGTGCTCTGTGTCGAGCGACACATATACTGGACATATGGCCCTGTGTGAACGCATAGTCACTGTATTTTTGACATAAATCAGGTTGAGTTTGGTATGGAAACGAAAGGCGGGTCTGGTGCCACACAAAACGAGAGTAGACAGGATCCATGGGCGCCAGGGGTCAAATATGGTGTGTGCCTGGGACCACAGGTGCCTACCGATGATGAAATGTCGTTGTTGTCCTTATGTATTTGCGTGCCTAGTGCAATCAGCCTGACCTTGGGCCACCAGAACATCCTGTCTACTGTTGCATTGTTTGTTTGCACTAGCCTCATGGGCATGGCCGTGTTTGTCTGAGGAGTTTTTGTACTTGTGCTCGCCCCTTGCAGCCTGAGGTGCCGACACTTGCTTTTCGACCTCTTTTAGGTTGCAAAGGTCTTTGGGTGACTTGAAGGTAATGGAGGACCGTTGCAATATGATGTTGAAGGAAGCAACTATCAAAAACCTTGAGTTGGAGATGTATGAAAAGAGGTTGAATGATGTCAAGATTGAGATGGAAAAGACAAGGCGCCGAATGGTTGCACTTCGGGCAATTGATTATAAGAGGAAGAAGGAACTTAAGGAAAAAAACCTTAGGTTAAGGATGTCCCACTCGCGAGTCTTGCAGGTTGTCGGGCGGGCCACGGAAAAAAGCCATTGAAGTGTGTTTACTACATCCATATGTGCTCAAACAACGCCCCCTCCCCCCCCCCAGTAGGTGTTTCAACTTTCCTAACGAGCCTTGTCCACCCCTACCTGCGGCTTTCCGCTGAGATTTGGGTTCTTGGGGCAAGACATTTCGGATTTTTTCTGGCAGGTATGAATGCGTTTTTAGTATGAGACAGAGAAAATCATAGGCAAGGTGGTGCCGCCTACTGGTGTGCGGTATATTGTAAGATGGCGTGGTTGGGGCCCGGACGATGATACTGAAGAGCTGGTGTCCAACCTATCTGATGAGATGATCGCGGCGTTTGAAGCTAGTATGGCATGGGTTATACACAGGGCTATGGTAAACAATGGTTCGTTTTGAAGATTTGTGACCGACTATCCCAATGTGACATTCACGCTCATTTTAGCCTATTAATGCATTTGTGAGCAGCTGTTCTTGTGCACCGTTTCTCGCCGTGCTTGCCATAATGACACGAATGAGCAGTATGTAGCGGAAAAAATCATAGCCAAGGAGAAGACGAAGTTTTTGGTTAGGTGGCCGGGGTATGGGCCTCAGGACGACACTTGGGAGCCCCGTGCATCGTTGCCTAAGTATTTGATCGATCAGTTTGAACATGCATAAGATTTTGAGACACAAATCACAACGGCAACATTGCCCGCGGTTATGGGTAATGGGTTCCAAACCAATGCTTTTTGCTTTCGTCGTGTGTGCTTTGCCGTATGCCGCGTTTGTAGTATTCTTGGGAGTAAAACATAGAAACCATGGCACACGGCGCCAAAGGCGCCGGAAATTTTTTTTTCCTATTAGGGCATAGTGGGGGCAATCGAGGCAAAAACAATTTAGCAGATAAATTGCCTCAAAATATCCGCTAATCCGCGGTGCAGTGGAATAATTTTTCTTTTTTTTTCCGCTAATCCGCGGGTAGGCCGTGGAAATAAATAATTAGCAGGTCTTACAAGCTACGATGAGTATCGCGCCCTTATCGCGCACCCTTGTCGCGCGATAACCCCCTTATCGCACCCCTTGTTGCACCCCCTTGTCGCGCCCCCTTTAGTGCTCTATTCGTAGGTTTCCATTGCACCTTTCCCTCTTCCCTTGTTCTCAGACCTTCTCTTGTGTCCGTGGGGACTTGCCGGTGGTCATGGAGGCTTTGGGTGCAGCCGGAGTGTGCATTGGGGATTGGGTGGAACAACACAAACGGGTTTTGGGGACCCGAAGGGTGGTGGGACTGGGGTTGGTGTTGCAAGCTGCCACCATAAGGGCATCGGATGAGTAGCTAACTTTTGATGCAGCCACTACTTTTGCCCATATCCGTGTGACACGACAAGTTTTTGGGGAGGTCACTGGGTCGTGTCGGAGTGACATGATCTACCCCATTATGGATGCCAACCCCAACCTTTTGGGTTGCACCCTTGATTTGGTGAATGCCGACACCGATGCACTGGTGTCTGTTTTGATGCACGAGATCAAAGAATTTTGCAAGGGGATCCCAGAGGCAGAGAGAATTGCACCAAGGCGGGCCAAAGAGGGAAGTTTTGACCTTACAAGTGCCAATGCCTTCATGGCCAACCCCCAATGGGCAGACAACATGGTCACCATTGCCAAGGCACGTATGGGGAATGTGGAGACCCCTGCTGGGCCTTTGGTATGGGTGGTCCTTCGTACCCTCTTGCACCAGTTTGCATATATCCATAGGTTTTGGAGGCAAAAAGAATTTTTTACAGATAACGATGTTGCCATGTACACTAATGCGGTGGACCGCTTCCGCGAGGCATGGGGGGACTTAGGGTGGAAGGTGAGCACGTGGGTCCATTGGACATGTGCTCACTCACCTTATTTTGCACAGGCATATAGGAATATATATATATATATATATATTTTCAAGCATTCCCAGTGAAAAAAGGAATAGCCCTTTCAAGAGGGACCTACACAACAGTTGTAAGGGATGGGCTCTCTTAAAGCCAAGGTTATCTAGGCTTTCCATGGGCCATGTTGTAAATATGAATAACCTGGACATGGGGTTGCTTGCACGGAAGGTACAGGAGGCAGAGGAGAGAGACAAAGCAGACATCCTACTAGGACGTCGCAGGTTGCGGTAGACAAGAGATGTCACAAAGTGGTTGTCTTGTGCATGCTTCATAGGGTGCAACAAGGGGTGCAACAAGGGGTGCAACAAGGGGGGTTATCACGCGATAAGGGGGTGCAACAAGGGGTGCAACAAGGGGGGGTTGTTGCGCAACAAGGGGTGCAACAAGAGTGCAACAAGGGGTTGTACCCATTTTTGAAAAAGGTTAACAATGGAGTACAAAGTTGGGAAGGACAGTCCCTATAGGTCATTTGGGCCCCCTCAGGACACATGACCCCTTAAAACCCCCCATGAGTACTACAGGACACCTTTTAGGTGTTTACAAGTTTGGGTGCAACAAGGTACCCTTTTCCATCAGGTCCCAGTGCGCCACACCACATGTTGTGTCCTTTTTGTTTGTAGGTGGTGACAAGCCAACCTTCAAGACCACCCCAGGTTGGTGTGTGGCTCACCGCAAAGGGTTTGCTTGGAAGGAGTGCCGTGAGTTGACTCCTAGGGAAAGGAACATTGATTTTGCGGAAGGTGTTGCCATGGCCACAGCCAAGACAATTACCAAGTTGCTTGTAATTTGTAGGCAATGTGATTTGAACTTGCCACAAAGGCCGGGTGCCTACCACTCCTGAGCGTGAGAACTCCGAGGTTTGGGACACCCAATTGTCCTCCAAGCGCCCTTTGGAGCCTTCCCCTTCCCCAAATGAGCCCTCTCAAAAGAAAATTGCCACACCTTCTTTTGATTCTTCTTTTTCCACCCCTCATAAGGCCATTGCCCCCAAGGCATTACTTTTTGCCACACCCTCTTCCAAATCCAAATCTAAGGATTTGGGCGGGGACGAGGCAAAGGCATGAAATAGTTGAGGATGCAGCCAACTATGCTGACTTGGAGAGGGAGCGTGTTCGCTTGGGGCAGGGGGAAAAGAAAAGGCATGAGAATAGTGATGCGTGCTCAAGTGTAACAAAGGGTGACAAGTGTAACAAATGAGTTGCCAGAGAAGGAGGAAGAGGTGCGTAGGTTGAAAAATGCCGATGGCATTGCCAATGAGGCTCTGGAAACCGCAAAGCGTGAGTTGCATGAGGCCGAGGTGAGCTATAGACGGAATCCATGTGCAAGCATACAAGGCTGCGTTGGCCCATTTTGGCATCTCAAAAACTGCCTATTTTGGGCATGTCTACATAGGCAAATATTGCAAGCTCCTTTGCACGCAACGCATAGCCGTAGGCATTAGTGAGCCTTGCTTGCGGCGGTGGTCGGAACAACGGAGAAGAGTTGTCGCTCTCCGTGGACGAATCAGTTTTCTAAAGAACCAAATCCGCAAGGCCAAAAGGCAAGGGCGGTGGGATGATGTTGCGGATCTTGAGTTCTGGTTGCAGGACAAGAGATTTGCACATGCATTGGTTGGGTTTAACCTTAAGCGCGATTGTAACTATGAAGCCAACCCCAGATACTGTACATTCACCAACTCCTGGTCAACTCCATGTCGAGAGCATTCAACTTGCTTGTACTTGTGCACTGTGTAGTTGCTACGCCTTGTGCATGAAACGTGAGGAACTATCTATATTTTTCAGCTTATGGTTGCGTTGCTTTGTTGCTATGTTGCAATATGTGGGTTTTTTGGGTCGAAGCCAACTTTTTGGAAGCCAAGTCAAAGTTGGCGCGCCAACTTGGCACTTGGCGCGCGCCAACTGCAAAGTTGGCGCGCCAAGTGCCAAGTGACCACATCATCCCTGAGGATCTGTGGGCTAGACTGGCGGAGCTCGCCACGGTGGAACTCAACCCGTCGATGCTCGAGGAGGTGGACCTCCAGGCCCCCGGGGAAGGTGGGGGGCGCTATTAGACGACGGTCTCCAGCGTCCCCCACTGGCTCCCGGACGACCTCTGGCAGGCAGTTGTGGCCCTGCTGGGGTTCTCCCTCCCACCGCTGGAGGGACTTGAGGCCTTGTGCCCGAAGATCATCGAGCGGTGGGAGGCAGAACCCTGGAAGGGCTTCTAGATCCCCCACCGCGATTTTGCACTGTCAGTGAAACAGTCACTGCAGTGCATGGTCGTGTTCATCCCCCTCACCCCCTCCCCCCCGTCCAAGTCCCTCCAGGGGTGCCCGGGCACGCAGGGGGGCTATCACGCTGCGAATCGGTGGGATATTGTTATCCAACCGCTTCGCAGCGTGACGCTCCTCCGCGGGACGGTGATCCACCGCGGTGCGGGCGGGCCTGGCCGGGCACTGTTCATCCCGTTTGCACCCGTCGGCTACCGGTCGCGCATGCTGACCGTGGAGCCGGAGAGTGTAACGGAGCTGATGAACAGTGTTCCGGTGATGCCCTCCGAGCTTCTGGCCGAGGGGGGTGCAGTCGGGTCTCCTCTGGGCACAGAGGCCAGTTTGAACTTCAGCCCCCTCGACCACGGGTCTGAGGAGGCCGAGGCAGTCCCCGCGACCGACCCCGTGCCTGCCCCCGAAGAGGAGGATCGACATGCCGGAGGCGCCGGCGGATGCGGAGGACAGGCCGGCCGCGCCGGCTGATGCGGATGCCGCCCCCCCCCCCACAGAGTGCGGCAGAGGAGGTCGACCCCGTGCCTGATCCCCAAGAGGAGGACATGCCGGAGGCGCCGCCGGATGCGGAGGAGAGGCCGGCCGCGCCGGTTGATGCGGATGCCCCCCCCCCCCCCCCACAGAGTGCGGCAGAGGAGGACCTCCTCACTCCCGACGCGATCCCCCAGCCTGTCTGCTTCGCGTCACAGGCTGAGCAGCCGTTGGACCACCGGTGCCCTACATGGGGTACATCCTCCTCGTGCAAGAGGGGATGTCTGCGGGGCTGTTTCTGACCCCCACCGACCACGCGCACGCGGGGCCCACCGCCAAGGCGGCCAGAGCGGATGCCTGCCTCACTCCGCACATCCATTGGTGGTGGCTTCCCCCCGCCGAGGCGACCGACCGGTGCCGCGTGCGCTGCACGCCCGGCACGGTGGTGTACTGGTTCGCTGCGCTGGGCGCCGCGTTCGTGCGGGAGCCAGGGGCCGCCCGCATGGCCTGGATGGCAATGGCCCACTTCACGCCGCCCCTGAGCTCCTAGGACGCTGAGATGTTGGGCCTGGTCCGCGTGGACAAGGCACGCCGCACCATCTGCTCCTGCGGCGAGAAGGTGTGCCCGCGCGGTGCTTTGCATGCACGCGGTTTTGTCACACGTCACACGCATTTGGCGCGCGCCAAATACCAGATTAGCGCGCCAACTTCGCAGTTGGCGCGCGCCAATTTCCATCTTGGCGCGCGCCAAGTCCAGTTTTGGCGCGCGCCAAGTCCAGTTTTGGCGCCTGGTTTGGTTTTATTGGAAACATTGTTGTGTGGCTGGTTTTTGTGTTGTCTTGGTTGTCGCATTGGTGTCATTGTGTGCATTGTTCAATGCTTGTTCAATGTGATGTTGTGTATTTGCAGGTCCCAATCCACGACGCCAATTTTCAGCTGGAAGTGGACCCGCGTCCAGTGCCCGTGCCGGCCGCAGCGGAGCAGCGGGAGGAGCAGCCGCAGGAGCAGCGGCAAGAGGAGGAGGAGGAGGAGGGGTTGGAGGCGCATGTGGAGGTGGACGTGGATTGGGAAGTTCCGGAGGTCCCGGAACCGGCAGACTTCGGGGACCGGTTGCACAGCCCCGATAAGTTTCTCAAGGTGACGTCTGCCGAGGCGACGGCGGTGGACGTCATCGATGGGGGGGGGACGAGGATCAGCCGCCTGTTCCAATCGCAGGTGATTCGGCGGGGGTCCGGACTGAATAGGGTGGTGGAGTGCCCGTTCTGGGCAGTGATCCAGGGGAAGGCGGGGGTGCAACCATGGGTTGTCTCAGTTGTGCCATTTGTGCAGGTGCGCCGCCCCTCCACGCACAACCGTCTCCTCCTCTGCAGCATTGACGCTCTGGGACAGCTGCAGAGGTGGAAGCAGTGCGAGTGGAGCGACGTGCGGGCCATTGCCCCCGCCCCCCACTTGAAAGAGGCAGCGCAGGCGTTTCCGCTCCGCTTCCAGAAGCAGATCCTGGGGAAAGGGCCGAAGGGGGAGAAGGGGGGCAAGGCCGGATCCGACGTGTCTTGGGACCCCTCCCTGCAGAGCAAGGGCCGCACGGAGCAGCAGGCCAGGGGCTCCAGGCGCCCTCGCCCCACGACCACCCCCCAGGAGGCAGACGGGGGGGGGGGGGGCAGGGGAGAAGGCGGAGATTATCCGCCTGGAGGCGGAGAACAAGCTGCTGCGCGAGCAGCTGCAGGCGGCGGAGGCCGCCCGCAAGATGGCGCAGGAGGCGCTCACCGGCGAGCGCGCTGCGTGGGAGCGGCGGGAGAAGGGGTGGGAAAAGCAGAGGGCGGAGTCGCAGCAGCAGCTGTCCGCCACGGCGCAGGTGCGTGCAGTTGGGGGGGGGGGGCAGAGGGTGGCGCCGACCCCGACCATGTGGTGTACCTGCAGGGCGCGGCGGTTGAGTTGCACTCTGCACTCAGCGCCCAACGCCATGTGGCCATCAACATGGGGGTCAAAGAGGCCACCCTCACGGAGCTGAAGGGCGTGCTGGACAAGCACCCGGTTGCGCACCTGCTGGACCCCAAGCGCAGGCGGCCGGAAGGGGACGAGGGGAGTCAGGGCAGCAAGCGGTCGAGGAAATGAGCAGGCTTTGGCGCGCGCCAAGTGGTAAGTTGGCGCGCCAACTCCTCATTTGGCGTGCGCCAACAGGGGAGTTGGCGCGCGCCAAATGAGAAGTTGGCGCGCCAACTCACGACTTGGCGCGCGCCAACTCAGGCTTTGGCGCTCGCCAACTGACGAGTTGGCGCACGCCAAGTCCTAAGTTGGCGCGCGCCAACTGTGTGCCAACTGTGTGCCAACTCTGTGCCAACGTGCGCCAACCTTCCGTTGTATGATCCAACCCGCCTGCCACGTCCTCACGTGCCGCAGGTCTTTGTTTGTGCACCATGCAGCGGGCCTTTGAGCAGCTGGCGCCCTGAAACTATCGCGACAGGCGCGCGCGGCTGGCGCGCCTTCGCGAAGCCGTGCGGGAAATCTTGGGGCCACATTGGCAAGTACACGTCAAACCCGGCCGCCGCCGCATCCACCTCATTTGCGGGGAGGGCAAACCCCCCACCCCCGATTTGGAGCTGTTGGCCGCGGCCATTCTGTGGGAGAGCCGCAAAAATGGCGACAGCTTCCGCAAACTGCAGTACAGCCGGGCCCACAGCCAATGGAAGTGCCCATGGGGAACCCTGATGCAGGTGTGAAAGGCATTGTCCGCCCCCCGTGTCACAGAGGTCCATTTTCAGACGGACGAGGACAATGACATTTTTGGGGCCGCATGCAATCTGTGGCAGAAACTGCAGGTATTTTCACCCTGCACCAAAGCGTTTCCCGGCGACCGTTCATGGTGACCCGTTACACACGGCCTGTTTTCTGGCACAGGTGATGTGGCACCGTGACGGCCCCACGTTCCTGACGGACAACGTGTGGGTGTGTACCCTTCGTGAACCGGCCGTTTGAATCCGAGATTCACGGTACCGTGAATTTCACCTATTTTTGTTGTTTTTTGCTTGTAACTTGGTGCCATTGTGTGCTTTTGTCGTGCTATCTTCGCGCAAAGTAAGATCCAACAAATGTGTGCAATTTAGAGGTTTGAAGTAGTCGCATGGTTCAACACATTTGGTGAGATTCGCGTGAATGTGAAATTCGCACGAAATTCGTACGAATTCGTACGAATTTCGTGCGAATTTCGTGCGAATTCGTATGAATCGGCCCCAATTTTGTCTTGTCGCTGCTATTTGTAGACTAGAACAGGAATCATTCTAGCCTAGATGTATTCTACACTAGAACACAAATAACAAATCAAAACAATACACATTACATTTCTTAATCTTTGTTGCATTGCTCACAAATTTGTTGGGAAGGGCATAGGTTATAGGTGATAGTGGATGCAGTGGTGGGGGGGTCCGTTGGGGTCAAACCATTGTTGCATTGCTCACACAGTTGTTTGGAAGGGCAAAGGTTATAGTTGCTAGTAGATGCATGAGGGTGGGGTGGGGGGGTCCATTGGGTCAAACCATAGGAGCGTAATCAACCACGTCTAGGGTCGGGAGGGGGGGGGGGGGCAAGGAGACCCCCCACTTACAGCCCCTGAGTGTCTGGGTGTGGGGTTATGAGGGTGTCTTGCTTGTTGCAGTGCGGTTAATGTTAGGGAGGGTATCCTTTTTCTCTTCACAGGTTTTGTGTATCCCCATGGCTCTCATGTGCTAGTTGCTCATGCTTTGGCAGCAAATAATCAAGTCAGCGGCGACTTTACAGTATGCTCCCAGCACTGGCCGTCAACACTTGGCAGGGTGACCGCAAGTGCTGGGCCATCTCTGCCCTAACTTTTGACGTGATCTGTGTTGATATGAAAGCAAACAGGTATGTGTGTGTTTGTGTTTGGGTGTGTGTGTTTGTGTATGGGTGTGTATGGGTGTGTGTGTGTGTGTGTGTGTGTGTGTGTCTGTGTGTGTGTGTGCCGGGGGGCAGGTGTAGGGAAATGTGTGTGCTTGGTTCGTTGGTCACCTCACGCCGTGTGTGTGTGTGTGTGTGTGTGTGTGTGTGTGTGTGTGTGTGTGTGTGTGTGTCTGCGTGTGTGTGTGTGTGTAAAGTTGGTTTCTTGTACTCTGGACAGTACCCGCAAAGTTTGTGGTCCCAGCACTGCGGGACGCCCGACAACATCGCTTACGGCAACGCTCGTGCGGCCGCCGCAGTGTTGTGTTCACCAACCACAAGGTGAACGAGGCGCGGACAGTGCCGCGTGGCAGGCTGATCGAGGCAGAGCAGGAGCTGAGTGCGGCGCAGGGGGCGTATGCGCAACTGCACGCCGTTCGTTCTTTGTGTCCCTGTTTACCCGCAAAGTTTGTGGTCCGAGCACTGCGGGACGCCCGACAACATCGCTTACAGCAACGATCGTGCGGCCGCCGCAGTGTTGTGTTCACCACCCACAAGGTGAACGAGGCTACAGTGCCGCGTGGCAGGCTGATCGAGGCACATCAGGAGCTAAGTGTGGCGCAGGGGACGTATGCGCAACTGCTGCGCGCCGGTGACGCCCTCAGCGAGGCCGAGGCCTCAACCACTGTCGATTTGGCACTGTGCGGTGAGGATACCTCTCAGACTGCAGTGTAGCGGGCCTTGGTGTGTGTGTCTGTGCGGTGTGTGTGTGTGTGTGTATGTGTGTGTGGGTGCCGGGGGGGCAGGTATAGGGAAATGTGTGTGGGTGTGGGGACTCCGGTACATGCATAGGTGATGTTGGTGTGGCTCTTCGTGCAGTGTCCTGCAAAAATGGTCCGAAATTCGTACGAAGTTCGTCCCTCAATACGTACCGTGAATGTGGTTGTTACGAATTTCGTACGAATTTCGTACGAAATTCGTACGAAATTCGTACGAAGTTCAAACAATTTGCATGAATTTGTGTCATTTTTGTGTGTGTGTGGGTGTGCCTGGTCGGAGGGGTTGTTGTTTGTGTGGGCGTGGGTGCATGGTGTGTGCGTGCCTGGGTGATATGTGCATGCATTGGTGGTTCTTGGGTTCTTGGGTGGTTTTGTTGAATCATGTGGGACAATACTTTTGTGTTGTTTGTAGTTTGTGACTGTCTGTCGTTTGTGTTTGTTGCTGCTGAATGTCATTATGTGTGTTTAATGCCTGCTTTTCGATTGCGTTGGTATCGCTGTTTTCCTTCCTGCTTGTTGTGCTTCGTCTGTCTGCTGCTCCTCACTGGTGACTGTTGCTGATGACCTGACTGTGTTGTTCTTCTGTGTTGTTGTTGTGTTGCTATGCTGTGTGCTATGAGTGGGTGTGGATGGTTGGATGGGTGGCTGCCTGTTGTTGAATCATGTGGGACAATACTTTTGTGCTGTTTGTAGTTTGTGACTGTCTGTCGTTTGTGTTTGTTGCTGCTGATTGTCATGATGTGTGTGTAATGCCTGCTTTTCGGCTGTGTTGGTACCGTTGTTTTGCTTGCTGCTTGTTGTGCTTCGTCTGTCTGCTGCTCCTCATTGGTGACTGTTGCTGATGACCTGATTGTGTTGTTCTTCTGTGTTGTTGTTGTGTTGCTGTGCTGTGTGATATGGGGTGACTGTGTTGTTCTTCTGTGTTGTTGTTGTGTTGCTGTGCTGTGTGCTATGGGCTGAGTGTGTTTGTTCTGCATAAAAATGATACAAATTCATGCAAATTGGTCGAAATTCGTACGAAATTCGTGCGAATTTCGTACGAAATTCGTAACAACCACATTCACGGTACACTTTGGGGACGAATTTCGTACGAAATTCGCACGAAATTCGTACGAATTTCGTACGAAATTCGCACGAATTTCATGCGAAATTCGTGCGAATTTCGTACCATTTTTGCAGGACACTGGCAGAAGAGCCACACCAACACCACCTATGCAATAACGAAGTCCCCACACCCACACACATTTCCCTTTACCTGCCCCCCCCCCCCCCCGGCACACACACACACACACACAAACACACACACACGGACACACACACACCCATGCACAAACACACACATACCCTCACTGAAAGCAAACAGCCCCCCCTGCACTCGACCCACACCCACACACTGCCCGCCCACACACCCTCATACGTACCTGGACAGTGGATGTGTCACGGTTAGATGTTTAGGGGGGGGGGGTTCTGTGTGTGTGGGTGTGTATGTGTGTCTGCCTGTGTGTGTGGATGGGTTTCTGCGGATGTGTGTGTGTGTGTGTGTGTGTGTGTGGGTGGGTCGTTGTGTCCATGTGTAGTTGGGTGTCCGGTTGTGTGTGTTTGTGTGTATGCGCGTGTTGGTGTGGGGTGCGGGAAGGGTGTGTCTGTATGTGTGTGTGTGTGTGTGTGTGAGTATGGCTTGTGCGTATATCTGGTTTGGTGCTCCTCACATCCTCACCCGCCCCACACACACAGGCGCACGCCCACACCCATAACCAAAAAGACAGTCATACACCCCCCCCACACACACAGAGACACACACACACCCATGCACAAACACACACATACCCTCAATGAAAGCAAACAGCCCCCCAGTCGACCCATACCCACACACTGCCCGCCCACACACCCTCATACGTACCTGGACAGTGGATGTGTCACGGTTAAATGTTTAGGGGGGTGATTCTGTGTGTGTGTGTATGCGTATGGTTTGTGCGGATGCGTGTATGTGGGTCGGTGTGTCCATGTGTAGTTGGGTGTGTGGTTGTGTGTGTTTGTGTGTGCGCGCGTGTTGGTGTGAGGTGCGGGAAGGGTGTGCGTGTGTGTGTGTGTGTGTGTAAGGCTTGTGCGTATATGTGCATGGTTTGGTGCTCCTCACATCCTCACAGACAGTCGTACATGTACCCCCCCCCCCCCCCACACACACACCCACATGCCATTAGTGGAATCAAACCGCCCTGCCACCCCACCCACACCCACACACTGCCCAGCCACACATACGCACACACACCTGCATAGTGGATGTGTCGTGGTTAGGTGTGTGGGGCGGGATCATTGTGGGTGTGTCTATGTGTGTGTGTGTGTGTGTGTGTGTGTGTTGATTGGTTTGTGCGCGTGGGTGCGTGTTTGTGTGTGGGTGTGTATCCATGGGTCCGTGGTTGTGTGTGTGGGTGTGTGGGTGTTGGTGTGAGGTTTGGGACGGGTTTGTGTGCGTATGTGGTCGGGTGGCCCCCACATCCTCACACACACCAACACACAGACGCACGCCCGCACGTAGAAACAAACAGGAAGTCACGCATCCACCCACATGCAAACCCAACCATACAACCATACACAAACCCACACAAACCCACACACCCCACACAAAGGCACACCCACACACATGTGCACATGTTGCCTGTAGCCAGGGTGCCTGCAGGGGTGTTTGGGGGGGAGGTACCCCGGGTGTTAGGACAAATGAGGGGGTGCACAAGGGTGAAATTGGTATGAATTCACGTGAATTCACGTGAAATTCGTACGAAATTCGTGCGAATTCGTGCGAATTTCGTACGAATTCACGTGAATTCACGGCCGTGAATCGGCTACAGGCTTGCCGGGTTTCGGCACCTCTCGTTTTGGGCACGGTTCGGACATGATGGATGCTTTTGGGGCGGGACCTTCATTGGATGATGCGTAACGATGCTAGGGGAGGAATTTTGGCCCCTCAAATCTCTCAGAATGAACCAATAATATGGCATTTTCCCCCAAAAACCTCAAAATTTGGGTAAATTCACGTGAAATTCACGCAATTATTCAAACGGCCACTTAACGGCCGTTCACGAAGGGTACATGGGCATCTCCTTCGACGGGACAAAGCTCTGGCAGACCTCCTTCGTGCATTTTGCCGTTGGAGACCTAGGGAGTCAAATGCCCTTGGGATCTTGGATCTTGCTGCGCGGATCCGAGAAGAAGGCCATCATTTCCCAATTGGCCGCGGTCTATGACCTGAACGCGGACCTCATCGAGGTGGCGCAGCAGCAAATCCCCGATAAAGGGGGCTACCTGCGTAAGGTGATTCCTTTTTTTATAGCAGACACCAAGGCGCAGGTCATTTTGGGGGGTTGCTCCTCGTTCACAGCCAAAAACCCCGCAGCCACTGTTTGTTGGCTGTGTGGGAAAAATCGGGCAACCATCCTGCACGAATTTGGTTGCGGGATGGGGGTGATTGTCGAGGAGTGGCTCTGGGCAGGGATGATATGCCCGATCGTGCGCCCCCCCCAGCGGCCCCCCGATTATGGCCTGCATGGCGTGCACCGGCAAGTGCACAATGGGCTTTCAGCCCTCATGAACAGCCTCCACACGGTGCATCGGTGGAAGAGGGGAAAGGCCGTGAGGTGGGTGCAATGGTTCTTGGATCCCTTTCGGATCCAGGCACGGACCGCCACCGGTGTGGCGTTGGAAGACGAGAGGAAGGATAAGAAGAAGGCACCCCTGAAAATCGAGCAAACGGCGGCTGCAGAGTGGGTGAAGAGTGAGGGATGGGACACCATGTGTGACCATCTGGAGGGGGAGGGCCTCCTGTAGCATGTCGTTGACATGGGGGGGGTCCAGGTGTCCTGGACGGACGCCTTCCGGCAATGGGGAAAATCCCTGTTGGCAACAAGCGACGTCGTCTGGAAATCCGGACCGTTGCAGTTGCCCGACATGAAAATTCTGCGCACAGAATTGAAAAAAATGGGGGAGGCCCATAAGGCCTGTGAAATGAACGTCACCCTGTGGGCGCATCTGTGGATTGACCACTTGTTGGGATGGGCCTGCAGGTGGGGGCACATTTGCATTTTTGCCGCCTTCAAAGGAGAGGGGCGCCACAAAGCCTTGAAATGTGAAATTTCCAAGCGCAGCTTTCGAGGTGGAAGTAAAGGCGGCTGGGTGTCCAGACTGTGGGGGGCCAGAGTGCGGGTGAAGGGGGGCAAGGGGGATCGCACGCGGAAGGAGTGGGGGGAAGTGATCCGCTCAGATAATCTGGACTGGGGGTTGTATAATAAAAAATCTTTTGTTTGGGAGTCGTCGTGGACGAAGCAAAGGGGGTACATAGCGAATAAGGGGGTCTTCGTCCAGGCCGAACAGGGGTCCCAAGGCATCTATCTGACCTCTATATATGATTGCTATGCCTCCATGGCCCCTAGTTTTGAGCTACGGCTCCCCAATGTATACTAGTTTCATCATCGGGAAGCCTCTTGCACATTGTTTTACACATTCTTTTGCACATTCCACAAAAAACGATGGAACAATGCTTTCTTCGTGCCAAGTGTGCAAGGGCAGGTGAGGGACGGAATTTTCAGTGACAACAATAGTGTGCAAGTCGATGGTTGGATCGGTGGGGGGACACTTGGCGACTTGGCGCGCGCCAAGTCCGGACTTTGGCGCGCCAACTTGTGAATTTGCGCGAGCCAAGGCCCGGGAAGCCAACCTTGGGACTTTTTTACCGTGTAGGAGTGTTTTCAGCACGAGAGGGGCATGAAACCCGGGAGTTTTCAGGGTAAAAAGTTTCCATTTACACCAAAAAGGAGGAAAAAATCCCTAGGTAGCCAGTGTAACAACATAATAGACACCCGCCATGGTTTGGCTGCATTCCGAAGCAAGTTGGCGAATGTCTCTTGGCTTCGTAGTTACAATGTGGAGTACCAAGCTGCCTTGCGAGTTCGGCAGAGATGGGTGCACCGATTCACAAAGTGGGCGGCTCTGCAACGCTGATGGGGGGTAGCATTGATTACACGGCTGACCCTCACCTCATTGAAAGGATCATTGTTCGCGCCGCCAGCTTCTCGGGTTTCTTTGCATGCAACTTCCCGAACGAGAAGCCTACCCCTAAGCTTTACCTTGCCCTAACCCATGGGATCCAATTCATCATGCACCACAAATTTTGCGGGTATGCGGATGAAGAACCCATGGAATCCCAACACGCTGACCATAACCGCATCCGTGTACGGTCGAGGCATTGCGTGAATCAACAAGTTGTTATGCTTCATGGTGTAAACACTTTGTTGGTGCGCCACAATGTCAATTGTTGCATTACTGCTGGCAATCTCCGGGACGAGTGCAACGAGCTTGGGTGAGGAGGGATGAGCCTAACCCTAACCTGGAGCCAATGTGGTGTTGCGGAGGGCCCAACCCTAGCCCTAAATGATGGTTTCCTACTCTTTTCTTTGGTACAAGGGAGAACTCTATGCTAATGGTGGGCCCTTTGGTAGTAAAAGCAAATTTACCAGACCCTAACCCTAACCCTAACCCTAATGACACATGTGCATGTGGATGTGGGGGGCAAATCGGACTACCGATGTGATTGCAATGGTTGAAAGACATTGGATGATCATCAGTGCACTAAATCGAAGAAATCGACATTGCATTGTGTCCTACATTGTTGCATGATGTGAGCATTTGTCATTTCAGAGGGATTTGGACAGAGCAGGGTGCTGGGATTGCCATCCGTCACGATTTTGCCTGAAAAACCACCCCTAACACTAGGCCAGTGTGAATTTTAGAGATCGCATTTTTGTCATCCCGTAGGGTCCCTTGGGCCATCCGCATCATCTCTTCACACTTAGACTTTTTGTCCGGGATTCCTTGATTTGGTGGGTTAGTGCTCATAAAAAGAGCTGGACGAATGTTTCCCCGCCACTGCTTCATGTGCGGGGTCCCCATGGCCATAGAATTGTGGTGTGCGCTCGGTGGTGGGGAAATCCATGGTTCAATTTCCCCCGGGCCCGGCGCCCCTCCCCCCATACAAAATCAAATGTTGGATGACATGAATAAAAACCCTGCCACCGGCATGGAGAAAAATGTCTCAACTGTACATACACCGCATAGGATAGTTTTGAATGGTCAATTGGTTAGCATGTTAGTTTCGATGATTTTGTCCTCGGAATCCGACTACCATGTGGTACCATGAGAAGGAAAGGATGGGAATAGGGTTAGAGCGAGGCAATCGCCGAGTCCAAATTATAAAATCGCTTCAATAAAACCCACTCTTGTGCGCCACAAGGGCCAAGCATGGAACCATCTTTGGCACCCTTCCACATGCAAGTTTCATGGTCACCAGGTATGGTGCATGCGCGAAAGACGTGGGTGATGCCGCGAAACTTACACCACACATTAATATCACGTGAGCACTTATGACAGATGAATTCACATGCAACCCGGCGTTCTGTAGTCGGTGCCTTGGGCCGTCCCATCTTAGGGAAAGGCATGGGAGCAATAGACAGATCCTGCGAAATAGGGGCATTTTATGCACTTGGGGGAGCCGCATAAGCAGCAACCTTATACTCTTCGCGTCCTTGGTCTAAAGACCCCTCGAGGGAAACGTGGGTCAAGGGACGCTCGTCATAATCCCATGCCGAGTTAGAAGACGCACTCTTACAATCAGCAAGCAAGTCCACCAAGCAAGCTTATTGTTGCGCAGAGGTCACACTAACCTTTCCTGGGCTCCAATCTGCCACAGGTGCAATGGGGGCTACCTGTTCGGGCACGTGAGGAACATCAACAGGTGCAATGGGGGCTACCTGTTTGGGCACATGAGGATATGGATATGGATATGCTGCAGGATGCTACTTTGCATTATGGGCTGAAACGTCAAAAAGGCCGAAAGGGGCAGAAAGTGGTCCTGCACCAAGCTGAACCAACAAGCGACGCTTCAGGTCCAGGTGTAGGCTCCAGTTTCAGGTTGAAGGCGCCAGGATGTCAATTACTCGTGAAGTGGAAATCCCAGGAGGAGCAGGGTGTGCTTAAAGCGCGCGAGGTGTTGACACAGGCCTCCCACCCTTCTAAAAAACCAAATAAGATTATGGGACGCGTCCTTACCCTGTTTTGGAAGACTGTTGTCGCCGTGTTGTGGCCTTGTGAATTACTTTCAATGAAGGACCTCCTGCATGTAATGAAAAAACTTGCAGGCAGCCACGAAAGGGAGAGAAGGTGTTTTGGCTCGAACTGGACCTGGTGGAAATGTTCCCCAGGATCCCAGGCATGCAATCCTGCCAGCCCTGCAGACACTTGTGGACAAAGTGCAGGAGAAAAAATCAACCAGAGGTCCAATTCGGTTCCGGATTTCTAAGGCAGGCAATAGGAGGGCAGATTCGTGCCCAATAGGGAACATCTTAGCTCAGCCGTGCCTGAGCTCTGGTTTAGCTCGTCGGGTGGTGTGTGTGTGTGCATGCGTGTGTGCCGTGAGCCTTTGTACATGTAGAGCTTTTTTGCTTGTTGCCAGCAGACCATAGGTGGTCACACGTAGAGCTTGCTCCGTGACACTTTGGAACGACCCGGTCTGTGGATATGTCTGTTGACGACTTTGCCGCTTTCTCAAAGGGAACAATTTGTTCCCAGTTCATTGATAGTGTTCCCATGCTGGAGATAGCCAGAGCTGCTTCGCAGGTGGAGATGAAGCTGTCGGTGCTGCTGGAACGCAGGTCAGAGTGGGAGGTTAATTTCGTCGCCAAGTACGGTATCGAGTTAGGGGAGGTGGGGCTTGTGAAGATGATCGCCTCGTTCTGCGCCATGGCCCAGTGCGACCTGGACGTGGCATCGCTGGGCTTTGTGAAGATGGCACCACCGCCCCCACAGCCGCAGGCTGTGTCGCCGGAACTTTTGGAGCTGAAGCAGTTGGTCGAGGGGCAAGCCGTCTTGATGGAAGGGCTGCGCCGGCAGCTGGCGGAGGTCAGTGCCAAGGCCGAGGCGGAGTCCAAGAGGAAGATGGCAAAGGTCCCGCCGCTATGTAAAGAGGAAGTCGTGAAGGTGAGGGAGTTGGATTCTAAGCCCCAGTGGGTCTTCGCCAGCCTCCTCGCGCTGTCCACTTGACTGTGGCGCAGGGAAGTACCCCAACACGAGTATGTCTCCAAGTACAAGGACAAGGCGAAGTTCACGGACGCCACCCTGGACGAGCTGGCGCCGGTGGTGGACGCGGACTCAGCGGACACGGCAGTATGGCAGCTGGAGTCCATGGATGATGATGAAATCACGCGCCTTCGGGGTTTTGTCCAAGCGGTCTGGATGTTCACGGTGACTAGCCTGTCGGCGTACAGGGGCAAGAAGGGCTTGGACCCCAGGCCAATCGATGAAGGGTCGGACGCGGCCGAGGAGGCATCCGACGTGCCTGTGTTGTCCGCAGGTTGTACGGGGGCGGCGGATGAGGAGGTGGACGACGGCTGCAAGCCATGAAGGGTAAGTTCCGCATTGAGGGGGGCCGCCGGCTGTATACCGCCAAGCCGGGAGCCGAGCCGATGGACGTTACCAATGCTCCGGTGCCAGCGTGTAGGGCGTGCAAGAACGCCGGGAGGGGAGTGAAACGACATTGGTTTCACAAGTGCCCCGGCTTTGACTCATGGGGGAGCTGCCCCATCCGGCCCATCCCTCCCGGGCCCCGGGGGGCCTTAGTGGTCCTCGGACCGTCAGACTTCCGGGATGGCGAGGACGTGGTCTGGCGCCTGGTGTGGGCAGCGTGGAGAAGGATATGGAAGGAGGATGAATACTTGTGATCAAGACATGAAGAGAATATAGAGAGGACAGATTGAGAGCCAGGCTATCGATTGATGTAAAAAAATCTAGATTTGGTGGTAAAAATCGCCAGATATACCGTGGGCAACAGAGCCCTCTCAGGGGATGCGCTAAATGAGGCATTTGCCAAATGGCGAGCGTATTCGCCGCAGGTCACAGTGACGGTTCGTTTGAGCGCTACATAGCACCAAATCTTGTAAATTGTGGTTCTACGGGTAGCTACGGACCCAGGCTAGCTAGGAGGGACGGATCCTGTGGGTTTTTTCTGGTTGGGCTCTTTTTCTGCCTTATCGGCAAATCACCCCAGCGCGGGCGGTCTTCAGATGATCGAGCTTCGCTCAGACTACCCGTTGGATCATCACGTGTCTGCATGGATGGTCCGGGAAATCGTGGATCATTTTGCTAGAGCCGCAGATCATTTTGTTGGGGGGGCGGGGGGGTTTGGACCCCCGCGGATCAGTGATCCGCGGGCTACCTACTGCACATTGTTTTTCCAAGCGACTACATAGTGAGGTGAAAGGGTAGGGGGGAAATGGGTTAGAAGGTGCGAAGGCCTGCTAGCCCAGCTACAAGACTGCTACAAGGAGGTGATTGCTGTATCGCTGAATCGGGCTAGGGGAGGAGGGTGCACACACACACAGCCGTCAATGAACAATTTGCCGTTGGTTGAAAAAAGTGATGCGTGAAAACTACTTTATAAATCAACTTGATTTGTCCGGTTAATGTCTGTATGACATCTGTTGAGCCTTTGCTTGTTGCCTTTGGCATTGCGTTGCACACACACACACACACACACACACACACACACACACACACACACACACACACACACACACACACACACACACACACAGACATACGGTGCACAGGCAACTCGCCCTGCAGCCACTTTCCCCCACCAAAGTGCGGGATGAAGTTGCCGCCCCAGTTGGGCTTGCACCGTTTCCCAGGCCCTCTATTAATTGCTTTTTTGTTTCATAAAACTTCTTATTTTACGATTCTACGTATTTGGCTAGTACGGTGTCATGTGGCTTCAATCCATACATCCTGAGATGTACACAGGTCACTCGCACCACCTGCTAGACAGGAGATGTGTGAAGGAAGATGAGGAGTTCACAGGAGAGCAAAATATTTGTTTTTGCCTCTAAGACGGGGGGGGGGGGGGGTATAGGGGGTTTTTTCCAATGAAATTTTGTGAATGGCTACCGGCGGCTGCTGAATTGCTGAGCACCCAGCAATGATGCCCCTTCGTGAATGTCTGAGATGTATGCACTCCCTTGTGCATGGCAATTGGTCAACCACCCGACGACAATGGTACATTGCTGCAGTAGCACAACTCAACCTGCAGCAACATTTCCAAGACAAAAATCTGATTGTTATCACAGACTCAGAGTGGGTTTTTAAGGGAGCCACGCTACGTGCCCGTAAGTGGCGTGCACGAGGTTGGCGCACAAAGGATGAACCAGTAGAGGTACCCCCCCCGTTGCCTTGCACCTCACCAGGTACGGCAGCCATACTATCCTCTTATAATAGCACACCGGCACAAGTATGCCGCCGATTGTTGAGCTGACACTGATGACAGTCACACACAAGTGCACGCGCCGAATCAGCCCAGAATTGCGTTGTCCCCGACTAGAGCAAACTGCAAGCACAGTCCAGGCACACCAAATTTTGGCTACCTGGGGCTCGGCCCCATAAGCTCGCCGTCACAGTCTCCCACCCTCTCTCAGCTAAGATCAGAGCCAATCCCTTCACCTTTCATCACTGCGGTTGGATCGAAGGTAGACTTAGGAGCCCGCTCCACGACATCCTTCTCCACGGATGTTAGTACACAGCGAGTGGCTCGCGCAAAACTGAATAAAAGGTGCAAGCGCCGTACCCCAGCACCCCGCATAGGCGTCAGGATGCCACACGCCCCGACCAAACACACATGCATGCAGAGTGCCCTCTACCAAAGACCCCGGACACCCGCAGCACCACCAAATACAACCCTGATCGCTTTGCGGAGCCCAGGATGCAACACAGCTCCCCCCCATCTTGCGGAAAGCCTCCGAGACGTGTGCAGGGTTTGCCAAGGCACCATCTAGAAGTGGAAGGCAGCACAGGCAGCAGGTGAGGTGGGGCTATAAGGGGGGGGGGAGGAATGTGGAGCGGCTGGTCCATGCGCATCGTCGCAATGTGCACCCACATGGTCCGGTTGCCTGGAGGCCGAGTGGCTTTGCCTCATCTTCTCAGGTCCCATGATGGCCGACTGCCGGGCACAGCTCCGGTCCATCCTTTTCTTGTTGGCGACGCCGTGGCTTGCCTGGGGCTGGGGCGTCCCCGGCCCCCGTTCTGCGGGGGACGTCCCCTCCCCCCTCCCCATCGCCCCCCAAGTCACCCCAGTGCAATGGAGCACCGCCCCCGGGGCAGTGCCACACCCCAAGCCCCCCCCAGGGGCCGTGCTGGAGGATCCCCTTCAGAGGGACTCCTCGGCGCCGGGGACCGGGTGGGTCATCATGCAGCCCCAAGAGGCCCCACGTGCCGCGGGGGGCCCTGTGGCGGTCCTGAGTGGCCCGCCGGCCATCAACGCGTGCGAGGACCTGCTGTTGGACGCCACCCACTCCCGCATGGCCCCCGGCGGCGCCCTCACATGGCAGGTGGCGCCGGGCCCCGGGGCCACCCCCGGGGGGGCCCTGGCGCAACTGGAGACGTACCTCGCAACGCAGGTACGCCCGTGGCATGCGTTTGGGCGGGGCCCCCCGCGCGGGGGCCGCGGGGGCGGGGGGTGCAGCGTTGGTCAACTTGGCGGACTGCCAGGCCCATCACCCGACGAAGCCGAACGGGGGGGGGGGGGGGGATCTGCGGCGGGACGGGCCGGAGCGAAAGGCCGGAGGGCGTTCGGAGGCCGGAGGGCGTTCGGAGGTCGCGCATGACCGGGAAAGTGGGAGTGGGGGGTCCGTTTGATGGGCGTTTGGTGATGGGCCAGGCCCGTCCTCCCTGAGGCCCTTTGAGTCCTCCTTTGCCTTGCATTTTGCTGAGCAACTGGTCCGACCATCGAACGGTTTTGGACGCGGCGGATCCGTTGCCCGGCCCCTTGAGGCCCCCGCAGTTTGAGTGGCAGGCCAAGGGGGGGCGCCCTCGTGCCCTCGTGCCAGGGGGCCGAGGGGATGTGGGGCATGGGCTGAGGGAAGGGCTGGTCTGCGGTGAGGCCGGGGAATGCGCAGAGGACGTGCGCGGGGCTCTTGGGGGGGGGGGGCCAAAAGGCTGCGTCGCATGGCCACGTCCCGGGACAAGCGCATCCCACTGACTATTCCTTTCTTCATCGAGGCCCAAGGACCCCACGAGGGGTGCGTGCCTTCCAGGCCACACCCCCGCCCCCCGCCCACCGTCTCCGGGACGGCCGACCCCCGGAGTAGTCAAACAGGACAAGTCATCCGGGGGCTCCGTTGACACAACCACAACACGTTCGGGCCCACAGAGGGTCAGTGCAGTGGTGAGAGGCCAATAGGCGCCGCCAAAGGCACACACTCAGATACCGAGGCCTTGTGCCAACCCCCCCCCCCCGCCGCCGCCGCATGCACCGCAGTGAAGTACCAACACACGTGCGACCCCCCCCCCCTCCCCCTACACTGTGTCACCGCGTCACGTCGCCCCTGCGACCCATGGCCCTCCGCCTACGGGGGCCCCGGCCGAGCGCTGGGATACCGTGGCAGTGTCAACCAACCAACCCCCTCCCCCCCTACGCTCTGCGAGCCAAGGGACCCAGCGCCCGAGGCCGCCCACGCCAAACCCAGACCCACCCCCGCAGACCAATATCCCGATGGCTTGGGCCCAAATCCCCGCTGAAGCCCCCCCCCTGTTCCGCGTCAAGGGCCGGCGTGGCTTCGATAAGCGGCTCTCGGGGCTGGCGGTAGTGCACATCGGGTCTGGCGTGTGTCTTTCGGAGCCGCGGGGCCCCGGCCGGTTCTCTCCGCCGGCCGATGCGGGACTTGACAGACTTTGGGGGCAGACAGTGTCCCGCGAGGGCCGCGGTGCTGCGGCGTGCCCCATCCGCACGAGGGCCGGTGCTGAGTCAGAGCCGCGCCGGCGTCGGGGGGAGTAGGGGGGCGTGCCGTGCAACGGGGGGAAGGGGCCGCGGGTCGTGTGGTCTGTGGCGGGCGAGGGGCGTCGGGGTCACCCCCCGACCCACACCCCCCAGGCCATTGCCCGCCGGACGCGTGTAATGGCCAGGGGCCCGGAAGGGCACGGCACCGCCCCCCCCGCCCCCGTGCCACACCACACGGACGACGCCGGCACAGCGCTCCGTGCCCCAGAAAGTGTGCGCCGTGCAGTCCGAGGGTTGGGGGGGGGTGTCAGACCCCCCCCCCCTTCGCAGGAGATGCTGAGTTGTTGAGCAGGGACAGCACTTGTGGGCAGGGGGACAGCGGCCCCCCCGGTACCCCTCCCCTTCCCCAGGGGCTTGGGACTGGCACGGCGCACAACGGTTGTGGAGGGGGGCAGGGCTTACAAGTGATTGGGCACAACCAACGGTGCGCCGCTAGCAGGGCAGCCTCAGAAAACGGGCCAAATGGGCCCTCATGCGCCGGGGTCAGAACTGCGAGGCTCGCGGATGTATCTCGTGAACGCAATCCACCGAACTCCCTAAGCACAGCCCCGGGGGGGGGGGGGCGTTGCCACGCCGGCCGCGTACGTGTGCCGGTGGGTCCGTGCGGGTGTCGGCGATGGACTGCGGAGATGCACTCCCCCCGACCCCTCGGCCCCCGGACCAAAAGGGAGGGTGTGGGGGGTGGGCTCGGTCGTCCGGGGGCATTCCGGGTCATGGGCGGCGAGGGCGGGCCACGTTGCAGTGCTCCTGCGGGGGCACGATGCCCCCGCACTGCGACGCTCATCGGATGGGGATCGGGCGGGCGATGGGGGGGTGTGAGTCATGGGCCATGGACCCCCGGGGCTGACCGTACCCCCCCCCCCCACCCCCCCACATGACCGTAACCCCCCAACCCCCCCACCCCCCCACATGACCGTATCCCCCCCCCCACCCCCCCACACGCCGGTGCCGGCGCAGGGGGGCAGAGTCTTCCTTTTGGAGGGGGGGTCCGAGGGGGTGGGGGGGGGCCGCCTCAGGAGACCCTGAGTTGTTGGAGGCGCCGAAGGGGCCGAACAAATTATTTTGGCCTACATTGACTTGCGCTGAAGGCGCCAGAGAATTTTTTTCTCAGTAACATCCATCAACAGTCCTCCGGACCACGACATAGGCCCGTGGGCCGATGGGTCTGCCTGATTTTTCGCAAGACACTTCCGGGGCTTTGTGCTCGTGGCCGCGCGGGTCGCGCTGCGGGCGTTGCTCGCGCTGCCGAGGGCAGCCCTGGCATGCCCACTGCCCCCCGCGCCATCGTCCTCAGGACCAACAGCCCCTCCTCCGCGTCCCCGCGGCCCTCCTCCCGCCGGGCCCCTACGTCTTCGCGGTGCGCCTCGTCGACCGGCACGCGACGGACGCCGCCAGCCGGGCCGTCCTCAAGCGCCGCGACGACCCCCCGGGCCTCCGCGTGCGGCTGCTCAGCGCCCCGGTCCAGACCGTCCGCGGCGCCGCGGCCGTGCGGATCGCGGCGCGCGCGGCGGTCGTGGGGGCCTGCGGGAACGCCAGCGCGCCCCCGCCCGCGGCCGCGGTGGCGTACGAGTGGACGTGCGCCGGGCTCCCGGAGGTCGGGGGCTACGACACGCGCACGGCCCCGACGCTGCGGATCCCGCGGGGCGCCCTGGGCCCCGGCCGGACGTATCACTGCGTGTGCACCGTCGCCCACGGGGGCCTGCGCGCGGCCGTCAACGCCAGCGTCGTCGTGCAGCCCAGTCCCCTCGTGGCCACCATCGCCGGGGGCAACTTCACAATGGCGCGCAGCGGGTGTGCCCCCCCCCTCTGCACCGCCGATGAAGTGGTATGAAGTGTGCGGAGGGGCGCCGGGGGGTGACCTTCTCAGACCGACCGGGTCCCTCCACCGCCGCTGTGCCCCCCCCCCCTTTGCGGGTGCACCGCCAAGTCTAAGCGCCGGGACGCGGTCTGGCCGTCTGACCACAGTTTTGATGGTCAGAAACGTAACACAACGTGAGTGTGTGTGTGTCTGAGGGACAGAGGGACAGAGGGGCTGTGTCATGTTTGGGAGGCGTCCCCCCGGCCCAGAACGACGTGTGATGTGTGGTGCTGCAGGGCACCGCCGTTTTGTTGTGAGGTGAGGGTCAGGGCATGCCCCATGCCCTTCCCCCGTGGCTTGGCTGGTGTCGCACCGCCGTGTTCAGGCACTGGGACGCGGTCTGACCGTCGTTCTCCGGACTTTCCTGGGGCTTGCGGAAGAGGGGGAGAGGGGGACGACGTTGCGCTTGGGATGGGCATGGGCCGTGTGGGGGGGCGCCCCGGCCAAGAGGGGCACCCGCCGATGATGTGGGGGGGGCATCGCAGGGGCTGGACAGCGCTGCCCCGCGATGCCCCGGGGGTCGTCTCGGGTACTGTGAAGTGGGCGGCCCATCTTTTGGGACGGAGGCAACACGAGACAACGAAGGGGACCCGCCGGTGGTGTCGTGGATGTGTGGCACCCTCCGAGCCAAGGGCCGAAGGGGTCGGTGAGCGGGGGCATTCAGTCCATCAAACCCCCAATCCCCAGCCCCTGGGCCCTGCGGTGCATCGGAGCAGCGCCCTCACTGTCTGGGGCATGACTGAAAGTGAGGCATCACCGCCGCCGGGGGCGAGGGGGGGGGGGGGGGCACCGAGTGCAGCGCACGCCCCACGCGCCCCCACATCAGCCTCACCCGCTGAGTCCGCACGGCCCTACGCCCCACGCGCACGGGGGGTGGCCGCCACGAAGGGGGGGGCCACAGGGGCCGTGACCAGCCCCACCGCACGTGGGGCAGCCCCCGCCGCGCGGACACGCGGACGTCTCGTGCGGGGGAACAGGGGCAGGGGGGCGCCGACGCACGGGGGCCGGGGCAGCACCGCAGCGGCAGGACACACCCTCAGGGGCCTGGGGGATGGCAGTGGACAGAGCGGGAGGGGGTGAGGCAGAGGGCGGCGTGGGACGCTGGGGGGGCGGCGGGGGGCAAAGGGCCTCGGTCGGCTCTGCCCAGCCACCGGGTCATGTCCGGTGGGGCCCTGTGCCTGTGGGGGCCTCGGGGGCTGAGGGGGGGTGTCTGCGGACCGTGACCCCCCGGGGCTGACACGGGGGCTGTGCACCGCCCCCCCCCCCCTCCCCCACGAAGGCCTCCCCCCCCCCTCCCCCGCAGGACCCTCCGATTGGACGCCAGCGCCTCCCATGACCCGGACGCCCCCTGGGCCCCGGCCCCGCCCTCCGCCTTCTCATGGGCCGCGTGCGCCATCGCGGCCCTGGGCAGCCCCTGCGCTCCGCTGCCGGACGAGGGCGCGTGGGGGGCGGCGGTGGGGCGGGCCGGGCCAGTGCTGGTGTGCGCAGGCGACTGCACGGCCCGGCTCCCGGAGGGCACCGTCCGCTTCACCGTCACGTTCGCCGCCGGGGCCAAGGCCGCGGCCACCGCGGCCGTCGACGTCTCCCTCCGCGACCCCACGCCCCTCACCCTCCGCCTGCACCTCCGCCACGGCCTCGCCCCCGGCGGCGCCCCGGCCCCCGTCTACAGCCCCGGCGGCGACCTCCGCGCGTTCGCTCTGGCGACGCTCGCGAACGGCACGGCGCCCGGGGCCGGGGCGGTCACGCATCGGTGGTCCATCGACCCCCCGCTCCCCGCCCCCACCGACGCCCCCCTCGGCTACGACTCCCCCGCGTTCCGCGTGCGGGCGGGCGCGCTCACGGGCGGCGTCACGCTCCGCGTCACCGCGACCCTCGGCGGGTACACCGCGGCGGCCGCGGCCGTTGTGGCGGTGGACCCGCTGCCGGCGCCGGGGCGGCTGCTGTGGTCGTCGTTGCTGCCCCACAACCGCCTCCTGGGCACCCCCGCGGGGGCCCACTTAAGTCTGAAGGCGGTGGACTTCTGGGACTCGGAGGGCCCGCTCTCGTACGTGTTCTCGTACACGACCCCCGCAGAGCCCCACGTGGACCGGGCGCTGTCCCTGACCCCCTCCACGGCGTCGCAGCTGGACACCACCGTCCCCCACGTGGTCCATCGCATGAACCTCCTCTTCAAAGTGACCGCCTGCGACTGCTCCGGAGGCTGCAGCTCCGCCACCGCGTCGCTGGAGGTGCTGCCAATGCAGGTCACCCCCCCCCTCCCCCCCTCTGCCCGGCAGCGCTCGGCTGCAGACACTCGGCGGTGCACAACACAAAGCGGCCCTTGGCTCAGAGATGTAGTGTGCGTTGGGGGGCAGCACCGCCGTCCCTCGGGAGCTACCGGACCCAGTGCAATTGGGGGCCTGCAGACTGAATTCCGTTGATTTTCTGTTGGTTTTGGTGGCGGCCGTTGGTGACTGTACGTGCGTGTGTGTGCGTGTGTGTGTACTGGGCCTCCCCTCGTTCGGATTGTCCGTCAATCGCTGCTGACCACACGTGCCCTGTGCTCTAGAACATCTGCGTGTTGTTGCGCACGTCTGTGTGCACGTGTGTGTCTGACGGGATTCGTTAGCGACCAGTGCTGTGCTCTGCTTGTCATGCCTGTTCCTCTCGCTTCAATCGTGCGCGCGTGCGTGCGTGCGTGCGCGCGCGCGCAGCGTCCCATCCGTACAAAAAACACATCACCCTCCCCTGGCTACAGATGAAAGAACAGTGAGGCAAGACCTTTCACTGCATAAGGAAAGACTCCTGTGCACTACCCATCAGCTGCCTGTGCATCTCAGTGGGAATGAAACGAACCGGTTCCGCGCCTGACCTCATGACCACCATCGGTTGAAGCACGGGTGCACCATTTGTCTCATTGCTACTTGCAGAAAGGCGCCTCGCCACAAACAATGATTTTGTATTGATTGGCCTCCCTCCAACCGCCGCCAACTGCCAGCGACCAACCGCCAATCGCCAACGACTGCCAACCGCCATCAACCACCAATACCCAACCACCAACCGACACCAACCACCACCAACTGCCAACCGCCAGTCGCCAACCGCCAACCGCCAACCGCCCACTCCCGCTTTTTGCAGTGCTCTGTTTGTCGCGTTGACCGTGTGTGTTTGTCTGTGTGTGCGAGACACATGCCACACTGGAGGCGCACAGGGGGGGGGGGCGGCCTGAGTGACCATCACCACTGGTGTACTGGAACCAGGGCACACATAAAAGTTCGCAACATTCTGATCCAAAGTCACGAAATGGAAACATGGCATACACGAATTTGGCCATATTTGGTGACAGATAATTGGTGCCGCGTCGGGGTTGTGGTGTGTCGGGGTTGTGGTGTGTCGGGGTTGTGGTGTGGGGGGCTTGTGCTGATGCCAACCCCCCCCCCCCTGGGGGGCAGAGTGGATGGTGTACACACTGGGCGCACAGGAAACACATTACCAACCACCAGACCCATGAGGACATCAGCAATAATGAGAATTGTTGCCCACAACTCTTCGGCAGCACAAGAGGGAAAACAAACAAGGAACGGTACAATACCCCAGGCCCCTTGCCCCCCCCCCCCCCCCGCTGATGGTGTACACCTCAGCACGGGCCGTCCCCCGACCCGGAGCGTCCCCTCCACATCGAACAAGGAGACGAAATGATCCACGTTTCTTGGCCTTTCTGCCCCCTGTACCCTCCGCCCCCTGGCCCTTGGTGTGGCAGGGGGAGGCAAACCAAAGTTTGTCGGAGTGCGAGAGGCCAATAGGCACCGCCCAAGTCAAACAACCCACTGCCTAGGCCTTGTGCCACCCCCCCCTCCCTTTGCCATCCCTGTGTCTGGGGGGGGGGCAGTGCTTGTGGTCGATAAAACTCGCCTTCGGATGTTGTCTTCCTCGTTTTTGAAGAGCAGAACCCACAAAGCCCCTCTCAAACTCTTCAGCACCGCTGCAGAGGCACGTAAAACAGAAGTCCCACACTTCCAAAGGCCATCCCCTCCTCAAACCCCCAAACCCCCGGGACGTGCCCTTCGCCACACGGACCGAGCCCCAGTGGCGACCCCCCCCCCCTTTTGGTAGGTGGGCGTCCCTCACGTCCTCCGGGCGCTGAAGGCGGTGGCCGAATCGCTGCGGCTCCGGGACATCGACGAGACGCTGCACGCGATCGAGACGGCGCTGGTCCTCAACCGCATCGCCGAGGCCCAGGACCTCCGATACACCGAACCCGCCAACTTCACCGCCGCCGTGACCGGGCCTTTGGAGGTCGCCCTCGCCTCCGAGCCCCCCCCAAACGGCACGGCCCCTCTGCCCCGTCCGGCGGTGGTGCGGCGCTGTGCCGTGCTCGAGGGCCTGACGCCCCGCGCCCCGCGCCTCAACGCCCCGGCCCTCGCGGTGCTCTCCCGCGTGGCCCTCGGCGTGGCCCGGGACGCGGGGCCCGAGTGCAGGCGGGCGGTCGCGGCGGCCGCCCTCGCGGTGCTCGCCCGCCTCCGGCCCGCGTCAGGGCCCCCCTCCGTCGCGGTGTTGGGGGAGACGGCCGCGGCCTCCGCCATCGCGAAGTACAAGGCCCTCGCGGCGCAGGGGCGTGAGACGATGGCGGGGCTGGCGGCGGCGGTGGCGGAGGACGCGCTGCCGGGGGACCGCACGCACCTCTTCGTTGGGGGCGGCGGCGTTTGGCTGAACCTCAGCACCGTCCAGGCCCTGCCCTCGGACGCGGTGGTCTTGGAGGGGGCGGGGGCGGCCGTGGCGCTGCCGTCGGACTGGGCCCCGGCGGAGGTGTGTGCCCCCCTCCCGTGCCCCCCCTCTTCTTGTGTCCCGTGGGTCTGTGCGGTCGTGTGGCGCTGCGCTGCGGGTGCGGCCGGTGGGGGGGCGGTGGGGGCTGCTCCGCACGCGTGCGTCTTGGGTCTTGGGGGTGTGTGTGGGGGGGGGGGGGGGTGGCTCTGTCTGCCATGCCCTCATCCCCCGCCCGCCTGATGCGTGGCCCCCCCGCCACCCGCCACTCAGTTTGCCTCTGTACCACTGAGCCACACCTCTGCTCTGCACGGCCCATGGGCATGTGCCCTCCTCTTCTCCCATGTTCCAAGGCTCTGCCCTTCGCCGATGTACCCCCCCCCCCCCACCGCCAGGGGGCCCTTCAGGAAATGGATTTTGTTTTTGTTAAGGACCGCCTCCTCAGGGACCGCCCCCAAGAGACAACCAACCGCCCACCGCCCACCGCACACCGCCCACCGCCCACCGCCCACCGCCCACCGCCCACCGCCCACCGCCCATCGCCCACCGCCCGACGCCCACCGCCCACCGCCCACCGCCCACCGCCCGACGCCCACCGCCCACCGCCCACCGCCCACCGCCCATCGCCCACCGCCCACCGCCCACCGCCCATCGCCCACCGCCCGACGCCCACCGCCCACCGCCCACCGCCCACCGCCCGACGCCCACCGCCCACCGCCCACCGCCCACCGCCCATCGCCCACCGCCCACCGCCCACCGCCCATCGCCCACCGCCCACCGCCCATCGCCCACCGCCCGACGCCCACCGCCCGCCGCCCACCGCCCACCGCCCACCGCCCACCGCCCACCGCCCGACGCCCACCGCCCACCGCCCATCGCCCACCGCCCGACGCCCGCCGCCCACCGCCCACCGCCCACCGCCCATCGCCCACCGCCCACCGCCCACCGCCCACCGCCCACCGCCCACCGCCCACCGCCCACCGCCCGACGCCCACCGCCCACCGCCCATCGCCCACCGCCCACCGCCCATCGCCCACCGCCCACCGCCCATCGCCCACCGCCCGACGCCCACCGCCCGCCGCCCACCGCCCACCGCCCACCGCCCACCGCCCACCGCCCGACGCCCACCGCCCACCGCCCATCGCCCACCGCCCGACGCCCGCCGCCCACCGCCCACCGCCCACCGCCCATCGCCCACCGCCCACCGCCCACCGCCCACCGCCCATCGCCCACCGCCCACCGCCCATCGCCCACCGCCCGACGCCCACCGCCCGCCGCCCACCGCCCACCGCCCACCGCCCACCGCCCACCGCCCGCCGCCCACCGCCCACCGCCCACCGCCCACCGCCCACCGCCCGACGCCCATCGCCCACCGCCCACCGCCCACCGCCCACCGCCCATCGCCCACCGCCCACCGCCCATCGCCCACCGCCCGACGCCCACCGCCCGCCGCCCACCGCCCACCGCCCACCGCCCACCGCCCACCGCCCGACGCCCACCGCCCACCGCCCATCGCCCACCGCCCGACGCCCACCGCCCGCCGCCCACCGCCCACCGCCCACCGCCCACCGCCCACCGCCCGACGCCCACCGCCCGCCGCCCACCGCCCACCGCCCACCGCCCACCGCCCGACGCCCACCGCCCACCGCCCACCGCCCATCGCCCACCGCCCGACGCCCGCCGCCCACCGCCCACCGCCCACCGCCCATCGCCCACCGCCCATCGCCCACCGCCCATCGCCCACCGCCCGACGCCCACCGCCCACCGCCCACCGCCCACCGCCCGACGCCCACCGCCCACCGCCCACCGCCCACCGCCCATCGCCCACCGCCCACCGCCCACCGCCCATCGCCCACCGCCCGACGCCCACCGCCCACCGCCCACCGCCCACCGCCCGACGCCCACCGCCCACCGCCCACCGCCCACCGCCCATCGCCCACCGCCCACCGCCCACCGCCCATCGCCCACCGCCCACCGCCCATCGCCCACCGCCCGACGCCCACCGCCCGCCGCCCACCGCCCACCGCCCACCGCCCACCGCCCACCGCCCGACGCCCACCGCCCACCGCCCATCGCCCACCGCCCGACGCCCGCCGCCCACCGCCCACCGCCCACCGCCCATCGCCCACCGCCCACCGCCCACCGCCCACCGCCCACCGCCCACCGCCCACCGCCCACCGCCCGACGCCCACCGCCCACCGCCCATCGCCCACCGCCCACCGCCCATCGCCCACCGCCCACCGCCCATCGCCCACCGCCCGACGCCCACCGCCCGCCGCCCACCGCCCACCGCCCACCGCCCACCGCCCACCGCCCGACGCCCACCGCCCACCGCCCATCGCCCACCGCCCGACGCCCGCCGCCCACCGCCCACCGCCCACCGCCCATCGCCCACCGCCCACCGCCCACCGCCCACCGCCCACCGCCCACCGCCCACCGCCCACCGCCCGACGCCCGACGCCCACCGCCCGCCGCCCACCGCCCACCGCCCACCGCCCACCGCCCACCGCCCGCCGCCCACCGCCCATCGCCCACCGCCCGACGCCCACCGCCCGCCGCCCACCGCCCACCGCCCACCGCCCACCGCCCACCGCCCATCGCCCACCGCCCACCGCCCATCGCCCACCGCCCGACGCCCACCGCCCGCCGCCCACCGCCCACCGCCCACCGCCCACCGCCCACCGCCCGACGCCCACCGCCCACCGCCCATCGCCCACCGCCCGACGCCCACCGCCCGCCGCCCACCGCCCACCGCCCACCGCCCACCGCCCACCGCCCGACGCCCACCGCCCGCCGCCCACCGCCCACCGCCCACCGCCCACCGCCCGACGCCCACCGCCCACCGCCCACCGCCCATCGCCCACCGCCCGACGCCCGCCGCCCACCGCCCACCGCCCACCGCCCATCGCCCACCGCCCATCGCCCACCGCCCATCGCCCACCGCCCGACGCCCACCGCCCACCGCCCACCGCCCACCGCCCGACGCCCACCGCCCGACGCCCACCGCCCACCGCCCATCGCCCACCGCCCACCGCCCACCGCCCACCGCCCACCGCCCACCGCCCACCGCCCACCGCCCACCGCCCACCGCCCATCGCCCACCGCCCACCGCCCATCGCCCACCGCCCACCGCCCATCGCCCACCGCCCACCGCCCACCGCCCACCGCCCGACGCCCACCGCCCGCCGCCCACCGCCCACCGCCCACCGCCCACCGCCCACCGCCCGACGCCCACCGCCCGCCGCCCACCGCCCACCGCCCACCGCGCACCGCCCGACGCCCACCGCCCACCGCCCACCGCCCACCGCCCACCGCCCACCGCCCACCGCCCACCGCCCACCGCCCACCGCCCACCGCCCACCGCCCACCGCCCACCGCCCACCGCCCACCGCCCACCGCCCATCGCCCACCGCCCGACGCCCATCGCCCACCGCCCACCGCCCACCGCCCACCGCCCACCGCCCACCGCCCATCGCCCGACGCCCACCGCCCACCGCCCACCGCCCGACGCCCACCGCCCACCGCCCACCGCCCACCACCCACTGCCCACCGCCCACCGCCCACCGCCCACCGCCCACCGCCCACCGCCCATCGCCCGACGCCCACCGCCCACCGCCCACCGCCCGACGCCCACCGCCCACCGCCCACCGCCCGACGCCCACCGCCCACCGCCCACCGCCCATCGCCCGACGCCCACCGCCCACCGCCCACCGCCCGACGCCCACCGCCCACCGCCCACCGCCCACCACCCACTGCCCACCGCCCACCGCCCACCGCCCACCGCCCACCGCCCACCGCCCATCGCCCGACGCCCACCGCCCACCGCCCACCGCCCGACGCCCACCGCCCACCGCCCACCGCCCGACGCCCACCGCCCACCGCCCACCGCCCACCGCCCGACGCCCACCGCCCACCGCCCACCGCCCAGCGCTAACACACGGTGTGTCCACGGGCTTTTTCAAAAAAACTGTGTAGCGGAGCACTGTCCTTTTCCCGTTAAGGACCGCCCCGCCCCCCGCCCCCTGCGCCGCCGCGCGGACCGCGGGCCGTGCCCCCGATGCCGCGGGTTTGGGTGCGCCGCCCCAGGGCCCAGTGGACCGCGGGGGGAGTGTGTGTGTGTGTGTGTGTGTGTGTGAGTTGTGATGTGAGGCCCCCCACGGGACGACGGATGTGTGTCGATAACCCCCCCCCCTTCCGACAGCACCCGTGAGACCCCCGGGGGACGGGGGGGGGGGGGCACTCCGCAGGGCCCGGGACCCCCCCCCAAAAGGGGGCCTCCGGCCAAAGGGGCCGCCCATTTTGCCCCCCATTTTGTCCACTTTGCCCCCACAACACTTAACCCCCTCCCTCCCAACGCCGCGGGGGGGAGCATGCAAAGCCCTCCCCCCCCACACACAAGGGACCGCCGCGCCCACCGTAACACAGGGCCGCTCTGCCGCAGACTACCC
>OZ038395.1:13839115-13841615 GCA_964036045.1 Eutreptiella sp. 'Long Island Sound 2002'
GGGGGGAGGGGGAGGGGGGGGAGGGGGGGTGAGGTGAGGTGAGACTCTCCCGGCTCAGAAGCCCACGTAGGCCCGGGATTGGCTCTGCCATCAATGTAGTCTGTGGGCGGCCGACAGGGCGGAGGTCACTGGCGGCCGACAGGGCTATCTCGTCTCTCTCCTTCGGCAACAAACCACTGCGCCGTCGGCTCGTCCTCGGCGGCTCGGGTTGCGCTGCCCTAGATTCCCCCTTGCGGCGGTTGCTTTGGCGACGTTCCTCACTCCGCAAGGACGAACCCAGGCGCGCGTGGCCACTTGTTGAGGCAGTGGTGTGCCTGCCCCATCCGGATAGCACCTTCCCCAAGGGGACGGGTCCCTTGGTGGTGGAGGCACCCATGTTGAACTCAGCGGTCTCGTCTGTGCCCATCCGACTCGGGGGGGGGGGGAGGGGGGGAGGGGGAAGGGGGGGATGGAGGGAGGGTAAGGGGGGAAGGGAGGGGGGAAGGGGGGGTTGGGTTGGGTTGGGTGAAGGCCTCACCTGGTCGCCTACCCACGGTCCGCGCTGCCTTCCCTGCCGGACCCGACTGGGCGGCTGTACCCGGGTGTCCAGTCACAAGGCCTACTGACTGTTGACCGCCCCCAGACCCAACGGTGGCGCTCGCGGGCGGGAGATGCCGCCGTGCCTGTGTATATGTGCCCTTGTGTGTCTGAGGGGGGGGGGGGCTGTGGCACACCTGCTTGCTCCATTGTTGTTCGGCGTTGGCACACATGGCGCGGGGAAGTGTGTGCTGGTGCTCCAGGCTCCGCCAGGGAGGGTGGAGAGCCTGACGCTGAGCCCGCCGGGGGAGATGTGGGCCTGGGCTCGCAACCTCCACGTCACAAGGACAAGCTACCCAACCACTCCACGACTGCCTGTTGGCACGGGAAGGCGGTGGTACGTGGCACGACTGGGGTCAGACCCGCACTCCTAGACTGCCTTCGGCACAGGTGGTGCTGCCACGCGGGCTGGGTCCGGCTCCCCACAGCCGAGGGCGTACCCCGGGCAGGTGGAGAGGCACCAGGGCGCAGAGAGTGCTTCCCTGCCCTAGGTGCCACCGGTGCTGGCTGCACTGGCTGCGGCGCTACAGCCCGCGTAGACGAGGGGGCCCAGAGGGCACCACACCCGAATGGCCTCTCCGTTGAGGAGGGGGGGGGGGGGGCAGGGGTCGGCAGGCGGCTGTCGGGCCTCCAGGGGTCGCCCACAACTGCACTGGAGTGCACGGGGCTGTGCTGGCCTACGCGTCTGTGATGAAGTTGGAGGGGCGCGCGCACACCTGGAGGTTCCCTGGGCAGGTTGCTCAAGGGATACCCACAGCGGTCAAGCCTCCACTTTTCAGGCCCTCAGGGCGCCGACTCCGTGCACCCCTCCCGTCGGGGGCAGGTTGGGGGGGGGGGGGGGGTAGAGACGGCCGCCACGGCCGGTGTGCCTCGTGGTCCTGTTGCCGCGTCAGCGGGGCCCAGTAGTTGGCGGACCGGGGGTTGTGCTGGACCCCCCCCCCCGGCCCAACCACTACCCCCCCCCCTCAACACCACAAAAAGTTCTCCAGGGCAAAATGAAATTTCGCATCGAGAGCCCACAATGAGAGGCCCGCTGCAGGAACACAAACCATTTGTTGCCGTCATACCCCCCCCCCCCCCTCCGTCCCTCAGCACAGCCCTGGGCCCGGCCGTCGAAGCCCCGAGTGAGAGAGGGCCCCCGCACAGCCCCCCCCAAACCCCCCCGTACTTCCCTTCCACCCTCACAGACCTCGCGCACGGGGGCTGCAGGTACTCCGCGTACGCCCGGAGGCGCGTGATGGAGGGCGCCGCCCCACAGATGGCGCAGTCGGGCCGGCGGGGGGGCAGGCGGATGGTGCGGCACGTGTTCCGCAGCCCCTCGAACACGAGCATGCGGCCGCTCAGAGGCTGCCCCGCGCCGGTGATGACCTTGATCACCTCCAGCGCCTGCAGACACCCCACGATCCCGGGCACGGGGCCTGAGCAGGAGACAGGGCGGTCCTCAAAGGGAAAAGAAACTGCAGAACCGCGTGTAGCTCATATGTTCAACGATGGTTGGTGGCGGTTGGCGGTTGGCGGTTGGTGGCGGTTGGCGGTTGGCGGTTGGTGGCGGTTGGCGGTCGGCGGTTGGCGGCTGGTGGCGGTTGGCAGTTGGCAGTGGGCGGTTGGTGGCAATTGGCGGTTGGCGGTTGGCGGTTGGTGGTGATTGGCAGTTGGCGGTTTGCGGTGGTTGGCAGTTGGTGGTTAGTGGTGATTGACGGTTGGCAGTTGGTGGCGGCTGGCGGTTAGTGGTCGTTGGCGATTGGCGGTTGGTGGCGATTGGCGGTTGGTGGCGGTTGATGGCGGTTGGTGATTGGTGGCGGTTTCCGGTTGGCGGTTGGTGGTCCCTGGGGGCGGTCCTTAAGGGCGGTCCTCAGCAAAGGACGCCCCTCGCGGGAGAGGCATCGCGTGAAGGGCCGTGTCTCGGGGGACACTGCATGCGACT
>OZ038395.1:13846615-13948319 GCA_964036045.1 Eutreptiella sp. 'Long Island Sound 2002'
AGGACATGCCGCTGGGCACCGCACGCCGTCACTGGACACACCCGCAGAACACACGCGTCGTTGATGAGGTATCGGGCCGTGACGTTGTCTGTGGCGTCCAGAACGATGTCGTACTCGCCGACGAGGTCCAGGCCATTGGCCTCGGTGAAGTGCTCCTCATGCAGACGGATCCTGAAGCACAGGGACCACCAATGGCAAGTGTGAAGCCGGAACGCGGTGGTTCAGCCGAAATGTGATTTGGCAACGCAGTGCCTGGGGGCATGAGCCGGGGATGTGCTGTTGAGGTGCCGTTCGGGCATTTGGTAAAACCCAGTACCCACTCCAGTAAACTGTCGTAAAAAATGATGCTCTCGAAGTTATCTAACAAAAGGGTGGGTGGGGGGGAGCATGTCTGTGTCCGGCCCACATCCGTCCCCAGCCCACATCCTTCCGCGGCCCACGCCCGTCCCCAGCCCACGCCCGTCCCCAGCCCACGCCCATACCCCGGCCCACATCCGTCAGCGGCCCACATCCATCCCTGGCCCATGTCCGTCCCCGGCCCACGTCCGTTCCTGGCCTACGTCCGTTCCACGTCCGTCCCCGGCCCACGTCCGTCCCCGGCCCACCTCCGTCCCTGGCCCACATCTGTTCCTGGCCCACGTCCGTTCCATGTCCGTTCCTGGCCCACGTCGGGGGGCAATGGGAGGTGGTATTTTTGTTTAAAGGCATAGTGCCCCTGGGTCACTTCCCAGCCACTGCGGATAGTGGGGCCCCACCCAGGCCAAACCATCATAGACAGATGCTCTGAAAGGGGAGACTGTATGTGGGCTCTGCGTCTTGATTCCAGGTCGGATCTTCCCAAAAAGAATGAGCCTTTTTGGAAAATGGGCCCTGTCCCACAGTGGGTCAATCGGCCCGGGATATCTATATCGTGGACCGAGGGACTAGTCCTAGGCTTGACCTGCACGTGGACTTCCTGACTTCCTGAAAAACTGTCCTTCTCCACCTGCTAACCCCATGCCCCTTTGATGGACACTGGGGACCGCGAAGAAGAGAGGAAAATTGGACGATGACCCGGACTACAATGCGTCCAGGGTTATCATTTCAAGAAGGGTGCCCTCTATTTTGGAACCCAATGGGAGGGCTGCAAAAAAGATTGGGACACTCTTGAACTGGTGGAGACATTTTTGACTAGTTATAACCACGGGGGGGGGGGGACTACAACTGAGAAGAAAGTCTTAAGGGTCGCCGTGTTGCCCCCCTCCCCCCTTCCCCCTTCCCCCACCGCCCGTGTTCCCCCCCCCCCCGCCCCCCGGTTAGTTTGTGAGAAAAATTCCTGAGGCTTGGTTAGAGTTGGGGGTTAAAAAAAAATGGATGGACTTCTGCTTAGAGGTCCTTGAAAAGCTCCCCCTCTGAGGAGGAGGAGGAGGAGGAGCTAGCAACAAACGACATTTGTATAGCGGCCCGTCTTGCTCATCTCCGCTGAAAGCACCTCGCAACAAACAACATTTGTCTTGCGCCTCGTCTTGCGATATTTGGCGCTCACACTAAAAAAGGGGGGCGCCGTTGGCGCCATGCGAAAAAAAGGGGGGCGCCGTTGGCGCCATGTCCCCAGCCCACTATCTCTCAAAACCCGGGGGGGGGGGGGGGGGGCTGGGGGGGATTGCATACAAGGACCGGGCCCGGCTGCCCCCCCGTGGTTATAACCTGGTTTGGGTTGCCTGTATGAAACAGAAGGACCTCTTCAAAAAATGTAACTTGGGAGAGCACTTCGGCTCTCGAGGGAAGACCTAACATGGACCCCGAGCCTATATGGTCCTAAGACTAAACTGCAATGCATTGTGTGCATTCCTCACCTAAAAATGCCACATTACGAAAAAATTCGGAGAGACAGGAAGGAGGAGAGAGGGGGGCAAATGGCATAGGTGACAGACATGCATGCACTCGCGCACAACAAATACAAAAACCCCCACCAGAGTGGGGCAGTGGGTACCGCTGTTTCCCCCACTGCCTAACCCCCTCACCACTAGGCAAGAGAGCCCTTGGGGTGGTGTGGTGGGCGTATAGCCATGGGGTGGAAGTGGCACCCCCTGTTCGGGAGTCATTTACAACTACAAAGGCCCCATCTTTGGCCCTTACGGTATCCCTTCTACCACCACCAGGACCGAAGTCCTGCCCACGAAGACGCCCCCGTCAAGAGTGCTTGCGACATGGCAGCTGGGGCACTGAGGACTCTGCCAGGCCCTGGGGCAACCGGGCCCGCAACTAAGGGGGGGGGTCGATGGAGCCGCCTGGCTAGACCCCCCCCCTCCCCCAAAAGGGCGCAATTGACAGGACCCCCAAAATCCTACCGAGACTGACCCCCGGGCCTCGGAGGTGATGCAGACCAAAAAATCAACAAAAAATGAAAATGGGATTTTTGGAATCAGCGCGTCGAGGGGGTTTAGAAAAATCATCATTTGCCATATACTTGGTGAAAAAAAATTGACCAATCTTAATTCTCAAAAAATGTTTCCGCGCCTTCGCCAGAGTTCATAATAACTGATTAATGGTGCCTGTCCATTCAGCCCTTTTCCCAACCCCCCACCCCCAAGATTTTGGGGGCTCTATTGACCCCTCCCCCCCCCCTCACTTGCAAGCCCGACATGCCCTGCGCATGGTGGCTACGATGGGGTACAGGGACACCCATTACTAGCAAGAGTACCATGACCATCCCGGAAGCCGACCCTGACCCAAGCCGTTGGGCTTGCCCAAAAATGTGGCGGAGACTTGAAAAAAAGTATGAAAAGTCGGTGGGTACAACCGTTTTCCTGTTTTGAATTGGGCGCTGTGCATTTGCACATTTTTGCCCTTCCCCGCCCGAGGGTCGAGTATACTCCTCTACACACAGGGTACCCCCCCCCCCTTGTCGTTGTTGTTGACCAAGTGACCCCCCCCCCCCCCGGGGAACGACAAGGGGGGGGGTAGGACGAATTTCTCTTCGGGTGGGGTCTTGAAGGGCCAGCGCCATTGCGGGCACGGTGCAATACAATATGGTCACCTATCCCCCCTTGACCCATACATTTCGGAAACAGCCTTTTCTAACAGATTTCAAAAAGTATACACATACCCCCCCCCCCCCCCCTACGCAACGAAATTGTGGTGCATTGGACGAAAAATTGAGAAAACCCTGAAAAAGTGCGAATTTTGCTCCGTGTTGGCACCCAACGGATGTCCCAGAGAGACATGCATGCAAGGCATCGGTGCTTTTGCCCGGTCGCAAAGCGTGCCCTGGGCTGATCTTGTTGGGAACGAGTCACCGGGATACGCCATCGTGTGGGGGTGCCATGGCACGCTGGCCGGGCGTTTCGTGGCTCATGGGGAGCTCTCTTGGGCCACAGGAACACACCGCGTGTTGGAATTCAACGCTTGGCACGTCATTTTCGCGGAGAGCACCTTCGATACGCCTGTGCACAGAGCGGCACACAAAGGGCCGGGGCGCAGGCCCCACAGCCACCGGCGGGGGGGGGGCGGTGGAGGGGGCTGCACAGCGATGTATTAGAGGGGGGGGGGGGCATTCGCCTTTTCAAGACCCGGACGCTAGTGCGATTGAGGGGATCAGGGGGTTAGCGGGTATTAGAGGTGGGGGGGGGGGGTTTGGCTGCCCCCCCCCCTCCTCCGAGGGTCCCCCTATGGGCCCCGCCGAAGGCGGGCCGATCATTTTGAAGCGTAAATCCTCTTGGCACCGAAGGCGCTGAAGCAAAACGTTGGCTGTCAGCCTCAAACATTTGAACGTGGAGGAGGGGGGGGGGGAATCCCCCCTCCTCCTGCGGTTTACGGCGGTTCTAATACATCCCTCGGGCTGCACGCAGCGATGGCGCCGAACCGCCCTCTGCGCTTCGCCGCCCCCCCCCCCCTCCCCCTTTCACTTGCGGTCGGCGTCTGGACACCCCCGATGACACGTCCGCACGCGATGCAGAACAGAGGCCGGTCGGTGCCCAGGCGTACTGGCGTGCCCCCCCTGAGCGCAGGGGCACCAGTTGGGCTTTGGGCGGGGGCAGAGGACCCCCCGGTCCATTTTGAGGGGGGGGACTACCAAAGCGGAGGTGTTCGCTGGTTCCCGGGGGGGGGGGGGGTCTGTGCCCTCCCCAAGGGCCTGGAAGGGCCACACCGGGGGGCTGACGGCCCCCTGACGTGCTCCTGACCGGTATCCTGCACATGGCCCTTTGACCAGTGGTGCATTAGACGGGGAGGGGCCTCAGAGGCGGCTCCAGAGGCGGTTGGGCAGGCGGTTGGAGGAGGTTGCCAAAGCGGCTGGGGGCGGTTACTGTCGGTTACCAATGCCATTGAAGCTGGCACTTGGCGTCAGGGGGACAGTGGCTGGGCATAGGCTGGGCGCCCTCGAGGGGGTGGTACCTCCCCCCTTCCAATGCATCCCTGCCTTTGACCGCCAAGACCAGTCCTCCTACGCCTCAGGCACATGGGGGTCAGGGTGTTCAGGGGGCGGCATTCTTGAGGCGGGCGGGGGGGGGGGGCGTTTCCTTTGGCGCATCGGCGCATGTGTTAAGGGCTTGAGGGCCGTCCGGAGGTCCCGCTGAGGGAGGGCAGGTGGCATTGTGTGCGGTGTGGCTGGGGGGGGGGCGGGGGGCACCCCGGCAGATGTGGGGCCGGATGCGCGTGAACACGCCCCCCCACAAGCCACACCCCAATGACACACTCACTGGGCCCCCACGGCAGCCCCCTGCCCCCCCCCCCCCCCCAAAGGTCAAGGGTCCCCCTGCGATGGTTGAGTTTTTCTTTCGTCCCTCCGTCCGCCGCTCTTTTCGTGGCCCCCACCTCCCCATCCCTTTGCCCCTCCCTTGTTCGCCCCCCTCGCGCTGGTCCCCTGCTCCTCCCTTTTTTCGCTGTCCTGTGGGTGCTCCTCTGCCCCCCCCCCCCCCCTCGCTCTGGTCCCCCCTCTCTTCCCTGTTGTGGTTGTCTGGTGGCTGCTCTTTGCGCTGCCCCCCCCCCCCCCCCTTTTGTGACACTCCGTCTGGTTGTTGTTTCTTTACGGGGCCCTGGACAGTCACCCGGTCTTCCCTTCGCATGTTGCGTCGGGTCGCTGCGTTCTGTCAGCCGCTGCGGCCGGTGCTCCTGCTGGTGTCGTTTCCGCGTTCGCGGAGCCCAGTGGTTGGTGTGCCGGGGCTGTGCTGAATGTGGCGGCGTGTGCCGTTTTGTGCGTTAGCGGCGCCCAATAGTCGGCGCACCGGGGGTTGTGCTGATTGTTTCGGGGGATCGTTGGACTGTTCCCCCCCCCCCCCCCCACGTCGTGTTGTGCGTCGCCCCCCCCCCCCCTCCCCACGGCTCTCCTTCGCATCACGGACACGGGGGGGGGCTGGTCGGGCACCGTGCCGCACACCCCGTGCGAAGTGCGCTGCTCTGATACGCCCGTGTCCTGTCCCAACATGTGAGGCCAGAGAACGGGCATGTCCCCCCGGGAGTCCCCTCCGCGGCCCCCACTGGGGGATGCGGGTGGTGATGCGGCCCCGGACGCTGTGCGGCATCAGGCGTCAGGCGGTGGGTGAACGGGAGAACGTGACCTTCCGTGGCATGGCCATGGGGGCCGTTCAGGGCGAGGCGCGTTGGTGCAGATCACAGGCACACAAAGCGATGACACGACGGTGAAGCAGCGCCCCCAATGGCGGGGGGATGAGGAGAGCGGGCGGCGCACGGCGAAAAAGAGGGAGACGATGAAGGACACGCGACGCGGAGAGCGACAACACGACGCAGAGAGCGACAACACGACGCAGAGAGCGACGGTGCGACGGCAAAGACTGAGAGAGAGAGAGAGAGGGAGCGCGCGCGCACGGGGCGGGCGGCGGCCCCGGGGGCACATGCCTTGCCTCGCCTCGTTGTGCATGATCTGCCGGTGCAAGTTGCTGGAGTCCACAACGTCCGCGTCCGCGAAGCCGAGCGTCCCGACCCCCGCGCCCGCGAGGTACAGCCCCGCGGGGGACCCCAGGCCGCCCGTCCCAACGATCAGCACTTTGCTCTCCCGCAGCGCCACTTGCCCTGGCGACACATCGGAGCGCGTGCGACGCGCGGCCCCCCGGCTCCGGTCCGGCAAACCCCCGGCCCCACGCCGGTCCCCTGCCCCCGCTGCCTCGGCACGGCCCGACCGCCCGCACGCCCCCCGGCAGCCCACGCCCGGGGGCCGTACCCCGCGCCTGCGGTGCGCCGCAGCAGCGCCTTCGAAGGGGCACTAGCGCCTCGAAGAGAGGGACCGGCACGCGATGATCTGACGGCGTGGCTCTGCCGTCGCAGCGGGTGGATCGGCCTCCACACCCCCGGTCTGCCCCCAGGGCCCTCCAGACTTGGGGGGGGGGGGTCCTCTTACCGACGCAGTCACCAACCCGCAGGCCCTGAAAGCCCCCACCCCCCCCCATCTCCCCCGCCCCCACACTCTCCAACAAACCCCCCAACCCCATCTCATACGAAGGGGCTCCAGCCCAGGTCCTTGAGAGAAAAAACGGTAGTTTTGCAAAAAGACCGCGTGTAGCTCATATGTTCCACCATGGGTGGTGGCGGTTGGCGACTGGTGGTTTGTGGCGGTTGGTGGTGGTTGGCGGTTGGTGGCGGTTGGTGGTGGTTGGCGGTTGGTGGTCCCTTGGGGGGGTCCCTAGAGGGCGGTCCTTAACAAAAAAAAAACATCCAGTTCCTTAAGGACCCCCCCTGCGCCCACGACGGCCCAAAGGCACCAACTCTCCGGAGGCTCTGGAGCAAATGGCGCTGGGGTACATAAGGGTCAGTTTTCCGGGGGGCCCCGTCCACACCGTCTGTCTGCCCCCCCCCCCCCCCCGCAGACCCCATGCGGTGTACCGAAGGTGCACGTCTTCGGCTGCGATCGACTGGCGACGGGCTGTACCGGGGGGCCTCACGACGTGTTTGCCCTGTGCCGCGTGGGGCGGTGCTCCACACCCCCCGACTCCCCCCCCTTTCATGAGATCAGGCACAGGGCACGGCCGTCGAGATGCCCACGCCCGCTTTGTGCCTCGGAGGCGCCCCCGTTCGCCTTTCTGGACCGGATCCGCCAGCGATCACGCGGCGCGGGACCCGAGGCGGAGGAGTGCGCGGAAGTCTACCGACGGGACCCCCCGATTTGACCATTGCACTCCCGGACCCGGGGCATACCCGCGCAAGAGCGGGGGGGGGGGGGCATACGCAGGTCACAAAGCGCTCCACACCTGCACCTCCCGGTGTGCCATGTGCAGCAATGCCCAGCAGTTCCAACTCCAATGGCCAGAGCCCCCCCCCCCCCCCCCCCGCGCCATCTCCCCCCTTTTGTCAGGCCGGTCCTGGGGGGGCGGTCACAAAGTGACGGTCCCCCCCCCCCCAGGGCCATGAGCAGCGGATACAGGACTCACATACACCCCCGTGACACAGGCATATGGTCACGGTCACAACTCTCAATTCATTGCGTCAATTTGTCGCACTGCCCCCCCCCCCCCCACATGGGGGGGGGGGGGGGGTGGCACCACAACACTGTACCACAGTATCACAGTGTAAATCAGCTTCGGCGCCTTGTAAAGACCTTTCTTTGGCGACGTTGGCGCCCAGTATTTCCGATGCTTTCTGGGCCAAGGGACCGGTCCCCAAGGGGTGTACCATTGCTATGAGGGCGCCGCCCCCGCGCGCCGCGCACACCGCGTCATTCAAGTGTCCCGGGTTTGGCGCCGTGCTGCACAGCGTAGCCCCAAAACTTCAAACGGAGCCACGTGGTGACTTGCGGCGCACGTGCGCATCAGGGCTCACAGATGCAGCCAGACGCACATGCCCTGGTGCCCTCTGTGCACCGCGCGGGCGGCACCCTCTACGCTACAAACGCACTGTGCATTGCTGTCGGACTAGCGTGACCCGTTTTGTCAACCGAACACCGGTCTGCATAGTCCAATACAGTAAGGCGCACTCCCTGGCCCAGCGTACGCAGTTTAAGGGGTTGTGGGGGGGGGGGGGATGGGGTGGGACAAGGCCCCTGTGCCACACGCGCTCCAAACGTTGTCCCCGAAAATGGACCGTTTGGGACGTGTGGCCCCAGACCACGCGCCTGCAGACAGCCCAAAAGTGGCAGCAGAGCAAACAGGCCCCGGTCTGCGGACGGACCCCCGCCGCCCCCACCCACAAACGTTTCTTCATCGTGCCTCCCCCGGAGACCCAGTGACACGGCCGACACGATTCGTGACACGCACCCCGTTTGGCAACTTGGACAACAAAAACATCATGTTTTCACCTTCGAGAGAGAGAGAGCGAGAGAGTGAGCGAGAGAGAGAGAGAGAGAGAGAGAGAGAGAGAGAGAGAGCGCGACATGGAGCGAGATAGAGCGATAGACAGAGAGAAAGAGACAGCGGTAGAGAGAGAGGGAGCACGCGATAGAGAAAGAGGGGGGGGGGGGGGAGAAGATGCCGGTGCCAGCGCGTGGGATCAGCATTCAACGCTTGCCCACCAAAGTGCGCTGTCGCTGCCCCCGCGGCCGAACGACCTCGAACAACAAAAGCAGGGCCCACCGGAGACACAGCGACCGGATGTGGTACACAGCGGTCAAACACCGCCCGAGTTCGGCCGTTGGCCGGTCTGTTCCCCGCCCCCTTTCTCTCGATCCCCCGTTTTCGGCGGATTTGTCGGACGAGGGCCGTGGCCTCGCCCAACCCTGGCGCACACGCCGCCGCGCCCCGGCACGACCCGGGGCCTGCGCGACTATCGGGCCCCGGAGCGTTGAATGGGATGTGGAGCCCATCGCGAGGCTGACCCCTGTCCGCCGCCGCAAACACCTTCGGGGCCGAACTCGGGCAACAAAATCTGCCGACCGTATCGCTGAAGCTCCCACTGAGTCAATCCATGAGTTGTTGTGGGCAGAGACCCCGTCGCGGCACCGTCCCCCTCGCTCTCGGCGGGAGCCGAGGCCTCCAAGGCCCTGAGTTGCTCTTCTAGTTGTTGCACACGTGCGCAGAGCTGCTCATTTTGCGCTTGTAAGCGTTGAAGCTCACCGCTCATGGACACAGCCCAACTGCAAATGAAGCACAAGCGAGGCCTGGGCCAGGGAGCGTCCTTGCCCCCGGTCGTGTCGACACACACACGCGCGGCTGTGCGCCGATGGGCTGGACACGGTCGGAGGAACACTGGACATGAAAAGGGCAGGGGCACAGTGCCATGGTTGCAGTCACACCGAGTGCGATCAGGACCGGCTTCATGGTGTGCGAAGTAGTGGGGCATGCAGTGGCAACAGAAAGATTGTGGGCTCCTGCTCATCGTTTTCTTTTGTACCCCCCCCCCCCTTGTATAAGCTACGCAAAAGTCCCAAATCAATACGGTCCCTACGCCTACTGTAGCTTGGACAAGGCCGTAGACACCCGGGTTCAAAAAGAGAAGTTTGCATGGTGGGCTGGTACAAGAAAGGGGAATATAATGCACAAATATCCCCAAAATCAGGGTTATGTGGGTTCAAGTGGGCAAACACTCACAACACATGTGTCCATGACCCTATGTGACTGGCAAATTTGTCACCAAACCCATGTCTTATGTGGCCGCACTACATTTGTACCGAATCAAATTAGGTATCAAATTATTACGGTCCCTACACCCGCTGTAGCTTGGACAAGGGCGTAGCTTATACAAGGGGGGGGGGGGGTACGTCCGCCAGTCCAATGTGCGGCCCTATGTGGGGAGCGGAATCATGGCAAAGATCTGCCAAGGCAGTCTGTCCACGGCGTTAACAAACGAGCCCCGAAGTCCCGGTCTTGGTACACTCAATCCGCAGGGTATGCCAATTGGCCACGCAGATTGTGGGCTCCTGCTCATCGACCGATGGCGTGGTGCCCAGGCACAGGTATGGCAACCTCCATGATCAACGACGTGAAACATCGGAGATGCAGCGGATCGGGTTTTGGGGTTCCCAGTGATGGAGTCTAGGACGTCGCAGCAGCCACTGCTAAAGGGCTACAGGGGGTTGTTTGTGCACAGTGCCCAATAGTCAGTTTGCTTTCCCGTGACCGCCCTGAACCCCCCCCCCCCTTTAAGGGGGCAGCATACATCCGAGGGGCAAAAACAGCAGATTTAGAGAGAAAACTGACTGCACTCTTGCAATTTCAGTGTGAAATATAGATGGTTCTGACTCATTATTTGGACTGAGTAGGAATCTGGGGCAACCTGTGTCTGGGAACACAGTGGGTACTGCACTTTTCGCCCAGCGCACGGTGCACCCCCCAAAGACACCCTTCCTGCCGGCCGCCCATTCTGGGAATGAGGGTACCCGTGCGCTTGGGACGCCGACCCTCGATGCACACAACCCCCATGCACCGTTCGCGCACTGCGCCCGCTACGCCCCCTCTGCCACGTCCGAGCGCCACCCGCTGTCCCATGTGAGTTCTGTGTGCAGCAACAAATGCCCAACAGTTGCTCTGTGCGCGCCTCCCGTGTGCCCTACACGGTCATACTCCCTCACAGGGCAGCACATTGCACTGGGGCCCATGGGGCTGTCAATGGCCGCTGTCAGTGCACATCATCGGAGGTCCGTCAGTGTCTTCATGACCCCAGTACGTTGCAAAGAAAGTGGTGCAGACAAAGAACTGCAGACCGTAGTCCACAGTGTGGCATTGCATGTGATGGCCGCATCCTCCAGGCTCCAAAAGCCCCCCCCCCCCCTTGTATAACCTACGCAAAAGTCCCAAATTAATACAGTCCCTACGCCTACCGTAGCTTGGACAAGGCCGTAGACACCCGGGTTCAAAAAGAGAAGCCTGCATGGTGGGCTGGTACAAGAAAGGGGAATATAATGCACAAATATCCCCAAAATCAGGGTTCAAGTGGGCAAACACTCACAACACATGTGTCCATGACCCTATGTGACTGGCAAATTTGTCACCAAACCCATGTCTTATGTGGCCGCACTGCATTTGTACCGAATCAAATTAGGTATCAAATTATTACGGTCCCTACACCCGCTGTAGCTTGGACAAGGGCGTAGCTTATCTGCAGAGCGGTGGAAAGTCCAGCATTACGTCCCCACCGACAGACGTATGCCCTCAACAAGTATCGAGCGGCGAAGCCGCTGGCAAATGTCGGAGACGGCGCCGCCAGGCGCCAACACGGGGTGCTCAGAGTTCCGGAAAAGCGCCGCCAGGCGCCAGCACAGATGACTCGGCCCTCCTGCCCCTCTTCCTAGGATTATTTTTTTTTTTTGACTGACTCCAGAAGTTCAAAGAGTACTCAAGACTGTGCTTGGGAAAGTGGGCGTCTCCAGCATATGATACAGTGGATCCCTGCAAAGCGGGGCACATGGCAAAGACCCAGAGTTCACATGCGTATAACAGAGGGCTCTCTGTTGCGGTAGGCAAAACCGCCACGCCATATGGCAAGCCTATAATGCGTAAGATTTAAGGGGGTTAAACATGCTGCATCACGTGTGTGCCATTCCCCACAGGTCTTCAAGAGTGACAAGCTTTCGTCGCTTTGTAGGGGCCATGTCTGGTGGCGGGCGTTGGCCCAGGATGCCGGGTCTTGTGCGGCAAAGGCGTTTAGGTAGAGGGGGCTCCACCCAGTGGGCCGCGCGCTCGGATGCCCACAACTGGCTCATCACCGAAAAGAGCTGGACCCTTCGGTCATGCCGCTGGTAGTGCTGGTCTGCGGAGGTGGTCCACACTCTAGCACGCCGCAGGAGGGTGTGCCAGTGCCGTGATTGCCGCACCAGATCCTCTAGCATGTCGCGGTATGAAACCATCAGTGAGGCCCCGAGAACGGCACGTTGATGCAGAAACCAAGGCTGGGCCAGATACTGCATTGCCGAAGCTACGTGTTGCGCCCCTGAGTCCGCGGCAGTGGGACAGAGGCACTGGTCGAGATATTTTACCGCCCATGACCTGGTGTAGTACGATTGCGGCCGGTCCCATGTGCGCGCAGCTCTACGGTGGGACGTCTCTTGAGAGGCGCGGCCATGCTGCCGCTGTGTTCTCTCCCAAGGCCCTGTATACCCTACTTGATTGCGGAGGATAGAGTCCGTGGGGTTCGGACGTACTCCTCCTGCCCCTCTTCCTAGGACTATCACTATGACATCCGTACTGTAGTCCTCGCTGTCCACCCACCCCTGTGAGTCCGAACTTGTTGGCGACCTGACGGATCTCCCTCCCCGAGCAGGCTCCCCGTGCTGAACGAATAGCCGCTGTCGCTGGCTTCCCCCTCCCCTGACGACATCTCCTCGAGCCCCAACTCCTCCCACTGCTGCTCCAAGCGACGTCGCTTCGGGGGGGACTCTTCATTGTAGGGATGCAGCAGCCTCCCTTGCTCTGCCAGCTGATCGGCCCCTTCATTCCCCGCCACCCCCAGGTGGGACGGCACCCACCGTACCTGGAGTCGTTACCCTGCGAGCTCCCGCTCTGCCAGGACCGCCATCCATAGGTCTTTATGCTCTAACTCCCTCCCGGAGACCCTCCACTGGTGGCGCTGCCATTTGCTGGACCACTGCGTGATCCCTTTGAACACGTACTCTGAATCCAATACCACCACCATGCGCTCCTCCCACCGTCGTTCTCGGACTGCATGCAAAACTCCCCTGAGTTCCGCCCTGCTCACACTTTGCTTCTCCCCCAGGGGGACGAAATCTGAGGCGTTACGCAGTGAGTTTGGTCCGTACCAGGCCCCAAACCCTGCCTGCGCCCAGCCCCTGACCACTTTTGCTGACCCGTCTGTGTACACTACTGTCCACCCCTCCCCTGCCATAGTCTCCAGCTCTGCCGCCACTTTGTTTTTGTACGCCCCCCACTTCGCCTCTTTCGCCTGTAGCTTATCCACCTGTGGCCTCCCTCCAACTGTGGTTGGCTGCTGGGGTGGCCCCTGAAAGATCCCCGGCATTGCCGGGTTGTCAAACCACCCATCCAAAACTTTGACAAATAAAAACAGATCACGTCGGGGCACTGGCATGTTGGATTCGGTGCGCCAGCGCCGCAGAACCCCTGCCCACCCTGCAATAAACTCGTCCAGCGTCGCTGGCTGGTGCTGGTATTTCGCCCTGCACCGAAGGTTCCATTGAGCCTTTAATCCCGCCCACAGCAACAAACCCTGGGTGGAGGTTAAGGATAGCAGTGGGAAATCCCTCAGCAGTCGACTGGGCTCCACCTGCACCCCTCCCGACTCCACTAGCCCAAACGCCTTGCGCACTGTGCTCTGCATAAAGGAGCCGAACATACAGTGGCGAAAAACGTGTTCGTGGTCTTCCACCCTCCCATCTGGCGGGCACAGCTTGCCCCCCAGCCTTTCCATGCGCGTTCCCAGCGGCAATTTGCGCCACAGGGCGCGGCGTACAAAGTCCCTGTCCCATTTTGGCAAAAACAGTTGCCCAAACGTCTGCCACACTTCCGGTGGCTGTCGCGGCTCATGCCGCCGCTTGTGCTGCATATACAGCAGCATTTTTCGCGTAACCCAATTGCACACCCATCGCCCCAACTCTGGACCCATGTACTGCGGCTGGGCCGCCGGAGGCGGCGACAACAGTCGGTGCACTCCCTCAAGGTACACCCCCTGCCACGTGGGCGCAATGCAGTCATACAAACTCAGGGGTATGCCCCCCCCCTCCACCAGATCCACCCACCGTAGCACTCCTTTCTTCAGCAGGGCCGGACAATGGTAAGTCAGATGGAAGGAGTTCGCAAATAGTGCATTATGCCACACCGGCATCAGGGGCAGCCTCGACATGGGGGGGGACGCCCCCCCCCCCCCCACCTTCGTACCGCCGAATAACTCTTCGGCGAACCCTGCAAAAAGGAGGGTACCGACAGCGGCAGCGGGCTCATCTGAAAGAATGGCAGAAATTCCTCATCAAACAACATCCCCTGCGCCCCCGCCCACCTGCGGAAAGGCCCCACGTGTCGCTCAGGAAAACGCAACGGCCTCTGCACATATTGAGCGAACGTGTGGCTGTCGGTCCACTGCGCGTACGAGGACAAGCTCGCCTGCCCCAAACCCCCCTCCCGGGGGGGCCGCACCAAAATCGACATCGTGAGGTCCCATGTGCTAATTCCCAGAGCCGTCCGATGCACCATGTCCATCTGTGAGCAGACATGCTGGGACGGTTGGTACGCCCTGGCTGTTAAGTAGCATACTGGTGCCACCCAGGACGCGAACAAAAAGGCTTTTTCTTCTAGCCCCAGCGGTAATGCCGCCATTGCCCTGGCACGCAGGGGCATCCGCGCAATGACTCTCGCGTATGCCGCGTCGGATGTAATGTTGCCTAACTGCACACCTAAGTATCTTATGTTCTTTTTCACTATCACCCCCGCCACTGTCTCCGGCTGGGGGTCCAGCCCCGGGCTCTTCAAAATCGCATATGTTTTTTGCGTGTTCACCTGGAGCCCGGAAAAAATCCCAAAAACCCTCAGTCTGTACATCACCACCCGCAGGTCTCTTCGGTGATGCAGACCACACCCCGGTACGCAAAAAAGAATGTCATCTGCATAAAGCAGGATCTGCACGTCCACGTGCAGGGATTTGATGTCATAAATGAGAAAAACAGTAATCACATCAAACAGCAGCGGGGACAGTGGGTCCCCTTGCCGAATACCCGACCTAGGGTGCAAAAACACTGACGGCTCAAACGTGCGACCCACGCAGAAAAGTACTGGCGCCGCCATGACTGACAAACGCAGTTTTACGTACTGCTCCTGCAGACCCAAAAACCGCAGTGACGCTTCCATCATAGTAAACGTCACCGAGTCATACGCCTTGCGAAAATCTACTGCCACCATAATTTGCTCTAGGAGCCGCTCCCACTCCGACCGCGCATATACAATGTGGTCTACCATGTGCCGTCCCGGTAATAAACCCTTCTGCTCTGGGGGAATCAGCTGCTGCAACGCATCAACGGTCTGGAGCATAATTACGGTGGACATCCACTTCAAGCACGCATTTTGCAGTGCCAGGGGGCGCAGATCCTCTGGCTTCTCCGCCCCTGCAAACTTCGGCAAGCACTTTAAACGCGACGTGCCCCAGCTGTCCGGGACCCCCCCCCCCTCCATAGCCAGGAATACGCGCATGACGTCATGCAGCTTGGGTGCAAAGACATCCAGCATCGACTGATAAACCTCTGCCGGGATGCCGTCCATCCCCGGGGCCGAGCCCCTTTTCATCCGTTCGAGCCCTGCCATCACAATATCCTCGTTTAACTCCCTAAACAACAGAGGCATCGCCTGCCGCACTCTCTGGGGTATAGGCAATGACTCAATATACCGCTGACACATTTCAATCACACGTCCCCCCCCTCCCATCAGCCCCCCCCAGAACTCTTGTAGGCAGCGTGCTACTGCCGCGGGGGCCTCGTGAAGCACTCCCGCCCGGTCCCGCACTTTCGGTAAATATTGCCGCTCGCGCAGCTGTCGTACCAGCTCAAAGATGCGTGTGCGGCGCTCCGACTGCCGCCGGCTCCTCTCTTCCCTAGGCAACAGTTGGGACCGCAGCTTTGACACCATTCTCTCCTGGAATTCCTCGTGTTTCTCCTGCGACAGCAATCGCACCAGCCGTTGGTATGCCGCAGACACTGTGGGCTCTTCGTAGCCCAGGTCTTGCAAAAACTCGCCCGCACCCGGCGCAAGTCGCACCGGTCTACTCTCCCGCACTAGAGCCTGCAGCTGCGTGAAGCCCACTGCCGGGTGCTCCCGTCTCCAACTCACTGCCTCGTCCCGCAACAGCACCCGCACACTGTCCCACCAAGCCTCTGAGTCTGGGCATGCTACCGCCTGCAGCTTCTCCTGCGGCGCCGCTAGCGCTGCGGGATCCTCCAGCAGCTCCAACGGGAAACGAAATTGAGGGCGATCCCCATGATCTTCCACTGGTCCGAGCTGCGCCACTACCGCCTTGTGGTCAGCCGGGGTGGCCACCGTATACACCGACCGCAAATGCTGCAGTGCCTGTGTGGGCATATGCACTCGATCGATCCGCCGTTCTTCTCTAGTGAACCCCCGCAGATCCTCTCGCCGTTCCCCATGCACTTTCCTTGCTGACACCACTGTCGATATTTCTTTAATGATAGCCTCTGAGTCCACACCCGGAACCATAATACTGTTATGGTCCGCCAGGACCACCATCGGGAGTGGCGGCATCGCCTGCAGTTTGTTCTCCAGGCACTCCCACTGCTGCCGACGCTGACTGGGGTCGCACGAGAAATGTCCTGTCAAGACCCGCAGGTCCCCCCCCGCCTTTGCCCGCATATGGGAGATCAAAAGCCTTTGGCCCATAGCCACGGACGAGACATGCTCCCACTTGGACTCCCGCCAAACAAGGCCTGAAGAGCCTTTATCCGACTGGTCCAGCTGTCGATTGAAATTCGCCGCGAATCCATTTTTGCGCAGCCACCAAGTCTGCGCATCCAGCACTCCTTGGTCATGCAGGTGTGTTTCCTGCAGTCCCAGCAGATCAATGTTATGCTTTTTGACGAGTCTCATCACCGATGCTCGTCGAGGCTCGCTGCGACGCGATTCCCGCGGTCGTCGGAGCCATCCGTTGACATTCAGCGACCCAAATGCCGTCCTCAGGGACGGCCAGCGGCTCATTACGCTCGCGCTTGCTACTAGTCGCCGCGTTTACGTTTGAAGACCTTGAGCGCACCCACATCGCTGTCGTTGAAGTCCATCGGGTCGGACGCCCTGTCCGGAGGCGGGGCCCCTTTGCCGCCTCCCTTGCCGCCTTTGCCCCCGCGTCCCTGAATCGAGGCCTTCCGCGACATGTACTCTTGCCGTGAAATGGGCACTATGAGCGTGGAAGACTGCGCCGCCTGCAGGACCTTGCCAACCAGCTGTCCAGCCTTGGGTCCAGTCAACATCCAAGTTTTTGAGCGTATGTCCCCCACATGAAAGCGACAGCGGTCCAGCACAAAATTCTCCTGGTCTGTGCCTTGCGTCAGAAGCACTTGTCGAAGGACTGTGTCCCGCCAGTACGGCGGCACATTCATCAGAAAAACGCTTTCACACGGCCCCCATGCCTCTGGGGTACTGCTGGCCACCGTGACTGACGATGCTGCCACACCGGTCATTTGCTGACCTGACTGCTCGTCCCGCAGCTCCAGCCCCAGGTCCTGGAGCTAGTCTGCCATTTTCTCTCGCGCAAACACATAGCCCCTCTTAGATAGCCCCACTCGGATGCGCTTAGCATGCATAATTTGAGCTGCGAAGTGCTTGCCTGACATGATGTCTCCCAGATCCCAGAACGCCGCCATTACGTATGAGAAAAAATACTTCAAATGTTTAGGCTGGAAATCCTTTGACATCGTTATCTCCACGCGGTGTTCGGCCGTGCCGACGGCCTCTCCCGTGTACCACTTGAGGGGCAGCAGCGCAAATCGCGGGTAGCGTCCAAACGTCTCCACCACTCCTTTAGCCTGAGCGAGGTCTGTCTCCAGGTAGAGGTACCAACTGCTGGCGGTATCCACCCCCGGACATATGACCGCTGTATTTTTGTCTATGTCCAGATACGTCATCAGCTCATCCTCCCAGGCAAACCCATACTGTATGATCAGCATTGGGTAATCAATTTCACGATCAGGAAACAACAGACCATCAGCATTTTCCCCCGGGAGCCGCAGATTGACCATTTTGTAGTACACCGAGGCAGACTCCATGCGTGACCGGTGTGTGGATGTGGCAACCCACACGTCGTAGGACTGGGCTTTAGACACTGAGCCCACCAGCCTGTCGCACTGCCCCACACGCACCGGGACAAACGGCAGCTTGTCTTTCAACTTCATAGCCGCCATCAAGAACTCCGAACTCTCCACTTTGGTGGACTTTTTGAACAGAACCAAATCGAGCCGCCCAAGAGTCGTCAGGAGTTTCATCAGCTTGTGTACGTACTCCAAGAAAACCGGCATGTCTTCGCCATCAGCCTCACCCACCAGTAGCAGATTAGGGCTGGCACCATGAAACAGCGTCCGCATACGCTCCACAGTGTTTACGTCATCCAAAACTGAAAACTTGACCGAACTATTATCCACATCAGGGATGCCCCCATGCAGCGAGAACTCGTTCTGTAGGACGAAATCCGGCGGCTGTAGCGGCGTCATAGAAACAAGCTGCTGAGACTCAGAAGCAGGTAGCACCGGCTCTCCGGTGGTGCGATGCGCAGCCATATGATCCTTGGCACTGCCGCGGCCTTTGGATCGCTGGCTCATCCTACTCTCCCGCAAGACGACGCAGGGAGGAGGGGAAAGACGGGGTACAGACAAAGCAGGTGGGTGCGTTTGCTCACTCACAGAGAGCGATAGACATCATATTAGCACCCACGCATGATCCATTGAAAACAGCATCGGGGGTGCGGAATTCAGGACCCTGGGACCCGTGGCTACCGGGGGTGCAAAACAACCGAATTTTCGCACAGCACACGGTGCGCCCCCATTGTCTTGCACGCACCTGGTTGATTTGATTTGCACAACAGATAAATACAGGACAAAGATCTTTCCCCCAAAATGCTGGCTTTCCCACTCCGCCTGCTAAATCACGGTGTGCAGCATCTAGTCAAGACACTGGCACTGACAACCCCCCCCCCCCAAGATGTTACTGCGCTGCACACAAGGGGGCGGCCTGACACCCAAGCGCGTTGAAGCACTGTTGGGGGTCTGGAAGGGGTTGGGGCACCCGGGGGAGTGCAGGGGGCGGGGGGGGTCCAGGCACCTCCGCACAGTTGGGGATGCAGCCGAGGTGGCCTGACTCACGCACCGCCCCTAACCAAAAGGCAGCGGCACACTGAGAGGCATACTCCACCTGCTTCGGCCTCTTGGGAGACCCGAGAAAGAGGGTGCGGGATGTTTGGAATATGAGGAAGCGGAAGGCAAATAAAAGCAACGGGGGGAAGAACAGGCGAGGGCAAGGGTCATGGGGGAGTACTTGCGCCGCACGCACTGCGATGCTGCCCCCCCCCCCCTCTTTCCACGCAACACTAGGCGTTGGTTCCGTCAACTTCTGGTCATTTACCGTTGCTTGGCCATAGAACAGTGGAATGTTCAGCAATAGGTCCCCACCGACAGACCTATGCCCTCATACGACAGGTATCACGCGGCGGAGCTGCGACACGCATGGTCCGTGATGTCCAGCAAGGCGCCGTGAGGCGCCACCACAGGTGCGGGTTCCAGGTCAGGACTCGGCCAGGTTTCAGAAACCCCCCCCTCGACGCCTCTTCCTGCTCTCACTGACATCTGTACTAAATTCGTCACTGTCACTGTCCAAGACCCTCCACAACCGTGTGTCACTAAGATCCGTGCTCTACAGCTCATCACCATCTGAGCTGGACAGGAAGTCCTCGCCCCCTGAAGACGACGGTGCCCTCGAGCTGCTGTCCAACCTCCGCTGCTTGGACAAAGGGGGGGGGGCTACTTTTGCGGCGAGTGCACCGGGAACCCCCTGGCTTTTAGCCCCCCCCCCCCAAATGGCCCCTCAAGAGAGCAAACCCGTCAACACTCGTGTAACCAACCCTCCTTCCCACACGCACAATCGAGAGGTGAACACAAACAACTACTCTGCTGCTTGTGACACCAATTCGTCCGCACGTGTGTGGGCGTTGAAACACTTGAACCGATAAAACGGGTGAGAAACACTGCACTGAGAAAGCAGAAAGAGAGCCCTTCTTCCTGCGACACAAAGCAACCACAGCACCATCATTGCCATCATCCTCGACGTCCTTCGCCTCCTGTACATCAGCCCATGCAGAGCTAAGCACATGGGGCCAAGGGTCAGAAGGAGGGCAGCCATTCTCCCTACCCTTGTCCTACCATCGGAGGGAACAAGAGCTCTGCCTCCCGGACCACCCGGTGGGGTGCGTGGTCGGGCCAAACGGCCAATTGTCCGCATCGCGTGCGCGCCGCAGTAGGTCCCCCCCCCCTCCCGCAATGGGAAACAGTTGCGTGTGCACGACTGGCACTGCTCAAAGCAAAGCAGAAATGCAAAGCAAAAAACGAAGAATAAAGGTCTTCAGTGACATGTCATGGGTGCCTTTCACTGTAGCGAACAAGACAGCAGCAGGGATGGATCTAACTGGGGGGGTGGGTGTCCCTCCCTACCCCCCCGTCCCCCCCCGCTGTTGTGACGAGGCGTCACGATATGCGTCACAAAAAAACCCAGTCACAGATTGAGCCACGCAGGGTGCCAGGAGGCAGGCAGCACACCCCTTCACTTGAAGCATTCAATGCAAACCATTGCATATTCCAGGAAACATTTTTTTTGCTGGTGCACCAGGGTTCTTATTCACTCTCACTGTCACTGTCAGTACCCAGTACCCACAGCTGCACCCACAGCACCCACAGCCAGAGCAATTGCTGCGGCGCGACGGGCTGCATGGCTCGTTTTTTTTCGGCATGCCGCGGCTGAAACACACGGCCGGTCACACTGAAACCCCACCTTCTTTCGACCCATGACAGAACTATGACAAAGGCTGTCAGAAGGATGTGGCAGACAAATGAGCTGCTGCGAATGTCGTCAGTCTTGAGAGCCTACAGAGAACACAGTGTCAGTTGACACCGCGTCTCATCTCTCTGTCGCGCATGCAAGCAGAATGTCACAAAAACAGAATTGTCACAAAAACACAGGAAGCTCAGGAACACAAAGATGAGCAATCCAGCAACCATCCCGCATGCCCTCGGAAAGTACCACTGCCCTCGGAAATTACCACAGAGCCTTTTGGGTGTCACAATATTTTCGGAAAAGCTGTTTTCCCACTATGGCCTATTGTACTTTTCGTGACATGTCACAATTCACAACCCCCCCCCCCCTCCCCCCCCACCCCCACCCCCTGAGTGGCGCACAAATTAGATCCATCCCTGGACAGCAGGGGAATGTTGTTTGCCCACCACTCCTGTGGTCCTGTGAACTATCATCTGGTTGGTACAGGGCAGCAGCAAAAGGTGCCACCAGGCACCTGGGATGAAACTCTGACGTCAAATCGTAACAGCAGCAGTAGGTCCCCCCCCTCCAAAAAGAACAAAACCATCATAAATGACGCTGTAGCTCAAGGCATGTCAGCTCCTGCCAATCTACAACTCGTTGCCCCCCCTCACCCATGCCCAAACACGGCCCCGTTCAAGGCAAACACCGGTCAGACGAGCATCCCGTTCTGACACAAGGCCCTGGTCACACACACAACGCATATCTGAACACGTACCTGCCCCCCCCCCCCCCCCCCTTCCCCAAAAGCGGTCGAAAAACCAGCCGTCGGATGGGAATCCTGAGGGCAAGGGCAAGGACAAGGGAGGGGGCAAGGTCAATGGTCGGTACTGATGGACTGAATGTTCCGGCCTTGGACACTTTCAGCCGTCAGTCCGAATGGTTCAGCGCTTCATTGTTTGCAGTACGTCTGCTATGCAGCGTGTGGCAAAGGGTGAGTCTCATACCGGGCGCCAGGTGGCGCCAATCAGTCCTTGCAAAGAGAAAAGCGTCTGCCCGGCATGCTAACGTAATGTGCAAACTTTTAAATATTGTGAAACCTGTATTTTTGCGAAGGCCCCCACCTTGAAATTAATTCTTTTTTTGCGAATTTTTCCACTTTTGCGCACACAAATTTGAATGGCCGACCAAAAAAAAATTTTGGCAATTGTTTTTCCAATTTTCGTTCACAAACAAAACTAGTGCCTCCATTTGACTTGTCCATGCACACAAATGATCATCAACGATTGAATGAAATCAGTGCATCCCAATTGACTTGTCCATATGTGCATGCAAGCAGTGGGCGGTCACAATTCTGATGACGGCCTTCACCGTCACTTTGTCACCAAACACTCCTACTGACATGACATAACAGGACATCATTTCAGACCACATTCCATCACATCACATCGGTGTCTGGAGCGTGTGTGGAGGGTTGGGGGGGGGGTTGGCACAAGGCCTCGGTATCTGATTGTTTGCCTTTGGCGGCGCCTATTGGCCTCTCGCCACTGCTCATTCTGACCCTCTGTGGGCCTGAACGTGTTTTGGTCGTGTCAACGGAGCCCCCGGATGACTTGTCCTGTTTGACTACTCCGGGGGGTCGGCCGTCCCGGAGACGGGGCTGTTGCCCGTGCCATTGACCGGGGGCATCCAGATGCACCCTCCGAGTCCATGCGGGGGTTTGCTGACTCCAGCACTGACTTGTGCGCGCTGGGGTGCATCTGCAGGATCATGTTCCTGACAGTTGGGGTTGGAGGGGGGGGAGTGGTTGGGCGCAGGTGCCGAACCAGGGTACCCCCGTTGGCCTCCCCCCAACTCAGCGGGTGCGCAGCACACTGCAGCGCGCATGAGGCTCCGGGGAGGTGAAGACATATCCCGTTGCCTCGTCCAGCAGCACCTCATAGTTCTGTTGAAATGTGCGGGGCATGTCCCCTGTTTGGCTGCTGCGGTGCACTGCGTCAGAGAAGACAATGGTATACATGTCTTTCCAAGCTGGGTAAAATATGGGCACATCCTGGCCACTTATTGGACTCCAAGAAGCGGACCTTGAAACTTTCATCGACCAAGAAGTCGCATCCAAAGAGATTGAACAGGTTGGACGCCCGCTGGCTCGGCGTCAAGAGCATATGAAGCACGTACGCCACAAGGGCAACTTTCAGCTGCGGGACAATGCATTCCTCCCACATCCCAGCCTGCAGCTCGTCGAACGCAGTTGCAGCAACTCCAGTGTACTCACGGAGGTCAAGACCAACAACAGTCTTGCTGCCTTTCGCCTTGGCCCGGGCATGTAGGTTTGTGAGGTACTTTCCCTCGTTCGTGATATTCCCTTCCCCGGGCCTGTCCGCAAACAGCTGGAACGCTGCCCTGGTTTTGTGCCACACCACTTTCATCGGAGAAAACGACGTCACAAGGAAGTAGACCCGAAGCGAGAAGACAGACCCCCCCCTGAAGGCGGTGGTGGAATGGATCATCTGCTGCACAATGTACCCGCGGTGCCGCTCACAAATCTTGGTGATGTTGCGTGTTTTGGCAAAGTCCCACGAAAGGAACTTGATGCTCCTACCGAGATGACTTCGCGGGTTCTTCAGAACCCACGCAGGCGTCTTGCGATTCTGCGGAGCACTTGGCCCATGCTTGTACTGGTCCGCCACGGTTTCGCTCCATGCCTCACATGACCCGGCCTGGCCCAGGGCATAGGTCAATGGCAAGAATTCCTTCACATGTGTCCACGGGCATCGGGTCCCCAGCCGCTGCAATGCTGCATAGTCTAACCACTTGTCGGGCTCGAAAGGCATCCCTTGCACCAACTGTTGTCGGCACAACCGCGGGCCTCTTGTCACCGGACGGAACTGCCCGCCTGTCATGATGAAGAGGGCCCGGGTATGATCCTCCACACGGGTGAAGCCCTCTGCGGGTAGAAACTCCTGCACATGCTGCTTCATCACCTGGCTCACGTTCATACTCCGCTCAGAAGCGTAGAAGGTTTTGGGTGCCTCCTGCAACCTCCAAGTGCAGTTCCTGGACAGCGGCAAATCGAATCCACACCGATCAAAGGCACAGTATCTTGCTCGGTCCCACAACATATCAGTAGTTGCCCCATCAGCACCAGGAGCATGCATTTCGAAGCCATTGCAACAATCTAACGAGCACCAGAAACACACACAAGGAGTGGCCACAAAGCACGCCACGCATGCACCAACAACTGCTTAGCAATCTGTTCCACCTCAGAGACTAAAGCTGGTGGTACCTGCCGGTACCTGCCCGGCACAAGCGTAGCCCAAATCAGTGAAATAAGAATTGGGCAGATGGGCATCAGCCGAGAAAATGTAGCTGACGCGCAATTGTTCTGAGCCGTAGGCTCCAAGCTGAATGGGGACCCATTGCCCCCCAGGACCATGGGTGATGCTGGAAATGGGCTGCACTCCGAGGCGGGTGATGCTGCTCTGAGAAGAACCACCTCTTGCAGGCATAACCCCACCTCCATGGGCCCTCAGGTCGGATGACCGACTGCATTCTCCCCCTGCGCACGTTCCTTGGGCTGCAAAAGCGTAGCACTCATTCGGCCCCCACCCCTCGGGCGGTGACTGGGGGCGGGGGTGGGGGGGTGCGGGGCGCTAAGTTTGTGGGGATCAGGAGACGGGCGCACCGCCACTTGTCTCCGTGTGTCGCAGACCCCCCGCCCCCCCGAGGATCTCGCAGCGTGTGTCCGGTTACTGCACTGCCTCGCCCAATCCTCCCCAACAATCGGACCGGTCCACACCGTCCCCTAGTCTGGCCCCCACCGACTGCCCATGCCCCCCTCTCCGCAGATGCCTCAAAGGCGCCCCTGATTGTCCTCACGATCAAAAGACAAGTGCCAGATGGCCCGCATCGATCGCTCGAACGTGCGCCCGTCCGCACACGTCGGCAGCTGCAGCCCCTGGAAGCAAGTCCGGGCCCGCGGGAGGCGCGGCCCCCGGGCGCCCACGTACACCACCGCAATCTTCTGCCTGCGGGGCAGGACGCTGCGGCCGGTCACGAACTGCAGGAAACACCGCTGCTCGTGCAGCAACGCCCGCCGCAGAAACCGTCGGAGCCGCTGGCGAGTGGCCACCGGGACTTTGGCGTGGAATCGCAGCGCACACAGCAGCGCCTCCGTGGTGACCTCGTCGGCGCTCAAGTAGCGGCCCAGCGCCCCGCCCCCGAGCGTCAGCAGCGCGGTCTCCCGGACCGACGTGGAGTGCCGATCTCTCGCGTCGGGGCGGAGGGTCGCCTTTGCCGTAGAAGAAGTACCGCAACACCCTGAGCGTGGGCCACCGGCGGTCGATGAGCGTGTGAAAGCCTCAGAGGTGGCCCAAGCGGGTAGGCAGGCGGTTGGAGGAGGTTGCCGAAGCGGTTGGGTGTCGTTACTGTCGGTTACAAATGCCATGGAAGCCGGCACTTGCCGTCAGGGAGACGTAGCGGAGCGTTGGCTGGGCGCCCTGAAGGGGGGGGGGGGGCTATCCCGCGCGACGGTGGCGTGCAGGTTGTACCGCGTCAGGCCGGCCCCCTCCAGCGCGGCCAGTGCCGGAGGCCCGGGGCAGCACTCGAAGCGCGTCGGGGGCGGCGACGCTGCACTCCTCGGGCCCGCACACCCACACCCGATGGGCGGCCTGTACCGTGCGGCCACAGCCCCAACACTCGTGGCCGGGCGTGCTCTCCAGGACCCAGGTCTCCTCCCACTCCGGGAGGCCGTCGATGCAGCCGGGCTTCATGCACGGGTCGCATTCGTGCGGCTTCGCGGCGTCCCCGAGAAAGTCCGCCACACCAAACCCCAGGCCCTCGACCTGCGGGTCCCGGAGGTACCGGGCGTAGCAGGTCCGCTGCGTCGGCGTCCCACTCCTGCGGCTCGGCCGGGGCGGCGTCCGCGTCGGCCGCGCCCCGGCACGCGTCCCGGAGGTGCTCGCCCGCGAGCACCTCTCGAAGAAGACCCCCGGGGGAGGACGGGCGGGAACAGGAAGTCGTGGAGGACGCACCGGCCGAGGACGCAGGCGAACCGCTCCAGCGTCCGCCAGTGTTCGTAGGTGGCCCATTTCGTCGCGGGAAGGCGCCGGCGGCCCGCGCCCTGGTCCAGCCATTCGTCCTCCAGGACTCGCGTGAAGATGAGGTCGGGGAGTGACCCCCCCGCCCTGTCCCAAGGCCGCGGCGCCATCATCAATCCAAATGAAACGCTCGACTTTGTTTGGCTGTCTCCCTAACGCACGGTATCTCTCTGTGCCCAACTGCGCACCAAGGCCGATGGGGGAGGGGTTCGGCCATGCTCGCCTGAAACTAGCCAAATTCTCATCATCTGCAGGCGGTCTGCATTCCTTGGAGATGGGACCCAGGACCCCTACCATTGCTTCCGGAGTGCGTGTCCAAGAAAGAAAGAAGTGGGTTGTCATCCCGTGTCCACAAATGGGATTTCTACTCAGTTTTTAAGTGCAGTAAATGCTCCGGGCGCTGCAGCTCAGTGTATTGAGGATACCCTGAACAATACCCCTGAGGCCATTTTGAAAGACAAAAATATTGTTCGAGGAGGGTTTTGGACGCAAATCCTGTGTTGGTTTGCATGTGGTGGTTGCATGGATGTGCTTTCTCATGGGTTGGAGCATTGGCATACTCCGAATCATGAACCTCTGCCAACAGCAGTTGGGCAAAGCAAGCAATATGCCTCAGGTCAACATCTTTTGTGTGGACGGGCAGTATGGTGCTGGCAATATTGGACCCCTTTTCGGAAGGGTCATCCAGCCTAATGTCTTGACTATAGCCTGGATTGGATCAAGTCATCTTGCTCATTGGGTGCAAGACATCGTCCCCAGACCTCCTTGAATCGAGACATATGCTTTTCAAGTCCCGAAGTGCAACCCCCTTGGTCTGCTACATGCTGTCTCTCAGCTCGCTGGTATTGCAGGCGTTTACGTGCTGCAGGGGGGGGCTGCTGGGGTTCGTGGGGGGCCTCACGTCCGTCGTGACGATCGCGTACCAACACTGAGAACGGCTGCAACGCGCATCGCGTGGGATGCGTCGGCAACGCTTGTGACTACGGCCCATTTCCGACGCCCCCTGTCTGAGGGCCTCCTGCGGCTTGAGCACCCTCCCGACAAGACCAGCTTCCCAGTGGACTTGCGGACCCTTTCGCCATGAAAGACGTCGGTCTCGTTGTCTATTGGAGCGGGGCCCTTCGGGCACCTCGAAAGAGGTGGCAGCAGGTGTGAGCGCAGGATGTGGGGGGGGGGGGGGGCAACCACCGCATGCAACAAGATGAGGGCTGCGCCAAGCAGCGGCTTGCAGTGCGCCGACATGGTCAGCCTAGAGAGACCACCAGCACAAACTTCCACACATGCCTGTCGATGGCAGGTGGGGCACAGGGTATTTATCACCCGGTGTTTGTGTGTACATGTGCCCCCCAACCCCCAATCCCCTTCCCCCGCCCCCGTTCCTGCCCAAACGTGCCCCTCGCCGGAAAGCGTGGACTGCCCGAGAGGTCATGTAATGTGCTGCGGTAATAAACCACCTCATGCCCATGTAATGTGACATGGAGACCAGATGTCTGTGCTTCGTAGTCGGTTAGCGACGAAATCGGCCCGGGCCCTTGGGCAGCCGCCACCTGTTGCCCAACGCCAGTCAACTGTTTTCAAACTGTTGTCAACAGCCAGTCACGGAGGTTGTCAAGCAGCGGCGAGATTGGTTTGTAGAGCATGGAGATCAGTTTGTAGTGCACGAGAATCAAGCTGTAACGTGACGTTCCATGCTATGCACGTGGGCGTGATGTGGTCCCTCTCTTGTCACTCTGCAATCTCAGGGTCGTGTCAGTGCTTCACATCAACCACATGGCCACACAATGCACAAAGACCCTTTTTGCACTGAGGCTGGCACTGAACAAACACGGCACATAAATTGCCCTCCAAGCACAGATGCAGGCACAAGCCAATCGGCTGTTGCCTCTATTCAAAATCTCATTTGTCGTGATTTCTGGGCGTTGTGTCCCTTTCTGTTTTCAGCACCATTCTGTTACTTTGTGGGTTGTTGGGGCATTAACTGGGCATTTCTGTACACGTGCTTGTGGTTGTGTGTGCATTTCAATGCTCTGTCTTGGTTTGAAGCAACCCCCTCCTGCTCTTTCGGGCTTTTTGGCTGAGATGGAGATGAGCTGGCGTAGCCCGCTCACTTCACAGCACTCAAGATGACCTCTCGGGATCAAGGTTCAGAGCTGCCCAGTGCTACGATGATCCCACAGTGGCTGCGGTAGCGGATCTGACACGAAGCGCGGATCAGCTGAGTCTGAAACCAGCAGCCCCCTGCCTGCTTTTTTATGCTTTTTGACTGAAATTGTAGCGGTTTGCCCCCGAAAATAGAACATTTCACGAAGTTTAGCACATCAAATTCAGGTAACCAAATTCAGGGCCGTGTTTTCCCCCCTTGCCTGTTGCCAACAAACACATGCCAATACTGCCCTCAGCAACACCAAAAGCAAAAGAGCCAATTCTTTCGGTCTTGTCTCATGGTGCCAAAACCAACCAAACTCTAAAACAGGAACTGCACATGTCATGCCACAAAAATAAAAATGATTGGTGCAATGAAGCGCCAACTGCCTGACCTGTGCTGCATACAAATGGCAGAATCAACATATATCAGGCTCAGAGAGGCTCCAAAAGGGCGTTTGGACACGCCTTGCCACACCAAAAAAAATTATACCACTGCCATGAGGCACCAACTGAATGACCTTTGCGGCTGCATACAAATGGCAAAACAACACCCCCCCCCAACCGAAAAAGTAATCTGAAATCATCCACCGTACCACATTCCACATGGAGCCGGTGCCAAACGGCTGCTTGTTGGATGCAACACAGCAATGCAGCATACTGCCCCCGGTGCCCACTCCCCTCTCAGCTCAGGCAGGCTATTCCTGGCGTAGAAGGCGCTCTAGATTCTCGATCACTAAAACTGTGGTTAGGCAAACAACACGCAAACGGAATGCCTGTGCTGGGACAAGGCGGCCTTGGGGTTGGCATGGCGACTGCACCTGAGGCAATCCTGTACACTGAACACGCAGCTCTGGAAAGAAACCTGCGCCCCAGGCTACAAAAGGAAGGTGGACATGACAAGCCGGTCTGCCGAAACACCATGAAACCACACTGCAAAGAGCCCAACAGCAACTCGTTATCCTGCCCCCACAAACCCAGGGTTGTATATACCCCGACCCCCCTGGGGCTATTGGGTCATGATATCATAACTACAGAGCAACCAACATCCTCCAGCCTTGCACACGGATTCCACGCGGACGCCAGAAGTCGGGGACGGAAACATACAGCAAACATACAGCGCCATGTGTGTCTGAAAATCTTTGGTTTGCATGCAAACACGTTTTTTTTACAAATGGGAAGGGTAAATTGAGAGGTGTGAGGGTTGCATACATCACTCGGAGCTAGAGCCAGAGGACGAGCTGGTACTTGACCCAGAGCTTGAACCAGAGCTGGAGCATACAGAGGTCAGGGAAGAGTCAGAATCTGGGTCTTTTCTTGCCAAAATTGCTGCACATCGTTTGCAAAAGAAGTGTCCTGCGGCAGCACACGTTTTTGTTTTGTTGACTTCACCGGTACCATGTTCTGGACCTGGACCTTGTGTTGACGCCTACGACGTCTCAGTGCCCCCGAGGCCACATGACACGCACTGGCATCAGCACGGCCGCCACGTTCACAGCGCCGGGTTGGGGGCTTGACAAATGAAAACATCTGCGGGCCAATACAACGACGGGTGGGGGATTACATGTGGGGTTCGGGGTGCAACCAAAACGGAACACCTGTGCACTGTGGACATGGTCATCAACTCCAGTGACACCGGGAGCCATTAGTGACGGATGGTTTCTGCGCCGCCCCGGACCCCCACCTCCGGAACCGGTGTGACATGCGACCCTGACCGAAAGCCGGTCCCCAATTCATCAAATCCCAAAAACTATGGCCCAAATGGCAGTGTTAATTGGGGCGCGGCATTCGTTGGAAACGAGCGGGGGAGGCACCGCAGCTCCAGGAACAGCGCTAGCGCCACCACCGCCGACCGGCATCCGGCGACCACCATCCCGCCACCGACAGACATTCCGGCGGTCGGGGCTGCAGACACACAGTCCCATCGCCCCGCCCTTTGTGGCAAGAGAGGGCCCCATCGGACCCGGGGCTGATCATTGGGTCTCGCCGCCAGAAAGTGGCGGAGGGAACCAAGAAAACCACCCGCAAAACAATGTGAAAAAACTGCGGAAAATCGCGATAAATTGCGAAAAGTAGCGGAAACCTGCAACAATCCGGACCCCCCCCCCCGGCAGAGGGGGTGCGACCGGGTGCTCATGGCCTTTGCCGGAAAAAAAAATTTGAAAGGGACATTGGGAACAGACGGCGGTATCCCACGACAAACGTGGCGCACATGCACCGCCGCGGTACGGCCGCGATGGAGTCGTTCAGGACCATCGGAGGGGGGGGGGGGGGGGGCTGGCAGACGGAAGTTGGCACGACACGTGCCACACGGCGGAGCAAGACCGCCTGATCCCCAGAGCAGCACTTGGCTGAGGGTCCAGAGGACGTATGGAGATCAGGGGGAGGGTGCCGGCGCCCGGCACACGCGGCAGCGGGATCAAGGCAAGGGATTCGCTCATGTGGGCAGACTGGCCCATGGCATCGCGTTCTTAATGACCACAACGACGGTCGCCGGCGCGCAGGGCAGGCACGCCCTCCGGGTCATGCGTCATGGCCTGTGCTGAGTAGCAGATTGGCTGGGCCCGGTCTCTGCGCCAGTGCCACGGGTCGCAGGCTCGCCACGGGATTGCCCATGTTCCCATTAAGAACGCAAAGCGCCCGGACCTGCGGTGTGCTCTGGCGCATGGCAGTGGAGCGGGGACTGCCACGCCGAAGCGTCCCGCAGAGAAAATCAGGCGCTTGAGGTGGCGGAGGGACACGTGATGACGTCGGCGGAACACACGAAAGAGGCGGGCCATGAATCGAGGATCGGTGATGCGATGAGATACGGTTTGCCGCCGCGGGGGAGAGGGGGGGGGGCGGGGCAGCCAGGGCTACCGGACGGTCCCGAGATCTTTCCTGACCACATGACCACGGGCACGAGCGAGGCCCGCGGGTCAAGGGTCCTTATTCATCAAATGCCGCTCGGTGCCGTACCATTTGTACCGCTGCTTCGTCCCGTTGTTCGAGATGTCCTCGCTCACCGCGTACCCGTCGCAGCACGAGAGCTGATCCCCCAACGACCAGTCCTTTTGGGTGTAGAACAGCCCCTCGCGCTTCGTGTTGAACCGCCGCGCCTGCTGCCGCCTCAACTTGCACTGCACCAGCTCCTCCGGCTCCCCCTCCGGGGGGCGCATCTTACTGATGGTCGTCGCGGTCCGGAGGCCGGTCGTCTTGAACTTGGCAAAGGCCTGGTCGTGGTCCCGGCCCACGATCGGGGCCCCCCCGGTGACCGGGTTCAGGCCGTTGGCGTTCTGCCGGTTCGCGAGGTACTCCCGCCGCTGCTTCTGCGCCTCCGTCTGTTGGGGGACGGGCGCGGTCACCAGCTCCATTTCGCTGGGCGGCTGCGGGACGGTGCGGCGGTGGAACCCCTTGTGGAACCTAAAAAAACAAGATCGTGTGGTCCAGCGTCAGTCTAGTGTCAGTCACTTGGCCGAAGCGGTGTAAACACGCTACGCTTCCACTCAGTCCCATTTGCTCCGCCTCAGCTTTTCGGCAGCAAAAAGAAGTCGTACTGTCTGACCCTGTTGCACCACTTGTCCCTTGCCTGCGGGTGTCTCTCCCTGTTTTCTGGTGGTCGGGTTCCAGCGACGCTATTTTGTTGCTCCCCATGGGCGATCCCTCCTGCCCTCTGCGTCACCTGACACCTGATCGCTCTCCACGGGATGCTCCATTTGGATGTGGAGCACGGGTTCTGTTCTACATCACTCCCCCGATCGCTGCCACGGGCCGCATGTCCCTAAAAGCGCACGTGACGCCTGAACTTTTTTTTTAAACCCGTAACGATTGTTCCACCAAGTGTCCGCTGTGCGTACACAGAGCAGTGCAATTGTTTGCAGACAGGCCAGGTTAAGGGTCATTCCCTCGGGCGCCCCTGTCCCTCAACCCAGAAAGGCTTGCTGGCAGTTGAAACGAGTCCTGCGCCTAGCGTCGCCCCTGTCGGTCCCGTGTGCCGGGCGTTGTCTGCAGCAGTTCAGTCTGGTGGTCACAATCCAGTCAGGACGCCTGAACTAGAGGTGCTTGGTTTGAACCCCACTGGGGCCATAAGCAGGAACGCAGTGTCCTAGGCGCTAGTCCGTGACCCCACGAGCCAAAAGGGATGCTGCGAGGGATAAGGGGGGTGACTTTACGCTGGAGCTTGGAGCACGCCCAAGTACCCTGACCTCCCCTCGTGGCACCTGGTCTCCTTCAAGCTGGGGCCGGGCTGCTCGTGTCGGGACGAGGCCATGTGGTGGAGGTAGCCCCCGGCACCGTCGGCGATCGGGGTCATGTGGAACGTCCTCTTGCCCCCGGACTGGGCGACGTTGTCGGTTGTGGCGAAGGGAGGGACAACCCGTCGTTTGTGAAGTACGCCAGCGATCCCGCGGTCAGGCTGCGCAGGAGGCACATCTTGAGCAACTCCACTCATTTCCCCTGGCTGTCGGTGAACACTTTACTTTGCGAGGCTTGCGGCTGTCATTTTGCACGGGACAACTGGAAAAAACCAGACACCCAGAAAGCATAAGAAGGGGGGGGGGGGGTGACCTCGAGGGGCTATAAGGGGCAGTAGGGCTGATCCATGCGTGGCAAGAGCGGGGGCATGATCACTGAGGGTAAGGGTTCTGTTTCAGGGTTCAGGTTATGGCTGGGGCTAGGCAGCATTTGAATACTGGCCCTAACCCGAAGGCGGACCACGCTCGGCGCCCATCTCTCCCCATCCATGGCCGCTACACCACTCTTCACCGCACTGGCCACCGTGCCGCACGGTGCACGGGGCTTCTGCTGGTCATCGCGTTGCTTGGCTGGGCTTCGTTTGGCACTGCAGACGGCATGGTGTCATCATGCCCGAGGTCGCCAACCATGCCGCCATGCTGAAGGGTTTTACCAGGTGGGTTTGGGGTGGAGGTCTACACTTGGGTGTAGTGGACATGCATCCATTTGCATTCAGGCACCAAAGCGCCCACGCGCGCATTTGAGCCAATACCAAGCGAATCGGGGGCACTACGGAATCATACCTCACTAATACACACCATTTGGCATCCCAAAAGGAAAAAGCTAAGGTTAAGGGTTGGGTGAAAGTTTTTGTTACGAGGCCCACAAGTCAACCCAGGCATTGCCAAATGGGGGGCGCAGTGCGCCCGCAGCGCCCATGCCGTGCACATGCAGTGCTGAAATATCCCGGTGACATTCGCGGAAAAATGGCTTTGGCAGACAAAATGCCGTGGAAACCCCCAAAAGGTCGAAGAAGACCCCACACTCTCTCACTTGCGCTAAAGCTGTGAACTATAATGTGGTCGTTGTGTCTGTGCAACTGGGGGCTGGCAGGAAGCGCTCGTAGGGCACTTTGTTCTTCTCCTTCACGTTGTGCTGGACTGAGGCGCTGGTGGAGTAGCCCTCCTTGTTTAATGGCGGGATGTGTGCGGAAAAATGGTGGAGCAGCTGTAACCCCCCCCCCCCTGCCCCTGTATGTTAGTCAGGCGTGTGCTATTGGCGGCAGTTCTTTTTTTCCTTTTCCCGTCATTTGTCTCAGCATGTGCCCATTCCCCGCATTTGGTCATCATCCCATGATGCTGCTACCTTTTTGCAAAATGCCTGCCGTGGTTCTCAGAGATGCTTCGGAATAGTGAACATGGAAGGAGGACCCCCCCCTTTGTGTTCATGCCCATGCGAGGCGAGGATAACCATGGCAGTGAAGCGGACAAAGGTCAAAAACAAAAACTCATCCAGCATAAAGCTTGCTGTACCGGAAGGTGGCTGCATCATGGTGCATGATTGACACATTGTAGAGGAGCCCGCACGTACAAAGGCGTGATTTTCTGGCAGTGTAGAACTTTCGGGGTCGGCTCTGGCGTTGTCCTTGGCATAGCTCGGTTCTGCAAGGTTGGAATACGGACCTTGACAGTCATTTCCTTCGCGGTTCTGAACGGCAGCATGAGCAGCGGCTTTCCGCGAAAACAGCACAGAGCAAGGAGGCCTAGAAAAGCGGTGTATATTTGCCATGAACTGCAGCAACTGAATCTAATTGCACACCGCTCTTTGAGCTGACAATAAGCGAATGTAGTTGTTGGAACAATTCAATAACGTTCTTCAACATTCGAGGATGGCGGTTGTTCATTCTGACGCGGGAGGGTCAGTTTTGGTTGCATAGAGGGCATATTGCAGATATTGAATGTTCAAACTTCGAGGCAGGTCCGGCCCAACGCCTAGAACAGCTCGTGGATCTCGCGCTTTCGCTGCACACCAGGGTACATACGTAGCGAATGACGCATAATAAGGGCCCTTCTGAGGACATCAAAGTGAATGTCATACTTGAAAGTGGAGGCGCACGTGACCACTCGAAGAATTTAAACAGACCCTTACATTTTTACCTATTCTTTGCTAACTTTGTGAATAATTTGCATTACCCAATGGTAAGGGCCTGGTGTAATCGAATTCTTGTTCATAGTGCAGCGCTGGTGGGCATACCCTAAGAAGATTAGGTATTACATGATTGCATTGCATTATATGACGTTAGTACATTATACTATCAGGTGTTAAGACATAATCATGACTGAGATGGATTGCATTGTCGTTTGTGCACTTACTAACCTTATTCTCTGATATGCCCACTCGCAAAAATAACCCGGAGAACTATTCAGCGGCTAGTGAGCAGTTCGCACATAGACTTGAAGACAAGTTTTGGAAATATAGTATGTGCTGTGTATCGCTTTTGTTGCAATCATATTGTCGCTCCTGTGACAGTGTTTCAAAAAGGAGAAGAGAGGCGTATCTTTATTTTGGCAAATCGTAAGGGCTGAAAGCTGTAAAAGAAAAAACGGTTGCCATACGTGAGATTTCCCAGACCGAGATAAGAATTGCAATGTGGTAGCGGATGATGCGCCACCGAAGTAATATGGACATACCGGAGATCAAAGGGACCGTCACCATGAACTTGAAAAGGCTGTTGGTGAGTATCATATACCACCTCAGCAGCAGAGGGTGGCAGTAACCGGCCTTCGCTTTATGCGCCAAGAATCCTGAAGGAGTTGACCACGGTGTGCCTTATCGCCGCCCATTATGTGCTGTTACTTGGCTGTTGACGATATGAATTATTGCCGCCTAACAGAATTCCAACTTTGTGAATTTGTAGCGGCATGTACCGTGGACTTCTATGAGGGCTGGTGTTATGAATCTGCGGTCCGAGTGAGTGATGTTTGACTACTATGGGATGGTACCATGGGAAATTCGGCTGGCTCGGTTGCCAATGTTCGGACATACGTACTGACGCACATGTTATGCTGAAAGATGTCCTTGGCCTAGTTTATGACGACTTTGGAGATTGTGCATGCCGTTGACCATTTCCGTGGAAGCTAGCGCACGTACAGTCTTAATATTTTTTCTCCGTGCATTCCAACTAGGTGTTGTGTTTCATTTGCCAGATTGTAGATGATTTCTAGGTATGGGGATGCTCACCACACCTTTCCTAGAGTGGCAATGTCGTCAGACATGGCTGGAGGGTGAATGGGCGTCCCTGCCATGAATTTTTGCTTTGATCGGTCATACAAGGCTCGTTGTTACGAGCAATTTATTGGGTGTCGTTGAGCCTCATTACCTCGGCGCGCGCACCAGATTTTGGCATCGCTATTGCCGCTGTCTGAATTTTCCTGAGATTTGAACCAGTTGTTAACCACTCTTGTTTGCGAAATTGGCGTTCAATATATTGTTCATTGCGTGTACATTTTGCACTGTACATTACAATGCCAGTTGTTATGACATGATCATGACTCGAATTGACTGTATTGCTGTTTGTGTACTTAGTGGACCATATCATCTTATACTTCCGTCTATAAAAACAACTTGGAGAACTGTTCAGCGGCTCCGAGACCGTGATCATGAATACAAGTTTTAGAAGTACAATGCGTGCTGTGTATCGCTTTCGGGACAATCTCATCGCTGTTGTGACGGTGTTTCAAAATTGACAAGAAAAGCCTATCTTTATTTTGACGCACGGTCAGGGTTGAAAGGTCAGAAAACGGATGATGCATGCCGGTTTTTTCTAGACCGAGATATGAATTGCAATGTGCAACAAGATTAAGACAGGAAGAAGAGTCATAGTTTAGTTAATCTTCGTCATTCGTTCAACGAAGAATTGTAGCTAACCCCTGCAGCATCTAACGAGAGCACTGTTCGATTTGCAAAGGTTTTTTTGTCTTTTGTTACATAAGGGCACCACACTTGCTTTATCAATTATGCAACCAAAAAAAGCCAAAGAAAAGCATTGTTGTACATCACAAAGCCTCCATCTCTATACATCTCAATTGTCCTAAATCTCCATCTATTGTTATAACCGAAGCGAAATGATATCTATCCTACTACGAACGTCCAGTGCATACTACGGTTAATCTTTGTGTTAGATGCGAAATCTTTTTGTGGATAGCTGAAACTCAAACAAAGTGCTAAAATTTAAGGCACCTCGGAACAAAATGAGCCGAACTATCTGAGAAAATGAGCAAAACCGTCTAAAAAAAATCTAGCATCAAACCAAAAGATTCTCTATTCACAATAAGATTCCAACAAAACCAAAAATGTGAACAACAAGTCATTTGTAGCTTTAAGAACAGCAAAAAAGTTAATCTTCACCATGTTTTCATGGAAGAGTTGTGGCTCCCCCTTGCAACATATAATGAGAGCACGGTTGTTTTACAAAGGTTTTTTAGTCTTGTTTTACAAAAGGGCAACACCTTTGCTTTATCAATTATGTAACAAAAAAAGCTAAAGAAACACAATAGGATTTTTTTGAAACCAAAAGACTACAAGGCCGGGGATGGGGAAGGGGCTTCAATGACCGTTGTGTTCCTGCTATCTTATTGTTTTTTGATCATAAGAAAGCCATCTCAAAATTTGCCCCTTCCATCAAAGACATCAATATCTACAGCAATAGACACCTCCACCGTGCCGAGGTCAAGGAGAACAACATTTCTTTGAACCCGTCGGCCATGGCGGCCGATAGGCACCTTGTCTTTTTGTCAGTCAACAAAGAAAAACAACATTGCTCATACCAATCTCAATGCTAAAAACATTGCATGACCAAAGAATACTTCCGAAGGTTCCGAAGGTTACAGCGTGGTCTATGCCATAGGGACAAAAAGAGTAAAACAAGCTCAAACAGAGGTCGCATTCCCATGCTTGAGCTCATTGACATGGCTAAAAGCTCAGAAGTCTGTAATGCATGCATCGGAAATTGCTCTCGCACTCCATGCTCCATTCTCTTAGCGTTTGACAACTCCATGCTCCATGATACGTTGCAATCGAAATCTCCTACCCTAAGAGTTTATTGGGCACTTATCCAAGCCAGCCTATATTGCGTGCATGTAAACATCATATGCCTCTGTTCCTATTACGCACGATGAGAGCGAAAAAACATCAAAGCAAGCCCCCCCAAAGATCAACCTTCAACAAGAACTTGCCAATTTAAAAACTGACACCGTGGCTCTAGTTGAGGCAAGCAAATCGGTTCCCCATCTCGAAATTCTACTCACCGCCACGGCCTTCAAACTATTTCAAAAAGCCTACACAAAACAGCCTGCTGCTTCCATATCGTCTAGACAAGTGTATGAGGTACTACTTATTAAGAAGGCGCATGCACCTATGTAATGACTTGGATGTTGACGGCATACACTTCTCGGGGAAAAAAAGACCCAACAACTTGGCCAGGGACAAATTGATAGAAGAAATGACGAAGCTTGGAGGAACGATTTCCAGACGCGATGCAATATACTGTAAATTGCCTTTTGCTAAGCAAAATAACATTTTAACTAACCACGCCAGTACCAGGGTGGTTTTCACGGGGTCGCAGCAGCTGAGGTGTGAAGGTTGCACCCTACCTTAGTAAGAACCACCCATATGTGGGCCTGTTAGTAACACTATGGACCACCCCGGTGTGCAGGTCGAAGATTTTTTGCCGGGCCGCGCTGCATGTGGCAGCAACATCCGCAGTAGAGTCAACAATGAATATTGCAATTTTCAAAAGATAACAGGATCGTTTGTAAGTGCCGTGAAACTTGTCAATTTTCAGATAATTTGCCATTTTACTTCGTTTTATAACTATCTGTGGTCATCACATCACTTGTTGCAATGTTACATTTTGAGCTTGTTGTGTATTGCACTGTGGCATTTTTATGGTTGCAAAATTTTGCATTTTTTTTCTGCGCTGCATTTTTTTGGATAGTCCATTTGCACTGCCCCCCCACCTGCTCAGTACACGAAGAGCCATTCATGGCACCCAATCATAGGTCACTACAATAACTCACCACGGCTGAGGGGACCCATTGGGATGGTACCAGAATACCTTGCGTGAGAGCATAATATTCAGCACTTTAGGGCGGAAATTATGTAGCAATGCATTGGCAAACACACAGAAACAAGGGTTTGTGAAATAAGAATGATAGAAGAATGGATGAATAAAACTTCAGACACACTTCAGCGCACGTCAAAACACACTTTAGAGGGCGTCAGACTGTGGCAACACACGGCCCGGCTCCTTTTTCATGCAGACTGCAAAGCCCTCGCTGCTGCAACACCATGAGCTGCCCCCCCGGAACCAGAGGCTACAAGCCCTGCGGGAGCAGGTGCACGCAATTGTGGGTCATGAGTGGGATGTTCCTGCGGTGCCTCGGCAGCACCGCTGTCTTGAGTTGTTGTGTTGCGCTGCTAACCGTGACCCTCTGGCCAGCCAAGAGCTTTGTGCACAGGCTGTGTCATGGGACATGCGGCGCCAGGGCCTTTCCCTACGGCGCTTCCATTACTAATTTACTACCTCAGCCTGGTGCACCCCCATGGCCTCTGTCTTGTCGCAACGACGTGCTTTGAGTACTCCCCCGGTGACGGAGTTGAAATTTGCGAGTGTTGATGGTAGCCCACTCCTCCGTGCGGCAGTGAGAGGCTGCAAGACTTCTTTGAAGACTCTGGTTGTGTCTCTGTGTTGTCCGAAGTACACTGCCTTGAGCAAACCTCCCAGCGACGTGCATTGCGGGGTGCTGTCCTTCTTTTTCAGATCATGTGGGCTACCAATGCACCGCAATCGGACCGGGGAAAGATTGTGGTTGTCATCGCAATCGACGGAACACACATCCACAACCGCAGCTTTGTGCATTTCAGTGTTGGAGGCGTGCCGAGCTCATTGCCCTATGGCTCGTGCGTGTTTGTGCATGGGCCCGGGAAAAGGGGTGGTTTACGACGGCTGAGTTCGGTGGGGGACTTGAACAAGGAAATCAGGGAGGTGCAGGCATCCACCCATGTGGACAACCCTGGTTTTGATTGTGGCATGGATTTCGTAATGATAGCGGACGGGGATGGTCTTGTGGCGTCAGGTGAGTGCAAGGGGTGGACGGCTGCACACCCAATGGCAGTTGCGTGCTGGTTGTGTGGGAGGCAGTTGTGTATTGGTTGTGTGGGAAGAGTCATGAGGAGTGTGTGACAAACTTTGGTGGTGGGCAGGTAGGAATTCAGGGTGATTGGGAACACCTGGGTGTGGTAGAGACTGCTTTCAAACCCAAAAGCCGACCACCAGAGTATGGGTTGCATGGGGTGCACCGCATGGTGTGTTGTGGGTGCACAGGGGTGTGCAATGCGTTGCAGTCAGAACATGATTTTTTCGGAAAAAAAAAGTCCTCTGAGTGGACCGAATTCTACCTCGACCCCATAAGGATCCGGGCCAGAACAGTGACAGCAGAGGATGTGGTGGGTGAGAAGAAGGATGGGGTGCACATAGAGCAGAGTGCGGCAGGGGAGTGGGTTAAGGCTGAGGGGTGGGATTGCATTGCTGATGAGCCACAAAAGAGCCATCAACTTCAGCATGACATTTAGTGCGACGGGGTGTGCATGCCGTGCAGGGAGGGGTTCAGAAAGTGGGGAGCCCTGTTGGGAAAGACAGCTACATGTGTATGGACCAAGGGTGTGTTAACCATTTTTGGCTTCAGGATGGAGGGTGATGCATTCAACATTGGCATCATCAGAAAAAAAAACGGTTTTGAGAGGGTGTGTCAAACAAACATTGTGGGACATGTGCTTCGCTGGCCCGACAAAGTCCAGCCAGTGGTCTGGCAAATGTGTGATTCCAGCTCTATGGGGTGAATATATATGCGGAACTGGGGCCGAAACTAATGCCCCATTGCAACAGACGGCACACCATCTCAACAATTTGGAAACAGTGGCAAGAACAAAAAACGTTCTGATGAAATCGTTGAGTGGCAAAGGAAAAATCTATGCATTATTATCAACTGAAAACAAATGCAGTGCAACAGGTACAATGACGTACAGTTGTGCAGACAACAGTCCGAAATTGGAGATTGCTGCAACCATTGCAGGGCTGGGGCCGAGCATTGATATGTATTGCACGCCCTCAGGTAAGAACTCCGGAGGAAAGTGTACCTCAGCCAAGAGTCACCCTAAAGACGGGCCATGCAATATGTTGCTGGTCGTTGTGATGGGATATCATTGCTGAGTGGGGCCCAGGCTGGTGTGTGCGCCAGTGCATGGCGACTGGATGCGGGTGCTGGTGTTTGCACTGGTCTCTGGGCTAAAGCATGGGATTTGTGTCTGAGCCAGTGCATGCCCACATGGCTGGTGCCTGGGCTGGATGCAGGGGCTAGTGCTCGGGCTTGTTGATATTTGAGGGCTGGTTGACTGCAATCCATGCACCAGCAAATACCGTAGCCCATGCACCAGCCTACAGTCCCTCTATCAGTGGAGCCCATGCTGAGCGCACGACCTAGTCATTTTTGCAGGGGCTGCATTGCAGGGGCTCACGTGGAAGGAGGTTCGTGTTGTGGGCGGGCCTGTCCCCCGGGAGGCGCTGGCCTTCGAGTTGCGGTGCGTTGCGGACGAGTGCTTCGGCATTGCAACTGGGCCTCAGGGGTGACGCGTCGTGCGTTATCAAAACTCCAAACATGGAGCGGCCAACGTTAGCATTTCTTGAAGCTCCAAACAACGCCTTATTGTTTCGGCATGTTGCTCTTTTGGGCCACGGGAACCCACCGCTTATGCGGAGGTCTTCGAAACACCTGCCACTTCCACGGCCCCAGCATTGCGCTGCACGTCTTTGGCGTTTGGGCTGCTGTGGCAGGCGCTCACAAAGAAGTCCTCTGCATTGTCCTGGGGGCGATACTTCAGGAAATCCACCGTCTCGTCAAGGTCAAAGACCGCATGGCCGTTATTGCTGGTGGCCCAGCACGCATTGAAGGAGCCCCCACAGTCTGGCAGTGGCAGCGCCAATAATGCCTGCACAAGGGGAAGGATAGTGCAACACAGCCCACCCGAAATTGCCGGAGGCTGAAGGCCTGGTACTAGACAACGCTGCTACCGAATAACGTGGAGGCCGCAAAGGCACCACATCATTATTTTGTCTGCCACACGCAAAGGCATGCGTATTGATGGCTGCTTTCAGTGTGTACTCATTGGGTGCGTCTCCGTGGCTGCATTGAGTGCTGGTTTGCCTCGGAACACGAAAACCGTTCTCCCAGAGGCAGGGCCGACCGTCCATTGCAAATCCAGGGAGGGGGCCCTAAGATCCCGTTTCCCAGACCCCGCTCTAAAGAGGCTGCAAGGGCTGGGGCGCCCAGTAGCATTGCAGCCCCTACCAAACAGACACAATGTCGCAAGGGCGAGTCTGGGAAACACACTCGAAGGGAAGACAGGCGGAGCTGTTTTCTGAGAAACGGGATGGCCAACCCGATGCAAAATGTTCATGCAGCACTTCCGGTAGATTCCAGTGCTGCAGCAAGTCTGCGGAGCAGTACGGGAATGTGCAGGGGAAGGGGTACGGGAAGGGGAATGGCACGGGGGGGGGCGACCCCTCGGTTCTGGACGCCAACTACCCCCCCAACTAACTGTTGGCCGAAGGCCCCTCGGGGGGGGGGGGGGGGTAGTTGGCGTCCCAGGACCCGCGGAGTCGCCCCCCCCCGTGGGGAATGGAAATGGTATGGGGCGCATTGTGGAACGGGGTATGCACGGGTGTGAATTTGAAGGGGTGGGGCAGGTCATGGGAACGGGCTGCAGCACCTGGAAGTAGCCGTGGGCGTCCCGTTTGGAAAGCCAGACCGCCCGCAGGTACTCCCTATGCGCTGGTGTGTCCCATGACAGCGGGAGAGGGGCCTTTGCTGGGTCGTCGAACTGGATCCAACCGATGCGCACCGCGATGCCGTCGTAGTGGCCCTGGACGGCGGAGTAGAGCCGGAGCAGCGACTCCCCGAACGTCTTGGACACGGCGTAGAACGAGTTGGGCCACTCCTCGCCGCCCAGTTTGATCTGTGGCCCTGTCCGCAAAGTGGCCAACCGCCCGTTCTCCGAGCGCAACCCCAAGAACCGGTGGTTTGTGCTGGCGAAGATGACTTTGCGGACGGAACCTGAGCACGAGAGAACACGGCTGTTGTTTTTTGAAACCCCCTTTGGCCAATTGCCAAAACGTGGTGCCGACAGTGCCTGGCTGGTCACTGACAATGTGGATTGTGCAACATCAATGGCAGCTGAGGCTAAAGTACGAAACACCGGCCATCTTTTGGGGGGAGTTCAGGCCATGGCAAGCTGGCGAAGCCCGCTCATCAGAAGGTACTTGAGAAATCTCTCGGAATCAAGGATCAGAGCTGTTCGATGCTGCGATTGTCCCACAAATGACTGTGGTAGCGGACATGACACGTAGGCAGGATGAGCTGATTCTGATACCAGGAAATGCAGTGGGAACTGCCACGGCCGTAGGCATCCCTGTGTGCCACTGGTTTTGTAGCGAAGCTACAAAACTCAGCCATTGTCTGCGTGCAGGGGGGCAGTTGTCCAACAACCCATGTCAATCGCCGGTTTTGAACTCTTGACCATCGGGTGTTCAGCGTTCGGAGGCCGGAACCCTTCTCCTGGGAATCGAACCTGGACCCATGAAGGCAGGATCCAGCTCCTCTTGTCCAACCTATGAAGGGTAGCCGGCAACCCACCGCAGGCAGCCACTGATCGCCGACCCAAGAGACTTGCCTTCAGCGACCTTCTTTGTGGAGACCAAAACGAACGGTTCCCTAGGGATGATGCTTGTGCTGGTACGGACGTGCAGCACTTGTACCTGACTACGGCCATCGCACTTCTAGTCCACTGCGTTTGCAGCACTTGCATCTTATTATGCTTATAGGCCTTGTATCCCACTGCTTTTCACTACTTGATCGCGCTATGTTTGCACTACTCGCACTCAAAGAACTTAAAGCAACCATCCAGAAACCTCAGAATCAACAACAACCCACCGAAAGCCTCCAGGGATTGACATAAACCATCCACAAGCCTCCAAAAGTTAACCACAAGCATACAAGTATAAATGCTTTGCACTTTTTCGTTGCTTTTGATGCTCAACTGCCTGAAACAGCTCTATCGACTGTGCAGGATGAGGTGCCTCATGATGTAACACATGCAAGATGGGTGCCTCCCAATGTGAGACATGCGGGAGGGGGTGCCTCCCATAAAGGAAATCAGTCCGGAACGGCGACCATGACATGGGCACCTGCTCGAGCAGCAGCCTGAAGTACGTTGTGTGTTCCCATACAATTGGCGTGCATGACTGTGGGCATGTCGGCAGTGATGTTGCCAGTTCCAGCGAGGTGGATCACGGTATCCACGCCTTGAAAGGCATTACACAGGGCTTCAAGGTCATCAGCAGCCCCAACATCCAATGCAACATCTACCACACTGACATCGGGGCAGTGCTCGGCAATATTGCTGACAGGCACGGGCAGGTCTATCCCAACGACCTCTGCCCCTTGTGTCAGAGCAGCAGCTCGGGCGATACTCCCAATCAGGCCGGCCACCCCAGTGATCGCCACACGGAGGCTCATTTCCTGCAGCTGAAGAGGTAAAAAAGCCACTGAGAAAACAGAGGATATAGCGTGCGGAGCATGGGAACAATTCATTTTTGGCGGCCATGATCACAGGGATGGTCTACAGATTCTACAGCTGCACCATGCATGGGTCTGTACATGTCTACAGGTCTATAGAGTTTATAGCTCTTTCTACAGCTTCTACATAGGTCTATAGTGGCAGTATACAGATTCTACAGGTCTACAGGATCTATAGAAGCAGATGGACATAAATTTGTTAGAAAAAATAACAGAAAAAATGATTTATATGGCGCAATTTTAACAAGATTGAGTGACATGCTGCCAATTGACCGGTAGATTTCGGATGGGACATGCTAGGCAACGTTAAGAAACCAGCTCTTCTTTTGAGCAATCTGTGCTGTACATGGGTGCGACATGTGTTGTTGGCAAGGCACAGCAGATGATCAGGCACATCAGTGGGATTCTAAGCGACATGACCCTAATCATGGTGGATTTGGTAAGGGTTGGGACTCAATTTGCATGCAATCAGGGGAAAGGAAGACAGACATTCGTGCTACACGTCTGCAGTGGGTCTATTTCGTAGTAGAAACACTCACACATGTACTAGCAGACCAACGTTCACAGAATGGAGCAGATGTACTAACGGGGATACACCCATTTTTGGCCGAAATGATTGGAATGATGGTGAAATTGGAGTCTGATTTGGATACAGCTCTGAGGGAGAACAAGAGGGAGTCGTGTTTTGTGGTCCATAATGTTCTGAGGCAGATATAGACCTAGCGTCTGAGCGCTTGACGTTGCATCAGGTTGAACAACAGCGGCAATTCAAGACAAATCTGGACCAAGTCACCAATTCCAAGTGAATGGGAGTGCCCCTCCTTTCCCCTTGTGCAAGCATGCTAAAAGTCAGGAAAACGACGGTCAGGCGGGCTCTCGTGCTTAGACAACGCCGTGCAACACCAAAAGAATGTACCCCCCCCCCCCTCACTCTAACGGGGACCTATTTTACGCCCTTCGCATCAAGTGTAAATTTGGCCATGGTCCAAAGGAAGGAGCATGATGCTCAAGCTCATGCATTCCGCATGTTCTTCAATGGGGACACGGGTCCATGGGGACATGCAAGGATCCCTGAAAACTTCGAAACCACCAAGACTATTCAAGATTTCAAGGATTTTCTTGATGTTCTTGGGATATGGGGTGTTTTGCATGCCAAAGAAAAGATTGGACCCAATAGCCCGCTTCAAGATGAGCGCAATAAAATTGACGGGTTTGTGACCAAGAGTACACAAGTAGTCACCGGCGGTACACAAAATGGTACTTTTACGTTGCAAGCCCTCATGGATGGATTTTACTGGCAACCACTCTTGTTGGTAGGGTGTTATCACTTCATAGCAATACGGCATAAACAGCAACTTGGGATTAAGCACCTCACTTCAATCACCTTGCGCATAGATTACAATGATGAACATCCTCGTCAACAACCTGTTTTAGGTGAGCACATGCTTCTCTGTGGGTACTACACGTAGTCACAAATTTACTAAGGAGAAAACAGTTTCTCACTTGTCGCGCACCAAGAGGGCAATGGGTTCAGTGAAGAAAAATACACAACATCAAATACAGTGCGAACAGCCAGCTTGTTGTGCGCGCAAACTGCACCCTTCAATTCCTCCAGTTATGCAACAGCTGCACACCAGTTACAGCGACAGGTCAAGAAAGCCTGGGGCAGAATCTGTGTCAAGCCTCGGGCCCCGATATGCTTTTTTGTCTGCATGATGCGCCGCAAAACTCACTTCACCGTGGCCAATGAGAACACAGATGTGACAACCAAGATACACTTTTTGTGAAGGCATGCCGCTTGTGGGTGTGGGCGTAGTTGGATACCAGCACTCTGTCAACCCTGAGATCACCAGATGCTGTCATTAGCAGGGCTGTCCTTAACGCAAAAAAAAAAAAAAAATCCCGTCCAGAACCAGGTAATTTCAAAAGAGCCCGCGGGCACTCCATGTGCTCAACCATGGTTGTGGCAGTTGGCGGTTGGCGGTTGGCGGCAGTTGGCGGTTGGCAGTTGGCAACTGGCGGTTGGTGGCGGTTGGTGGTGGTTGGCGGCGGTTGGTGGCTGGCGGTTGGTGGTTGGAGGCAGTTGGCAGTGGTTGGCAGTTGGCGGTTGGTCGCCGCTGGCGGTTGGCGGCGGTTGGTGGGTGGCGGTTGGTGGCGGTTGGTAGTTGGCGGTTGGTGGCGGTTGGCAGTTGATGGGAGTTGGCGGTTGGCGGTTGGTGGTGCCTTGGGGCTGTCCTTAAGGGCTGTCCTTAGCAAAAAAAAAAAAAAAAAAATCTCGTTCCTTAAGGACGCCCCTGGTCATTAGCAGGTGTACTTCGCGTTGGACAGTAGCCGGGGCAGTAACGGTCACTGGAACTCTGTTTGCGAAAATGCTGGCACCAACTTGTAGATCACTGGCTTGCAACAAGCCCCCTTCACGGATGTAGAGCAAGTGGTGAGGCGTCAGAGCTGTAGTACCACAATACCCGTCAATCGCTTCACAGTACTCAAGATGACCTCTCGGGATCAAGGTTCAGAGCTGTCCAGTGCTACGATGATCCCACAGTGGCTGTGGTGGCTGATCTGACACGTAGTGGGGAGTAGCGGAGTCTGAAAACAGAACTTCGTAAATAGTCTACCTGAGGGTTTAGAGAAAATGGAATCCGGTCCAGCACTAAGAGGGCTTTGATTTGCCAGCATAATGGCTTCATAATTAGGGAAAAGGATGGATGCCGCGCCTCCTCTCCCCAGCACCTACGGTGATGGAACCGCCGTCGGATCAAGTTTGGGATCTGTGGTCGAAGTTGTCCATCCCCCCCCACGTCGGCCAACTTCATACAGAAAGCGTTGTGGAAGACATGAACGGTGATGATGCGCTTAGAGGTAAGGCGGCTGCTTGACAAGACCACGGACGCACGGAGGCGTTCGGAGGACAAACGGATCGTGGGAGGAACAGGGAGGCACTTTCAAAGAAGTTTCTGCACTTCACGCCTCACGACACCAGAATGAGCGGAGGCCACCGCCGGTCACGCTCGTTATTCTTTTTTTTTTGGCTCAGACCAAGATGAGCTGGCGTAGCCTGCTCACCTCACAGTACTCGAGGTAACCCCTCGGGATCAAGGTTCAGAGCTGTCCAGTGCTACGATGATCCCACAGTGGCTGTGGTAGCGGATCTGACACGTAGTGAGGATTGGCTGAGTCTGAAACCAGGTTATGCAGTGGGAGACTGCCACGCCCGTAGGCCTCCCAGTGTGCGTGAGGCACAATGACTGTAGGCTGAAGGAAACAGCGGTGTGAAGACTGAAGGCCACCGCTGGTGGGTCACGCTCGTTGTTCCCGACATCGCGGCCGTCACACCCTCGGGACAGCGACACACCGTCAGCGGAGGATGGGCGGCCCGGGGACGACTACGCCGTCGTTTGGTGTCCTCCGCGTCCCTTCCTCTGTGCCTGTCATAACACCTGCTGACCAAGCGTTGCCTGCCACGCCAGTGCCTGCTCCACGGCGCAGTGGAGCGTGACCAGAGCAAAGCAGCAGCAAACGGCCACACAACATCGGCCCTCGAGCGCCGGCGCGGCCACGGATCGAGCCCCTGAGGGACGTTGCGGGCCGGGCGACCACCGGGAGCGCACGAGATGAAGGATGGGACCCCTTTTGGTCTGGACAAACGCACGCGATGCACTCGCACGGCGATGGAGTGCACACTGCCCGACGTGCATCGCAGCGCACAACGGGGCATCCGCACGGGGCTCACGGCAAAGCGGCGGCGATCAATGAGGGAGGGCCCTGCCACGACGGGAGTGTTGCGTCCATCGCAGGAGATGGGGCGGGTGGGGCCCATGTACACCCCAACAGAGCGCATGCGGCCGTGCTCCGCGGGGGCGGGCGGTGTGAGGGAATGCCAAGTTGTCCCTGTCTTTGGGACGAGGACGGACGGTGCGACGCAGGGCCCCCGATGGCGAGGCGGCTGTTGTGCCACGGGCACGCGCCCCGTCAGGCCCACTGCCTCTGGCGCGCCGGGCCTTCCGCCGCCCGTTTGGCGTGTGCCCCTGGGCCCGCCTTCCGGGGCAATCCCCCGGACGGAGGGGGGCTTTGAGCCTGTGTCCCAGACCCCCCTCCCCCAGCGAGGGGATGGGCCTCCCAGACCCAGCACAGGACGTCTGAAATGGCTCAGAACAGTGATGTGGCTTTCACAACGCAAAAGGCAAATTGCGTCCCCAATCCTCCTTCTCAAGAATCCAGTTTCAGGGGACAGAGGCCTCAGAGTCAAGAAGTCCATTGGGGGGTTGTCTTATTGGGCAAAATAATGATGGTACACGGGGTTGGACATCCAATATCATGCCTTGGGGTACGCTACGCGAACGACCCCTAAAAAGGGGGGTATACGACGCCCGCGCCTGCGCTTGATCTAACAACCTCTCTTCGAGGTGATTCTGTTCCGAACCGATTTCAATGGGAAAGGACCAAGTTCTGCCCCTTGGAGCTGGTTTTTACAGACCCTCCCCCCCCTCCCTCTATTTCACACCGGCTCGAAGGGTCTCTCCCTCTCCGGAGTTGTGAGGACCGAGTGCCCTGGCACGTGCTGTTACGGGACCGCCGAACACCAGAACAGGGCTCCATGTGCCACAGGCCCATCGTAGCAACAAAGACCGACGTACCCCAACTCAACTCAACTCAAGTAACGGTCGTGGACAGGGAGCGGGAGGGGGGGGGGGGGGTCCGGCTCCAGCAGCGGAATCCATCGATGGCCGAAGCCAAAATTCGGGACGTCTTTGTCGGTTTGGTTGGTCGGTTTTTTTCCGGGGCCCGTACAATGCACAGAGTCCGGAGAGCGGGGGTGGCGGGGCTGGGGAAGCCAGAACCCACCAAATCCACGGACTGACACAGCGCCCAGCGTCGTCCCGGCCGGAGTACTCCCATGCCCAAACCCCTGGATGACCCACCGCCCTTCCTACGTACATCCATTTGGCACCCCACCTTTTGTTTTGAGCCCCCCACCAAACGCGAAGATTGCCCGCTCCACCAAATCGCTGCCTCATTTCTCTTCAGGAGAAGCGCAGAGCACATCCCACCGCCCACTTTGATGCGACGCCCAACAGCAAACGCCACGCGACACTGTCTTGGGGGCACTGTGCGCCATGCAACACACAGAACATGGAACGTGTGGGCCATGGACCGGGAGGCGGTCAGGGACACGCCTGGGCACGCCCGGTACGCACGTTCTGCCCAGACTTGCCACCAGCGTCTGCCAGCTCAGATATGAACGGGTGGAGCAGGGTCCTACTGAGCCACACGCTGGACGCAGCACCTTCTTACTGAGTTCTGGTGGTGCGGGGGGCGGGTATTACTGACTGCCTGGTGATACGGGGCCAGTTCCTACTGAGAACCAGTTTCCGTGCCGAATGCTTGTGGCATGTCTGGTCACGTCCTCCTGAGGGCCCGGGAGGGTGCCCCGGGGGGGGGGGGGCTGACGGGGGCGGGGGGGGGGGGGGGGGGCAATCGCATTGCCCCCCCCCCCCGGGGGCAGTCACGACCCTCTCCCCAGGCGTTGCCGCTCCAGGCCTTTCGTGCCACGGCCCTGCCCCACGGCCGCATGGCGCTCAGACGGGGAGGCCGTGGGTCGACGGGGGGGCACGGCCGAGTGGAACACAGACCCATCGCCATCCCCCAGCGCCTGCGCACGCGTCCATCGCGGCCTCGGGGCGCGGGGGTGTGCGGGATCACGTCGGACACGCAGCCCCCCCCCCCCCCCCGCCGCCCAGTCTCTCGTGCAGCGGGGCACACGCCCGGGCCTCACGTTCTCAGCCGCACCGCAGCGGACGGGGGGCCGCTGCCGCGAGGACCCGGACGGGCCCCTTCCTCGACGGCCCCGCGTCGGGCCCGTGCCCCCGGATCGGGAGGGGGCCCCGGGGGCATCACAAAAAGACGCACGGCCGCGACGGACGCTTGCCACCGGGGGACCCCTGCGTCCCTTCGTCACCTCCGGACGTGTTCGGGCAGCGGCGGCAGCGCTTGGGGCGGCGGTCCGGCCCCCCCGCAGTCCCGGTGCGCACGCCGGCGGGGGCCGGGCCCCGGGGCTCCGGAGGAGGCAGACCCCCCGTCACGACGCACGGGCCCCTCCATCGCGGCCCCGTGGCCGTACCGATACGCCCGCCTTCTCGACCGTTGCCCGGCACCACCGACCCAGTGGCCGAGAGGCCCCGCGTTCATGCGACGGCCGGGGCGCGTCCTCGGGATACCGCCCGGCGCCTTCCGGGCCCCCCCGGACGGAGTCCGGGCCCCGACACAGTCTCCCGGTCCCGAGGGCGTTCAACTCCACCGACGAACAACATCGCCACTGCCTTTGGGGCATTGCAGGCGGGGGGTCCCTGCCGCACGCGCACGCGGCGGTTCGGTCTCGTGGCCGCGGACGGGGCCGGGCGCCGCGTGCGGCGTGCGGTCTGACAGAGCCCCCGCAGACGGAGGGGGCACCGCCGGGGGGCCGCCTCAAGTGAAGTACCCGTCGCGCGTGCACAGCAGCTGCCCGCCGTCCACCCGGAGGACGTCCCCGGTCACGTAGTCGTTCTCGACGAGGAAGAGCACGGCCTGGGCCACGTGCCCCCCGCTCCCCCACCGCCCCGCCAGCGTCTGCCGGGCCACCGCGGCGGTGGTCGCCGCGTCGTAGTGCGGCGGCGGGAGCACGGGGCCGGGGGCGACGGCGTTGACCCGGACGGTCGGCCGCAGCTCCTGCGCCAGGGCCTGCGTCAGGGAGACGAGGCCGGCCTTGGACACCGAGTGCGCCAGCATCGCGGGGGCCGGCACGAACGCCGACAGGTCCGCGATGTTCACGATCAGCCCCTCGTCGCGCCGGAGGAGGTGCGGGGCCGCCGCGCGCGCGCACACGAACGGCGCCCGCAGGTTGGTGCCCATGACGTCGTCCCAATCGGCGACGGTCATGCCCGGGAACGGCGTCTCCTTGAAACTGGCGGCGCTGTTGACGAGGATATCGATGTGGCCGAAGGCGTCCACGGCCTTGGCCACCATCCCCTCGACGGCCGTCGGGCTGCTCACGTCCGCCTGCACCGGCAGCACCCTGACCCCCAACGCCTCTAACGCCCTCTGGGTCTGCCGCGCGGCCTCGTCGGAGGAGCGGTAGTTCAAGACGATGTGGCACCCGCGCCGGGCCAGCCCCAGCGCAATGGCCTGGCCAACGCGGTGGGCGGCACCGGTGATCAGCGCCACTTTGTCTTTCGGGTGCATCGGTTCTGCAACAAAACACGCGGGGGCCCCCGGGCGACTGACGCAAGACGATCCGCCCGCCCCGGCCAACACGCCTGCAACACAACGCGCGCAAGCCACTGCCTGTGTGTGGCTGTGCCCCATCACTGTGCACCGGGTGTGTGCGCCGGTAAACGCCGTGTGGTGCTCGTGCAGCAGAGTCTTGTCCTCAGATACTCACATCACTTGACCCCAGTCTGAATTGTCCTACACCGACTGTCAATACAATCGCCTGAACTGCCAGAGCTAATCGTAATCGCAATCGTCATCCCATCATCACTGCCTCCTGGCTCAACAGCCCCCCCCCCCCCCCCCCCTCCCACCCCCACCTATTATATCCACTCCTGGCCTGTGGATCACCGGAAGGGCCAGCGGTCTTCTCTTTGCCAACACAGCAGCCAGCCCAGGGAGGCTCCAAGCACGTGAATGTGCTGTGTTTCTTGCGCGTGGCAGGGGTGGATATAGTGTGGGGGAGTCCCCCCCCCCCAGCCCCCCCCCCCCCCCCCCGATTACGATTACGATTTACCCGTTTGACCGAACTCGCAGTTTTGCCAGCAGTTTTACAAGAGGACCGATGGCCCAGAAAAGCGCCAAAGCAGGTGCTGCCATGGATTTGAACCCAGGTCAATCATTCTATGGGGGAATCCTTGCACTGCGCGCTACTTTTAGACTATGTTCCCCCCGAAGAGCCCATAGGCACGCCCCTTGGAAACACCCTTAGAATTAGGCGACCCAAACTGGGCTGGAGGGGACCTTGAGGGGGACCTTCCCGGTTCTTGTGGCATGGTGAAGGACCAGGGGCCTTTTGGGGGGGAACTTGACTGTGTGTTGGGCAGCGGAGATGGAGGGCAATCAGGTAGCAAGTCTGAACTTGGGATGGCAAAGGAGATGGACTCCATCTTGCATTGCCAATTCACCACTCTCAACCCATCTTGGTAGTATTCCAAGTGGAGGAGTCTGTCTTCAGCCGTCCCAACCACCGTGGCAGGAGGTTGCAGGCCATTGGAGCGCGTGTAGAACACCCTATCCCCAATTCTGAGATCCATGGAGAAAGTGGGCCTGAGAAATGAGGAGGGAAATATGAGTGTATCAAAGTACTCAAAGTGTATCACCATATCAATTAACCGAGAAAAAGAGTAGATGTGGTGGAAATGGGCAAAAAAATGTGTGCAAAAAAGTAGAAATGGGTGAAACAGGGTGAACATCCAAAAATGCCAGATCCCCGATGCATTAAAACCTACTACCAAACAACAATGATGCCCAAAGTACCACAAAATATGGGTTTGGCTGGTTGCCCTAATTCCGTTGCCCTCCTGACACAGCACAGTAAAAGTCGAACATCCATCTGACGGGCGGGAGCGCGCGGCCCCGTGGGTTTCTACCACGGCCAGCATAGCTCTTGATCTTTAGAGCACCCCGAGTGAGACATTTGGTGATTGGAGTCACACGTATGCGAATCCATATTTTCTTGTCTAGTACATTTATTGTACCGCACTCAAGGGTTGACTATCTTCTTGATGCAACAACAAGGCATTACACAGGAATCTTGAGTGGTATGGGCAGTCTCATGAACATGACCTGTAGCAGAGGTGGGTGGCCATGATGGGGCCTACAAGGCTGGGGTGCATGTGATCGTCCCATTTGTTGGGCGAAAAAATGTGAAGTTATTTGATTGCCAACAGTCATACAATGTGCTTGTGCTTAGGGTTCCTGGGCTAGGGGAGGGTGTGATGTTTGGGGGTAAAGCATTGTGATAGATGGCCGGAACATTTATTTGGATGCTGGGCGCGCCTGGTGCGCCGGGCAAACGTACCCTCCTACTCACTCAACAGCAATAGTGAAAGAGATATTCAGTGCAAACACTCAGCAGCATGAAGAACAATACGTTTCTATCATGGGGCTCGTGGGTTGACGCCCTTGTCTTGGCCAGGACGTGCAGGCTGGACGTGCGTGCAATGTCATGTGCTGCTCTCACCCCCCCACACCAGCAGCGTGTTAAGAAAGTAAACAGTATATAATGGCAGTCCGAGGCCCCCATCGTATGTGCCGGCATACATTCGTGTTGGGCTTTCTCTGGGATACACCAGCCCCTGTGCAATGTATTGTCTTGTGTTCAGGGCTGGCAGATTGGCTCGGTAGTACAGTGGTATATGCACAGGGTTAAAGGGGGCGCCTTAAGCGCAGTGCGCGTGCAGTGTGCACGCAGTGCAACTATTTGGGTGTCGAGTCTTTATCAATTGCTCTTCTGGGCTTTGGTGAGGTGGGGGAGGTACAACACAACAAAAAAATGTGGGGGTTCCATAAAGGCTAGGTCAGAGTGCAACAGTTGTCCATCTGCTCACAAGTGGTGCCTCCGCCCATTGGCATATCTCCCGTGCCGGTGCCCGCATGCTTCACACAAGGTCTTTCCCAATCTAGTGAAATGGGGAGGAGATGGTGATTAGGAGGTGATGAGATGTTTGCATGACACAGCCACCCCCAGCCCCCCGCAAACAATGAAAATGGTGCCTGAATTCAGTTCTGGCTATCTTGACCGAATTTCTCACTTCAGGACCCTGACAAACGCTTCAGAAACAGTGAAAACCTCTGCTACCAAAACACAATCTCCCAATGGCAACACGCAGGAAGCCGCAAAATGCGCAGAACAGCAGTAGACATGACTTTTGTTCCCGGTCATTCCGCAGTCATACGCACGTTGGTTGCCAGAAGGGCCAAAAGTGGAGCGAGCTTATTGCACCTCAACGCACTGCCCCGTCCCCCGGCAGGGATGGGATTGGCATGGCACGCAAACAAACGAGGCAGACCCTGTTACCCACGCTGCCCCTCTGACCAACTAGTGGGAGGCCGGACCCTCCTGCCCGCAGCACAACTGCCACGACCGGCGGCATTGGGGCCAGTACATCTGTATCGGTCTGGTGTGTCACGTACGATATGTAGTGTATGTGCATGGCGTGCCATGCGGTGGCTTTGTGCGGGAAATGGCAGGCGTCATTCCTGTCGTTCTGGGGACCTCGCCGTCCCAAGGCGCTGCGGGAGGCCCCTGAAAGCTGCCCGGGGTCGGCAGCGACCCGAAGCCCCCCTGGAGGCCCCTGGAGTAGTCCAAACGAGGCAGGAGCGAGGAACGGGACCACCATGAGCCACGATGAGCGGAGGATTGAAAAGGAATGGTCTGGCTCTAAGTAGGACACAGCGCTGCGGGCCCCACGGGGTATGATACCGCCTTTGGCAACGCGTATGGGGGCGGTTCTGCACGGGGGCCGCCCTGAATTATCACACGGGAGAAGTCCAGCACAGCGAAATGCCGATGCCCAGACAGCAGCGTCCTTGGGGTGTCTTTTTGCTGAGTACTACGACAGACAGACAGATAGACGGACGGACGGACGGACGGACGGACGGACGGACGGACGGACCGACCAACCGACCGACCGACCAACCGACCGACCAACCGACCGACCGACCGACCGACCGACAGACAGAGAGACAGACAGACGGACGGACGGACGGACGGACCGAGCGACCGACCGACCGACCGACCGACCGACCGACCAACCGACCGACCGACCGACCGACCGACAGACAGAGAGACAGACCGACCGACAGACAGACAGACAGAAACAATGAAACAGTGACACGCCATGGCGTCGCTGTTGCCCCCTCGGGTTGGGTTGCTATTGCTTGGGGCCACCTTGCGCATTGACCACTTGCACAGGCCTTCGGTGCCCTGTTTGTGCGCATGCCTGCCTCTCCCACCCGGCCATCCATCCGTCGTCCGCCCGCCCAGACACTGCGTGTGATGGTGTCTCACGCACGCCCCTTGTCACCAAAGGGCTGTGGCCCTGGTTAAGGGGCGCCCGTGCTCCTCTTGACCGTCCCGCCTGCGCCTCGATTCGACGCCACTTCTACTCAACTCAAACGTGCGCATGAGACAACCAGAGTACAAACAAATTGCGCATGTGGGGGACATGCGCTCGCGAGATGAACGCGTCAGACGACCGTTCGCTTGGGGGCTTGGGGGGTCAAATGGTGGGGTCAAGACAGCTGCTTGGTGGACCTTCAGGAGAAGATCAATGCTGCATCATGCGGTGAAGAATAAACGGGTGACTGTCCAGGGGCCCGTAAAAAAACTACAGATGGACTACATGTCACACAAGGGGTTCGTGGCGAGACAGTTCCGCAGCAAGTAACTTCGCGCAGGTCGCTGAACAAGCCTCTCCGGTGTAATGCCGTACATGGCTTGATGGACCCGAAATGTCATGATTCGTTCCGCTGATTGGCAAAAAAGAGTTGAGCCTCGGGTGCCACTGACTACGCAGGGGAGACCCATCTGCCCCACTCAAGTGCTCAACCAAATGCTGCACTTGACTCTTGCAGAGCACTTTTTCGAACCAAGAAGCGTTCCATGGAGCAGGGGCTCAACAAAGGGTACATGTCAATGTGTACACACCAGACACGCCACTAGCGTCCGGCAGGGAAAATGGTTCTCGGTAGGAATCAGCCCCGTATCAAAGGCCACTCAGTAATACCCACCCCCTGCACCACCAGAACTCAGTAGGAACGTGCTGCGTCCAGTGCGTGGCTCAGTAGGAGCCTGCTCCATCAGATCACGTCTGAGCTGGCCGGTGCTCGTGGGAAGTCTGGCACGCACGTGTCAAGGTGTGGGGTGCACGGCATGCCAGAGCCTTGACCCACAAAAAAGGCGCCGAAGAAACATTTGTGGCACCTCCAACAAGCGTCAATATATAAGTGCCGTGGGCTCCTGTGGTCTCTGCAACGACTGCGTTGTCCAACGGAGGCACGTGTGTCAAAGAAGAGTGCTCCAGTGAAGCAGCGAAACGGCTTCCGGATGCAGCCACAGCAGACGGACGACACACGCCAACCGCAGCGCGGCACCAGCAGCACCTGAGGGTGCCGGTGCTGGTGCTGGTTTTGGCGATGGCACACACGAGGCGCACGGCCTTGCGTGCACCTCCTGCTGTCGGTATCATGGCTTGCACTGCGTAGGGGTTGCTCATGAGGGTGCCGCCCGCGCACCGCGCGCACCGCGCACGCTGCGTCATTCAAGTATCCCGGGTTGTATGCCATGCTGCACAACACAGCCCCAGGACTTGGAACGGAGTGAGGGGGTGACGTGCGGCGCACATGCGCGTCAGGGGTCATGGATGCGGCCGAACGCCCGCGCCCTGGTGCACCATGTGCACCGCGCGCACCGCGCGGGCGACGCCCTCGTAAGCGGTGCTTTGCCACGGATCGACGGTGGTCGTCGGCCTCCAGAATCACTCTGGCATTCCAACAGCACTTCATGCGTGTTGCCTGAACAAAGGGGAGGGGGTTTAGGACAACACATGCATGAGGCATGGACGTGCACGCGCGGTGCACCCCGAAAAATACAGAAGGCAGACCTTCTCCGCCACCGTCTTCTTAGACCTCTGCCCTTACGGCGACAACCGCTGTGGCCGAGGCTGCAGCCGGGACCCACCCCCCGACGGCCATCAACCGACCAAACCACCAGACAACCAACCCCCTAACCGGCCCCAACAGCGAAGCTCGTCCCCACGGCACCGGTCGTTGTGGTGGTGCGGGCCACGGGCACGCCGGGCGCACCGGCCACGCGGGGCCGTCTAGGCCGGGGCGTAGGGCAGGGACGAGTGGTGGGAGACAATCCGCACCGCCCCCGCGACGTCCTTGACGAACGTCCAGGTCTTGTCCACCTTCGTGACGGCGCCGGTCTTGTCCGTCATGACGACCCACCCCATCGTCTGCGCCGTGTTGCCCTCGATCCGGACGGCGCTGTTCTGGATCTCCACCGTCCGCCAGCCTTTGAGAGCAAAGCCCGTGTCGTTGGGGTAGGCCGCGTCGTCGCCCACGAAGTAGGCCAGAGCGCCCGCGCGCGTCGTGCGGAAGGTCTGGGCGCCGGTCGCCAGCGTCGGCTTGAACAGCACGGGGCCGGTTTGGTAGGCGTAGGCCGCGTCGACGACCTCCCCCGCCAGAGCCTTGGCCGCTGGCAGGCCCTCGGCGTCGAAGGCCGTGGCGATGCCGACGAGGGCGGCCCCCCAGCCCTCCTGCGCGGCCCGCACCTCGGCCTCGGTGAGGGCGGACGAGGGCGCCGGGGCGTAGGGCAGCGACGAGTGGTGGGCCACGATGCGCATCGCGCCGTCCGCGTCCTTCAGGAAGGTCCAGGTCTTGTCGACGACGGTGACGTTGCCGTACCTGTCCGTCAGGGTCACGTGGCCGGTGGTGGTCCCGGTGGGGCCGTTGAGGTAGACCGCGGCGTTCGCGGCCGTGACGTCGCGCCAGCCCTTCAACGCAAAGCCCCCGTCGTTGGGGTACTTCGGGTTCCCGCCCACAAAGTACGACAGCGCGCCCTCGCGGGTGGTGCGGAAGGTCTGGTCTCCGGTGGTGAGGGTGGGTTTGAACAGCACGGGGCCGATCTGGTAGCCGTAGGCCCCATCGATCACCGCCTCCGCCGCGGCCTTGGCCGCGTCGAAGCCCCGCTCGTCGTAGGCCTTGGAGATGCTCACGAGGCCGTCACCCCAGCCCTTCTGGGCGGCCAGGACCTCGGCCTCAGTGACGGGGGCGGCCGGGACGTAGGGCAACGACGAGTGGTGGGCCATGATCCGCAGATTGCCGTCCGCGTCCTTCAAGAACGTCCAGGTCTTGTCCACCTTCGTGACGTTGCCGGCCTTGTCCGTCAGGATCACGTTGCCGGTGGTGGTGGCGGTGTCCCCGTGCAGGAACACCGCGGCGTTCTCGATCTTGGCGTGGCGCCAGCCCTTCAACGCAAAGCCCCCGTCGTTGGGGTACTTCGGGTTCCCGCCCACAAAGTACGACAGCGCGCCCTCGCGGGTGGTGCGGAAGGTCTGGGCCCCGGTGGTGAGGGTGGGTTTGAACAGCACGGGGCCGATCTGGTAGCCGTAGGCCCCATCAAGCACGGCCTCAGCTTCGGCCTTGGCCGCATCGTACCCCTTCTCGTCATAAATGGTGGCGATGTTCACGAGGGCCTGACCCCAACCAATCTGCGCCGCGAGGGCCTCCTCCTCGGTAACTGGGGAAGGCGCCAGGACGTAGGGCAACGACGAGGGGTGGGCCATAACGCGCACCTTGCCGTCCGCATCCTTCAAGAGCGTCCAGGTCTTGTCCACCGCTGCGACGGTATCGTCTGGGGTCTTAATCTCAAAGCCCTCAAAGTCGAGGTTTGACTTTGTGGACACGTGCCGACTGCATCGGGGCACAGCAACACCCGATGCCGGGGTCCTGGACGCAGCAAATGCTGCTCTTTGCAGTTTGGATGCGGTGCTTCGCAGCCCCTTGAGATGCATGCCCCTGCAGTAGAAAACTCTGAGTCGCAGCGAAATACCACAAGGCGCCTCTTTTTCCTCGGGGCCATGACGTCAGGTTTTGAAGCAGCAGGACCCTAACCTCTTGCCAGACGCACTCTGCTCACCTGCGCAGCCCAACCAGAACGCGTCAGTTGTTGCCTCTGACCCCGACCCCACTTCCAACACTTGCTTTGGTAGTCCCCCCAAATACTCTCCCTGGCTTCCCAAGATGCATGTCTGCAGGCGCCTGACCCACCATGGGATACAGATGCGCCTGACCCCCCCTCCTCCCCCGGTGCTTGCCAGGGGTGGGAACACAGCGCCTCCAGGGCCAGCTCCTCTATACCCAAACTATCACACCGGCTCTTGTTGCTGGTCGATGAGCTCCACCAATTGTACGCACAGGTCCACATTCGATAGCGGACCTGATGGCACCAGCCGTTGTTGTTGCTTCCACTGCTGCATTTTAGTCCCCATTTTGGCCATTACATAATTCCACCGTAAAATGAACACGAGCCTTCCTTGCCCCGATGACCAGAGTGCCCAAACCACTGAAAAAGCTCTGCCGCATGCACTCCAGCCGCCGTTCGGACGGGCCCTCAGCTCAAATCTCGTTTTGGCCAAGGGTGATCCATGTGGTAACGTAGGACCATTAGAATTGCCATAAGGTGGTCAATCTACAGCGGTTTTGCAATTCCTAGCGTGTCCTTGAGGTGAGTAGTATGTCGCCCCATCATGTGCTGGTTACAAGCAAAAAGGCCCTGTAAGTCCAGCGTGGGAGAAAAACATCGTTGGCCATGGCCACTTTTTCGGAGCCACTGAGGGGTAGCCTTTTGTAGGCGGTCAGGTCATGATGCAGTTGTGTCGTCACCACCTCCCAGGCGGTCTCCTCATATGAGGGGTGTGCATGCCAAGACATGGCCGAGGTAAGTCATCACGGGATGGGGGGGGGTAGACAGGGTGTTTCTGGGATTGCCATGTGAAGATGTCCGGGGCATAGTATTTCTCCCGGTGGTAGACCTCCGTCTTGTCTTTGATAAACCAGAGGCCCATGTGGTGTGCCATGTCGTGAAGGTGGTTGAGGGTTTCAATTTGTTTTTGCATCCGCCAGCCCTCAGTACGGCCCCATCTGGGGAGCGGAATCATAGCAACACCACGGTCCATAACGAGGAAGGGAGGATGCTAATGGGACAAGAGGGCAAGAGAAGAGGGTAGTGGAACAGCGGATGCCGAGGATGCTGCCTAGGTCTTGGAGAGAAGGAGAGCGCTACTTCAGTAAGAGAGGGACAGAGGAGTACTTGAGAGAGAAGAGAGATATAACTTCTCGGTCAGGTGATTTGCACGTGGTCGAGGGTTGCAATGAGGGTTGCCGAGTTGTTGGCACGGACAGCTATGCCGCCAACAAAGACGTTGAGGTTGGCCTCGGGGTGGCGCACAATGGTCCCTCAAAAGGACATCGTAATGGAGCAAGAATAGTGTCGGTGAGAGGGGGCATCCCTCCTTCATCCCACTTGAGGGGTGTACAAGCAACTCGCGGCCGATTGGAGATGGCACAGCGGGTGTGCTGCAGTATATTTCATTTATCATGCGCACTATAGGTTCAAGGGTGCACGCCGTGCTGATGATGTCAGTGAGCATTGGCCTGGGGACCAACGAACAAGTCTTGGCCATGTCAATAAGGGCGACATAGCCCTTGCGTGTGTGTAGGTCGTTTAGGAGGTTCGTGGCTAGCGTGGTGCTGTTCCTTCCCTGCAATGCTGAATTTCTGATATTCAGAAGGCCTGGTGTCATAGCATGTCTTAGGATTAGGCGACATATCAAGAGTACCTGAAGTGCTTGTGCGCTCCAAAAAATAAGTTGGCGGGGTTAGACGGGGCCCACCATACTTGTTACACCTACCATAGCATGTACAACGCCAGCTCCGCTATGCCACACTGGACGTGTGGCACGGTAATCATATCTAAACAGCTTGGCTCCGCTCCCGAGTGGTCCGCATATACAAATCTACGGCATATTGCTGCGATTGGGTGTATTCATTGGGCCCACCGAACGCCAACTTGAGCGTTGGAAGTTCTTCGTGTGGTGGACATAACAGATGTTTTCATGGAAATCAAACCTAAAAGGACATCATGTCTGTGCTCTGCAACGACGCCAACTCCCGCCCCTCCTGCACAATAAATGTTGGATAACACAACAGCAGAAGAAGATCATATTTGTGCTGCGATAGAATGCTTACAATAGCCTTTCTAAACCATGTAGAGAAAATCACACTATCAATCTCTTGTAAAAAGAGGCATGGCACAGGGGTTTGAAGCTTTCCTACGTGGTGGCTAGGGGTGCCGGCATAGTGGGGGAGTGGAATGCTGAAATCATGGGTGCATGGCCATAAGATCTTTCCGTCATGGGTGCGAGGCTTTTTGGCTAGTAATTTGGTGGACCTGCTAGTAGATGTGGTGGAGCAAGCCCGGGGAGTGGCACACATATTGTAAGTCTTCTCACACAAGGCGGAAGGTAGTAGTGCTAGTTTGGCAGCAAAAGTGATCGATCGGCCGAAGCTGATTTCCAAGCATGAGGATTTTTTGCAGCTCAAGAGCAAATGTCTAGGGCAAGGGCACTGCATGTTCTCTCTGTCTCTCTGTCTCTCTCTCTCTCTCTCTCTCTCTCTCTCTCTCTCTAGAGACAAGTGTTTCTATTCACGTCAGAAGCGTGGCTGGTGTGGGGTTATATGGCCAGGACAAAGGTGAGTGGATTCCAACCCAAGATGTGGGGTTGGCTTTGGCTGACTGGTTTCGAGCTATTCAACGCATCTCTCAGACTTGTGCCTGCAACTGGTGGTCTCTGCAACCACAAAAGTAAAGGGGCACCACAAACACCAATACTCTTCTGCACCCCCTCCAGGGGCAGGAATGCGAAACACATTCCGCCAATTGCATTGGGGATTCGTGGACCCCCCCCCGCCGCCAAAACAATCATTCATGAATGCTCCAAAACTTGAGGAAACATTCAAAAAATGGTGTGTGATTGTCTTTTGTCATGTGCAAGCAGGGCCTTGTCTCAGGACAGCATCCCTGTGGTATTGCACATTTCTGGAATTTGGCATGTGCTTGCCCAAGGGGCCATGATGGACGATGGTTATCAGGCATTTACACAAACCCATGTTGCTTGGACTTGCCCTTCGGGCTGTGGAATGTCGCTGGTTGTTCAGTGTGGGACCATCCTGCTCACCTGCCCCAGCTGCAGGGGCACACAGCATAAAGCGTCCAGGGGGCGGTTGGGGGGCGATCACAGCTTGCACATCTCTGGGAATTGGAGTAGCATGCAACAACATAACATATTGCTTTATGGCACCACAAATTCATATTTCCGGTGACGTTGGAACGGTGGATTCGTAGTCACGGCACTGGAAAGGCCTGGAAGGCCTCTCTAAGTGCCCCAGTACCCCACGGTTCACAGGGCGCACCTTCCAGACACAAAACCACCATGGAAGGTAGAAGCATGGCCGTTGCAGGCCGTCGACCGCCCCGCCTCGCGACCCCCAAGGTGCCCGGGGCGGGCCATTCAGTCACTGGGGATAGATACTGGTTTCCGCCCTCATTGAACATTGCTTTGGACACAATTACATTCTTGTCTCAGTCGTACGAATGCACTCCATGTTGGATAGAAATGTGCAGCATATCGTCAAGGCCTTTTGATTCACAGACGGGCAATTCCAAAGCACCGTTGCGGGCAGATAGGGCCTGCAGGTGTCCAGGGTGTCCATGTAACGCAATGCCCAACAGCCGGACACAACACGAATGGAGCAGAGGCTGTGCTGTGACGTATGTGTACTCACAGTGTACAGCCAACCATCACACTATCGTCAAATGCACCCGGGTTTCATGGTATATGCTTCTGTCCCTCACCTCCCCGGCAGGCACTCAACATCAGGAACAAAGGCATTGGGGGTCGGCGAGGGTCTCAGTAACTCAAAAACTCTGAGAGTTCTAAACCACAACAGGGTTCACACACATGTATTAAACTATTGTTTACTGTGTAAACAAGGGTTTGCCAGTCACCTGTGCAAACCAATGAGAAATCATCTGACAGACAAACACGCCTGATACTGGCCCTGAAACAGGCCCTTAAGTCGTGCTTGCAGTGGTGAACACAACGGGCCCAAGATACTCGTAAACTTGCCCTAGGCCCTGCCGTGTGGCCCAACTGCATGCCACTGTCTGCTTCCCAAAATACAGCACTACGGCTGTACCACCCCCGGAGGGGTACTGGAATGCCTGACACAAAGAAAACAAACTTTGGTCTTCAATACAAATCTCGCCACAGAGGCGACACGACGGCACATCTGCTGCCCGTTAGCACTTGTGGTGATATGATGCACTGTGCAATCTGTTTGCGACCCGACAATACGACGTGCCGCCACGTGCACGTGATGACCGCAAACGACACGAACGAGCACTGTGGATCGTGCCATTGCAGCGGTGAGCCTGCGACGAGTCATGATTGCGTGACGGTTGCACATGGCGTTGCACGTGATCATGCGACGGAGACGACGGTGAGTGGCTGACGAAACTGCAGCTCAGAGCGATGTAGCACACCGCCATGCGCAACCTTTTGGAGCTTGCACACTGAAGCACCGTCGCGTGTCCATCCAAACGCTAAAGCCAACAACTGCGTCGCCAGGCGCCACCACACACACTTGCCGCACAGAGTGGATGCAGGCACACCATCTTCTGCTGCGGACTATCACATTCGCAGCAAGGCTGCAACTTGCCAAGATCCGCAGGATGGACAACGGGAGCGTGGCCACGCAGCGGATGCGGAACCGAAGCCAAACAAGGCCGTGCCGCAAATGCTCCGACGCGGGACTGCCACACCTCCGCGTCAATCTATCGACACATGACCAACCAACCCCTGACTCTACGTCGCCTGCCTTGCTCATCCACCGGCCTACACGCTCAACCACCCTCTTCCGTCCAGGCCCTCCCTCCCTTCCTCCCTGCCTCCCTCCCTGCAAATCTATCTGCCTGTCTCAGCAGTGTACAAGGCTGATGCACGTCATGAGCGCGACGTCAAGTGACTGGATTGACTGGTAAACGCCACCCAATCACAATTCAGCACTTAGATCCCCCCTGTCGCCAGAGGAACACTTCTCTGATGCTGAGGGAGGAGGGGGTGGATGATCTGGGGAGGTCTATGGGGCAGTGGCCGGGGGAGATGGGAACCTCTATCATAGGGTCATAGGGGGTGACCCATGTACCATGGGGTCATCAAAGGGAGAGGTCCTAGGTTTCTAGACGATGAGGGCAAAGAATATGCTATTCACCTTTACCATAACATAAATTCCGAGCTAACTTCACCCCCTGTAGGGATCACAACAACGAGACGAAGCTTTGAAGACCTACATTCTACCACAATCCTTCTTACATTTGGCCCTTGGCATGACGTGCTGGGCTGCGGATTATGTGCGGGGTTGGGGACCATGTGTGGCCAACCCGGGTGCATTAGCACTTCTCAACCCCTTCATTACCGTTCACCATTGCCGTAGGCGCATGCCGATCGATAATTCACCTCGCTGAAGCCGATGAAGCGGGAGCAGATGGATGAGGAGCATGACCCATGATTGCACCACCGGTGCAGTGCGTGGTGATCCCCCCCCCGCTCTAGGTGGGGGTGACCGTACCTACTGTGTCTATCCAAATGGGGCAAGCTGCACAAATGGCAGCCTTCTCGTGCCAGTAGTGCCCACTGAGTCAGGTGGTGGCCGGCTGCCAAAGAATGGGGCATGCCCATTTTGGCATTCCTCAAACAGCGATGACCCGGTGAGGGATTGTCGTTGGTTGCGTGGCAAATCCCATCAGATGCAGTGTGTTCATCGTCGGCCGCTTTCAGGCAAGGGTCCCAACTTCTCAGCAACCCTTGCCAAATCGTTCCGCTGCTGTCACTCCTCCGTTGCTCCTCCGCAGTAGCCCGTGCTCGTGGCTGCAACGCGGCGACCGGGGCATGCTCGTTGCTGTCCTAGAGGCGCCCGGCATAGAGTTTGGGGTATAGACACAGCCTTCGTCGGGGTTTGTGTTGATGGGTGGGGGCTAGTCCAATCCGTGCCTTCGATAACCCCCCCCCCCATTCTCATCGGACGTCGGTTGAAGGCGGCAGCCTGAGGCTGCACGCATTTGCATTTTCTGTCGGGAAACTGTGCTTGTTGCCCCCATGGAGGCTGCTTGTTCAGCAACGCTTGTCCCCGCACTTTAGTTCACTTGTGCCTTGCTGTAGGCCCTCCTGCTGCTGGCCTCATCCGTCCCTTGCGTGCGCTTCTTCAATGCAGGAAGATCTGACATGGAAGGGAGGGAGGGCGCCGCTGGGGGGAACAATGGTCGGTTCCGATAGACTAAATGTCCCCGCCATAGACAATTCCAGCCATTAGTCCAGCAGTACTGCGAAGTCCAATCAATGCACGTGTCCCCTTCTTGGTTGGGGTGCTCCACGATGTAAAGTACAGTGAGGCGTTTTCTGCGGTCAGCTCTGCGGGTCACTTGTGCCGCTGGCATAGGGCGGGGGTGCTGTGCACCAGCCCATGCCCCGTGTCACAACGCTGTGCACCATAGAACAGAGGGAGGGGGGGGAGGGGGGTAACATGGATGGATGGACGGGTGCATGGGTACATGCAGGATTGGTTGGTTGGTGGGGGGTCAGTCAAGCCGAATCAAAGTGGGTGGTTGGGGGGGTGGGGGGTTGGAAAGATGGACAGAGGGATGGGTGGGTGGATGGACGGATGAAGAATTGATGGATGGGTGGGCGACCAGGTAAATGGGTGGGGGATGGAAGCATGGACGGATGGGCGGATGGATGCAGGAGGCATCCATAGGTGCATCAATGGATGCATGGACGAAAGGGATTGAGGTGTGACTGCTATGGGACACTGCAAAAGGGCCGGAATACCTGGACGCGCGCGGTCGGTTGCAGCCTGAAACGAAAAGTGAACCCTGTTGCACAACACGCACCCTACGATGTCAACAATGGGGTTCGCTGGACGCCCAAGGACCAGCAGGTTTCCGGCCCAGTCTCCGGCTCATGCATGGTGGCCTAGTTACTGAACAAGTGGCTCGGCAAGCAAGAATGTTCCTGAATATTTTCATTTTCCATAGATAATTGCGTGTACGCAACCGGGACGAATGCTCCGGGCGAGTTGGGATTAGGAGACAACACCCGCCCGACGTCGTTTACATTGATAGGGGCATTGATTGGCGAGAACATTGCGGGGTTCACCTGTGGAGATGGCCATAGTATCGTGTGGATGGCAGGTGTGTGGATGCGTGTCTGACATATGGCAATCCAAGCGATTTATCTCACTTCAAATATCTGTGTCGGTCCATCGATCTGCTCATCATCTATCTCTCTGGAGCTCACCCATGTCACGACACGTGTAGCAGCACACCCGATGACTCCCCCCCCCTTCCGTGTCATGGTGGCGCGGTGACACAGGTGACACAGACACAGGTGACACAAGTGCCACTCATTCTAGTACCCGAACCATTGCGCACTGTGCCACGACACAGCCCAAGTGGTGGCCCCGGGACACGACATAGCCCAAGCCCCCCCCCCCCCCCATTGGCTGGGTAAGCTCCTCCGGGTACTCCGCTGCTCATCCCGACCCCCCATCACTGAATTCCGCAGACAAGGGGGCATACAGCTTTGGGCAAGGCAACTATGGGCAGCTGGGCCTCGGAGGTGTTGGGAACGTGTACACGCCCACGGCCATCCGTGGGTTTGGGAAGATTGCCGGTGCAGTATGCGGCTTCAGCAGGCGGCGGTCAGCTGGCGGCCGGCTGTCCTTGCTTCGGCATTGCTCGGAACGTCAAGTAGAATGGCAGTCTGGGTCCCGCGCAAATCTGAACACACAACACGGGACACCACAAGGAGGCCGAGCCACCGAAGCTACCAACCCCAAAGACCAGGGCGCAACACCAGCGATAAGCTTCGAAGGGAGATCTGAACCACTGATGTGGGAAGTGTAGCAAATAGCCAGGGGTCTTTGCATCTACAAATTTTACCCATCAATCTTGTGCTGCATTTCCTGCTCTTTTGCGCTTGGTGAAATGTCTTCAACTGCTAAGCCGCAGCCACATTAAACCAGGTTCCTGCAACCACGTGAGGTCAAAGACCTAAGTACCAGGGGTGGGGGAAAATTGGCTTGCGCGGGCGGGGGGTCGTTGGAGCCCCTTTCCCGGACCCCCCCTCCCCCCCTCCCGTGACGGGGCCTTGGAAAAGGTCATAGATGGTGGCAAATAAAGTTGAACTTCCATTGAGGGGGGGGGGGGGGCAGCAGTGGTGGTATTTATGTCCAGTTAAAGAGAAACACACAGTTTGGGTTTTCGTCAGTAGCAGACTTGGATCCAAGCAGTGGGGAGGACCTAATCCCTGTGACTGGCAGTGGCCGAATGGTAGTGCAGCGGGCAGGAGTTTTTTTGTCGGCGGTTCGAACCCCGGTCAGGTGCACATGCCGGCGGCGCCGATGGCCATCGCCTGGCAAGGATTCGAACCGCCGACCGCAAAAACTGCAGCTGGCTGCGCTACCATTCGACAATCGGTTGTTGCAGTAGAAATGTGCATCCCCATTGCTTGGAGCCTACTGACTACACATTATTACACCGTGCCTTGGGGTATGCTACGTGACTGACCCCAAAAAAGGGGGGTATGCGACGCCCACGCCTGCGCTTGATCTAACAACCTCTCTTCGAGGTGATTGGTACTTTACCAAGGGTTCTGTCACAGGAGCCCCATTGCCAGACCCCCCCCCCCTCCTTCAGGGGGCTCCCACGACCCCCCCCCCCCCCCGCGCAAGCCAATTTTCCCCTCGCCCAGTGGCGATGGACTACAAGTAGAGCAGGCCACAACAGCCATGCAGGAGTCCAAGCAGTGTGCTTCGTCTCATCCCCCTTTCTCCCCATTTCTTCCTTTCCGTATCACCAAGTGTTAGGCATCAGTAGCGCACTAGACTGTCACGGGTTTGGTTTGGATGTCTCTCACTTGACCCCGACACCACCGCCCTGCACCCACCGCCCTGCCCCAAGAGCGATCAGGATTCTCCCCTGAAGACCACCCCAGAAAATGCCACCCATGACGGCAAATCACCGCCCATATTGCCAGTTCTTGGTTTAAATCGACAGAAGAGTAGTGTTAACTTTCGAGCGGCTGAGCAGAAAAAAGGGCCTTCAAACCCCCCCACCACCACCACCCAGCAACACGCCTTGAATCCTCCCCCACTACCCAGCAACGACCCCTGACGCCACTCACTCAGTCCAGCAGCTCCTGCAAACATTCCGCCAAACCCCAGCGTTTGCCAATAGGGACTGGAATGGCCGAGTGGTCGGGGTAGTGGAGCTTCGATAATTCTGGACTATGGCTGGAGGCTGGGGTCTACCACATGCATGACCAGCACTGAGGAAACCAGGAACAGTCTGGAGGTGTCAGCACACTGGCCTCAACCGAGTGATCAATGCCACACAGACTCAAAACCCCTTGCGAAAGGGGGAGCCCCTCCTGCCACAAGTCTCCGTTGCCGCTTCTTTTGCCTGGCCGCATCAGGACTGCCTCTTCCTCGGCCGCGCCGCCCCCTCATCGTCTTCGTCGCCGTCGTCGTGTGTCCGCTGCTCCTCCCTGACTCTCTGCCGCATGGCCCGTGCCTCCTGCTGCCCCCTCCGCCACTCCTCTCTGTCACGCACCTTTCCACTCCGATCGTCCCTGCAGCCCCGCCGTGCCCCTCGCCGAGGCATCCCCGGACCCCCTCCCGCCCCCGCGGCGCCACCGTCCACGCCGCACGCTTAACGCTGGCCCTTGAACACACGCCCCCGTTTGGCCAGCGGCTGCTTTCGCGCTCGGGCACGCCGGACGCGGGGACTGGGGGGCAGCGGGCGCACCGCCACTTGCGCGACGCGGCCTTCAACGCCTCCACAGCGTCTTTTGTGGGGGCCACGCATTTCAAATGGTGGGGCTGGTGGCAGCAAGAGCACACCACCCATGTGCTGGACGACGTCCCCCCACACACAGCGCAGGCGTCAAACTGCAAACACGCGACGTCGGGGAACTGTGCAATCACCCCCGGAGGAAACGCCTCCTCCCGGGGTTCTTGGGGGGGTCTTGGGGGGATCTTGGAGGAATGTTTCGAGAATCTTGAAGGGATCTTGGGTGGATCTTGGGGTAGTCTTGGGGGGATGTTGGGCGGAGCCACTCCTCCTCCCCCGCCTCCGCGCCTTCAAATTCCGTCAGGTAGCACCATGCGCCGTCGCGGTCTTTGCCTTTGGCCAGCAGCCGCTTGACACACCCATACGGGGTCCCATCGACAGCCCCCCCCGCAGCCTGACACAACGGGCAGGCCCACGCACCGTCCACTTTGCACTTGTCCAACCGGATCCCCTGCTCCGCAAGGCACGCGCTGTGGTACGCGCGGTGGCACACGGCACAGCAGCACTGCCACCCCGAGGGCCCCGTGCGGCGCTCGTCACCGCACAAATAGCAAGCGTCGGTGATGTGTGGGACGCCACGGAACTGGGCAATGAACTCGGGGTCAAGGCCTTCCTCCCGGATCCAGTCAGCCTCTGCCCTCGGAGTCCCCTCCACATGCAAGAAGTAGCACGTCGCCCTGTCCCTGTCCTCCCCCGTAGCCAGGATCCGGAGGGTCCCGGGGTCCAGCGTGTCCGCGTCCGCTTCCGCATCCGCATCCGCAGACCCCCTGTCTTCCATTGGGTCCTTGGCTGCCACTCCGTCCCAATGCCTTTCGGTCTTGAAAGGGACGGGCTTCTGAAAGCTGACGCATGGCAGGAGCACCTCAAACACTGAAAGCAACATGTTTATGGGAATGCTGGAGCCCACCATCCCGTACCTCACCGTCATGGGAATGCTCTCCGGCCACAAAATCGGTTCCTGAAACCCCTGCAAACGAAGCAACTCAACCAGCGAGAGCATTCGCTGCTGGCGCACGAGATAAAAGCGACTGCAGTTGGTAGTAATACACGGGCTGCACCCTAAAATTGGCCTGCCATAGTCCATGGAGGGCGCCAAATTGAAAACGAAATCGTGCCTGTCCAGCACGATGCCCTGACTCTGCAGCTTGAGCCTCCAGGCCGCCACCTTACTTTTGTCGTAGGGGGTGAGCTCGCACGTCGGATGGATCCCTGGCTCCAACAAATCCGAGACCTGCAAGTGCAGAGGCTGTGGTGCAGGGAATCGGAACTCGGACCGCAGATGCTTCTTCAACACACCAATAATCAGCACTCGTTTGCGCTGCTGGGGGAGGTTGCAGTCCACTGCGTTCACCAACTTCCACTTGATGACATACGCTGCGTCGGGCCCTTTCAAACCACGCAAGATCCGCCGGAAATCCGCACCCCCTTTGATGTACACAAGCCCCGCTACATTCTCGATGACAAAAACGGTGGGCTTCTACGCACTTCAGGAATGGCTGCGATCGAGGGTCTGAGAACCCGCCCTGCTTGCCAGCCAAGCTCCAAGGTTGGCACGGCGGCGAGGTGCAGTAGATGTCGCACTGGGGTGTATCGGACAGGTCACGTGTGGTAATATCAGGCCACACTCTGCTCGGGCCATACATGTGCGCATGCAACTCTTGACAACGAGAGTCGATTTCACTATGACCCAGCAACTGAATGGGGCACCCGATGCGCTGCAAGGCATGCAGAAACGCATCCAAGCCCCCAGAGCAGTCCACAATAACAGACAGAGGGGCCATGTAGTCGCACCTCAGGCGCGACTTGCCCTATGGAGCACACAAACAAATTGTGCAATACACTCGGCAGCACAGGCCAGTGCCAACAACAGCCATATGTGACGCGGCAGGCTTCCGGAAGAAGAAAGGCCCTCTGAAGTTCTCTCGGGAAAGCACTGCTTGGAGTGATCTCACCTTCTCACACCTCCCAGAGTGCATCCTGTTCCCTGTGGACGCAGAATGGTGGATGGGCATCCGCCCCCTTTGCGCAAACAACACTAAATCCCAACATTTGACTGACAAAACACCGAGTGTTGTTCTGACAGGGGTGCTTATAAAGGGCAAAGTAGGAGGTGGTTCCAAAAGTTGCAGAACACTTACTGTTGTTCTGACAGCGGCGTTGTTCTCAGAAGGTGCACTTGCGAAGTTGAACCGGAAGGCCAGGGCATGAGAGCTGTAGCCATGATTCACATGATTGGTAAGCGCTTGTGTGTTTGAGGGAAAAGGGGGGGGGGGGGCTGTTGTAGCCAGCTTTCGACTGATTTAGACGTAGCGCATGCAGGCTGGCGCCAAGTGCAGGCCAGTTTGGACAAAGTACCGTGTGGCTGTTGTCAAATTGACTCTTTTTTGAGATAAAAAGAATTGGATTTAGTTCACGATACATCGTGCGCAGTCAGGCCCTTGCTCCACGGAAGAGTTTGGTTGTATGGCCAAGGCCAGTGCATGCGACCACTGAAATGATGCCGAAAATATGCCGCCCAATTCACTGAGTTCCCCGACATTCTCGCGGCATTGAGAACACTGTGTTCACGGTTCAGGCACCGCAGGTACGTTAGCTGCGCAAATACCAATTCGCTTGACCAAATGGAAAGAGCACCAGCTTCACCATCCAGAATTGACATCACGACTTGACGCCACAAGTGCGTCACAGCCTGTGACTGGATTTGCTGTGGGCTGCATCAAGCGTCCGCAACTCTGACTGAGCTTTCTTCTGAGTACCTTGTTTGATGCGACTGATGCTTGCAATATTGAGTATTTGATGGCTATGATGTTGGTACCGATGTCGGTGGTGCGGGATGGTGATGTTGGTGATGTTGGTGATGTCAAGTCAACATCACCAACATCCCCCTGACCCCCCCATTTGGTTTGGTGGTTCCCTTTTCCGGTTCAGGGGGATGGTCCAGGGTTTTGTGTGATTTTTGGGCTGGGGATGGTTGTCTTCCACAGATGTTGTTTGCTGTCACAAGGAAACCCATTCAGGGGTTTGAGGTCGTGTGTATTTTGTGTATATTTGGGCGGTGGTGTGCTTGTGTCTTAGAAATGACCTCGTTGTGCCCCACCACCGAATGCGAGCGTTTTGATAGATACAAAAGCGCCGAGAAGTGGGCGCTAATCGGTTCAACACCCAACCACCTCCATTGCCGCACGGTTGTCTCGAGACAACAGGCAGCAAAGCCCCTTGACCAGTACGGCACATGGGTGAACCCCTGTACGGCCTACAGAGAGCAGCTCTGGGTAGCCGTCCTTTTCAGCCCATGTCCTTTTTGTGCTCCAAGACCCAGAAAAAAAAATCAAGATGATCCGGGCTACAACAACTCCTCACATCAGATGTCGACTTTTTCAAAGTTTGGCTAGTGCCCGTCACCACATCAAATATTGCGATGGTGGCTGTACCTTCCCTGACCTGTCCAAATCTGCTACAGTCCATTTAGTACCCATCTCACATGGGACTGCAATTTGGTGGCAAAGGCAACAGCAGCCCGAGGGTTGTAGTGGGGCAGGGGTCCCCAGCCTCGCGCACCCCGCCCTATGACCCAAATCAGGCCCAGCGGCGGGATTTGTCTGAGAACGAGACTTGGGAACACCCTCTCGTCAGGGTCCACCGGGCGCTTTGGCCCCACAACCGGACCACACGTCTACGCCCACGAGGCGTGCGGTGGCGCATGTCTGCGTGACCCCGATCAGGAATCGTTGCGGCCGGTCCCCTCCTGCGTCCACGTGGGCCAGGGCCCTCTGCCGAGCACATGCACGTCCCACTGCCGCACCGTGTCCCTTGGCTTTGGATGACCCCTCCGCCGTTGCTCATCGGTGACCCCCCGACACGAGGGACCGCAGGCCCAGACCCGCACAAGACCGGGCGCCGAGCGCTGCGGAGTCACGAAGGCCGAGGCGCGCCCTCGGGGCCCCCGAAGGCGGTGTGGCGGCGGGTCTGACGAGGCCTTCCGGGACCTCCTCCGCGTCCCTGTCTCCGACCGCTGTCCCACAGAAGCGGCGCACGGCACGCGATCCCACGAGGTCCCCCCGGGGCAATGGTCCCGCACCGCCCGTCCGCCACCCGCACGGCGACGCCGCACACGCGGCGAACGGCGCCTGCGCTTGGGCCGAACGCCGGGCAGGCCCACGTCCCGTCGGACATCACCGGATTCGGCCGTACGGACACCACATCCCCGGCCCCTGCGACGCCCGTACCCGTCCCCCGCGCTGCAGCCCCCCCCCCCCCCCCCCCCTCCGTGTACCCGCCCCCACGAGCACCGCCCCAACCCCCCGACCGCGTCCGCATCGCCGTTGGTCCGGCAGCCGCCGCACTGCGCCTGCGGTCGGGGGTCCGGTGAGGAGCGCGGCGCTGTGGCGGTACCCTCAGCGCATGACCCGCAGGGGCTACGCTCGGGGCGGCGGATCGCCGCGGACCATACCGGCCCCGTGCCGCATCGCGCCGCACGCGGGAGCACATGACGGGCCCAGCGGACGTGTGAGAGCCGGCGCTGGGCCCCAGAGCCGCCCGGTGGTCGCGCGTGCCCCGGAGGCACCGTGTGTCTCCGGGACGGCCACGGCGACGGCACAATGCCACTGACCATCGCAGGGGCCGTCGATGCGGCCTCATCCCCTGCCCAGACCCGCAGGCCCCTCGGACGTGGGGCACACAGTCCCGAGGCGCGCGCGTGGCCGGGAGGTCGTGGCCCAGGGCTGTCCCCAAGGCCCCCGACCTCCCCTGAGAAAGTGCCGGGCTCCGCTACCCTCGGGCCCCCGCAAAGCGCCGGCCGCCGAGTGACTGCAGTCGGTTGAGTATCAACCGCCTTCAACTCCACCGAATCCCGCGACCGCGGCCACGGCGGGTCTCACTGATCTTGGGGCGTTCCTTTGAGGTCTTCCGGTCGTGGCCCCGGGCGGTCACGCCCGGCGCCCCACACACCCCCTGCACCGCGGTGCCCCCCTCCCCCCCCCAGCGCATGCCAAAGGCCACCGTCACTCCGACACCGCCGCCCAGTCGTAGCCCCCGGCGGCGAACCGGCGGCACATGCGGACGTAGTCGTGCAGGTGCTCCTCGCGGAACTGCGCCAGCGACCAGGGCTGGTCCCGCAGGGCGCCGGGGTCCTGCCACACGTAGGCCCCGGCCTCCGCGCGGGCGCCGTCGGGCAGAGTGACGCTGACGCTTCGGAGGGCGTAGTCACTGTCTTCGAAGAGGTCCAGGATCTCTTGATCGCGGGGGGTGAGGCCCTGCAGCAGAAGGCCTTCGACGGACCTGAGGGAGACGGGGGCTCAGGGGGGGGGCGGCCCGAGGGGACGTGGGTGGGGGGGGGGAGGGAGGGGGAGGGTCTGAGGACTGGATGTAGTGCAGGAGGATACCACCGGGGGAATAATTTGAGGGGGTTTTTTTTGGGGAGGGCTAAAATTAGGGGGAGGATTTGGAACTGGTCCTTAGAAATGAAGAAAAATTTTTGTATAAGGTCCCTTGCCGTTGCTTCATAGTGGATGGCTGCTGATATTTCCTGATGGCCTCTGGATGGTTGGTGTCCTTTGACACATCGCATCCGTAAAATTGAAGGAAATTTTTGGTACGAGGTCGGGCTTCCAAATTTGTCCACATCAAATTTGTCCCTTTCCAAAACTTTCCCCCGGTGGTAGGGGGAAATGACAAAAAAACCCGGTGCGGAATCAAAGGCAAGTGTGGCAATGCACTCCGCAGTGTGAAGAGTTTGGGGGGGGGGGGGAGGGGGTCAGCAACGGCTCAAGGGTGCATCCTCCACTACCACGCCTGCCTTGGCATGGCCTTCATGGCTCTCAATCCCAATGATTCAGTGCCAATGCCCTTGCCCTTGCACTGGCATGTCCTTGCCATTACCCATGGAGCCGTGGGTCGTTCCTTTGACGGTGCCTTGATCGCACCGCGCGCCGCACTGCACGCGCTGCACTGTGCGCGGGAGTCGACGTGCCATTTCCCGATGTACTGCAACCGGTTTTCAGGCACGGATGCGGTGGCCCAAGGGGCAATTGGCATACAACAACGGTCCCCTGCACTCCCGAAACCTCATCCCTCGGGAATTGACGGCGCCCACACCCCTGCCACAGACTTGACGGACGGAAGTGGAGGTGGTGGGGGGGCACATCGGTCTGAGGCCGGAGAAGCCGCACGGGCAATGGGAAATGTGAGACGCTCCACTGGGCAATCGCACTAGAGCTCGGTGCGGCCTTAGCGCTCCTGTCTGAGGCTCCCCCCAACACGCACCCAACACACAAGATCGGGAGCCTCAACAGCTTCTGCAAAGAGAATGTCTCATGTACAGTGCGCGCGGTGTGCACAGTGCAGGCGTGCGGTGCAAGCCCAGATGGCGCAGAGCACTGGTGTGAACGAATGGTCCCCAAAGGCGGTCATGGTGCCCCAAGCGTCAGGAATGGCCCATCGTTGTCTTTGGGTCGAAACAATAAAGTTGGGGTCCAGCACCCGTTTTGTGAGGCGCATTTGTGGGCTGCCTCCTTTGTGCCTCCGTTGTATTCCACAGGACATATGGCAATGAATGCCGACCCTTCGAAGCTTCTCGTTGTTTGTTAGAGAGGCACCGCAGGGCAGCGCGTGCCTGCCACTCTTGGGGGCCTCCCCCGAGTGCGGGGGGGGGGGGGGTTCCATAAAGGGCTCTGTAGGTGTTGGGGGGGGGGGGGCAGAAGGTGTCATAAAGTGTTCATTAAGTGTTGCGGTCGGTACTTCCGGCAGTATGCACTGGTTTGGCGTTTCAAGAGAAAGTTGCCCACATCCCCTGATCCCCTCAAAAGACGCCCGATTGACAGGACACTTCAAAATCGACCCCCGAAGGTGCGCGGGGCATACCACCACAGAACCCAACCACATCAATGAACCCGGAAACCGTCCCCACGGAACTTGACTCCACCCCTGATTTCCCGGGCCCATCGCGAATGACAGCGATGCTTGCGCCAGCCCTCCCCCCCCCCCTTCCGAGGAACAGCAGTACACACACTGAAAACGACGGAAACGACGCCTCGTGTTGTTCTGAAAAGGGCGTTGCTCTCGCAAAAGGTGGGGGGGGCGGGGGGGGTAGCCTGATGCCCCTGCGCGAACGACACGCTTCCCGGGTCTACACCCGCGTGTCCGCACCTGAGATGCACCATCACTGCCCAGGCTGGCGCACCATACGCTGAGGCACACCGCCCTACGGCCGTCCTGCAGGGGCCAGCCAGAGATCTCCTTAAGAGGGGGGGGTGGTAACCCAAAAGTCCAAAAGTTTGTGTACCAGAAACAGCCAAGTCAACATTTCCTTTTGTACAATTTCCTGTTTTCCCGGGTCCCAGGGGAGGGGGGTGCCCCCCCCCCCCCCCCCCATTGGAGATGCTGAGTCGTTAAACTCTGGGGCCAGCAGCACGTCCAACTGCGGATGGCCCATATTGGCAATGAGCGGTCTCAGCTTTACCCCCCGGCCCAATTTGAAGAGGGTTCTTGGGGTTTCTGGGGCATGCCTCAAGCCTCGCCTTAGATCTTGAAGTGGGGGGTGGGCTGCCCCCACAGAAGACATGCCACAAAGCCACACGCGCAGCGACAGCCCCAACCGGGGGCCTCGGGGGGTGGTCGCCGCCCGGTGCTCAGTGCCCCTCAGTGCCATCGAGCCCTACCAAACGCCTCCTGGGGACTGGGCGTTGGCATGGGCCAGTCCACAGGAGCTCCGGGGCAGCAGCTCCAGGGCTCAAAGCACTGGAGGCCCGTGACTACCGGGGGCTTTCTGCCGGAACGCCTGCACAATGCGACTGGGACCTTCGTGGGTGCACGCCCTCATCTACTGAGGCAGCCTCCTCCAGCCCTCATGACCCCCAATCGTGTAGCCCTGGGGCGCCTGGAGACTGGGGTCTTGAGGAGACCACCGCATTCCATTCTTTGTCTGTTCAGACGGGCCACAAGCAGTTCGCAGGAGACAGAAGCGCCCCCGCAGGAGGGGTGAGTTGGGGTGGGGGGGGAATGAAGTGCCACTCTCAGAAATCCACTGATTCGGGCTAACGTTTTGGGCTGATGCGGGGAAACCGGGTCCCCGAAACAGGGGGTAGGGGGGGGGTTAGAGGCCATGGCCGAGACTGACGGCATGCAAGGCCCAAGGCCACCTGTTCAGATGGGGAGTATAGTATTCCCAGTGGGGGCAAGCGTCAGGTCATTGTGCTTCCCCAACGCCCCCACACAGTGTGTCTGTGTATTTGCCGGTGCGGGGCAGACCCACTCTCAACTTCCCTGCACGAGGCCCCCGGTGCAGCATGTGGCTCCGTTCTGCTGTCAGCCCCATACTCCAGGACCACGTCAAGACGTGTGGCATCCCCCTCCTGGAGTGCAGTCCCCCCAACAACGCCCGCACGCGCATGCCCCGTGACGTATGGGTACCCTTCGGGGGGGTCAAGGGGATGGAGGTGGAGGAGGGCCCATACCCGGACACGTGAGGAATGATGGCGGGGTAGGGCCTGTGGAGGATGCACAGCCGGCGGTAGCCCTGAAGGACGGCGGCCTGCGTGACCGGAAGGCGCTGCAGCAGCGCTTGCAGGACCTCCGGACACATCAGCGACCCATACACAAATGTGGCCATTGCCGGTGACCTAAGGGCACCCGCTTCCTTTGACTTGGATTACCCGTGTCCCATGAATGATCTGCAGGAATGAAGTGGGGTAGGGCAGCACACCTGACCCTCTGGTCAGGCAACACAAAAGTGCAAGAGCCGAACCCGTTTGCCTGCCTCAATGAGCCCTTGGGAACTGAAAAAAATGTGCCATAGCATGCTCTTGTGGAGGTACAGTGACTTGTATGGCTCTGGGCTCATGTCGAAAAATCTCTGTGCCAGGGAAGATCTTCGAAAGGGACTTGGGATGTGGAAGTGTTGGATGTGCAATTTTTTTGATTTCGGTTTGCTGGTCCCACCATCAATAATTGATTCCAAGGCAACTGTAACATGGTTGATCAATGTTGTATGTTCGAGCAATGTTCAAAGGGGGTTGCAGGGGGGGGGGGGGGGTCACACTGAAAGACTGTCGGTGTTTTTGCGTTCCCCACCACACCTGGCCATGTTCTCAGGTTCCCATTTCAATACACGGCAACGTGCATAGGCCCTCAACCGCCCGTCCACCAGGCTGATACAAAGAGGTCACCCCAAGCATCATCCCTCACCAGCGGGTTGGAGCCTTTCCTTAGCCCTCCTATGCTCGGCTTACTCACTCGCTGGCACTGGCTCCGGATCCTCACTCGACTCCTCCCCACCATCCTGCCGTGCTGTGGAACGCCCTTGTTCCTGGACGACGCACTCATCACCGCCATTTTCCTCACATCACACAACAGACCGCGGCGACGGTGATGCCACTGAGGAAGCCATCGCCCCATACCCTCCAAATCCTCTTGTTGTTGTCTGCCCACCTCCTCCACCCACTCCCTGTCGTATGCCCTGCGCCTCCTCCTCATGCCCCTCTGCAAGCACATGGGCGTGCCTTGTCAAAAAAAAAAATCAACATGGGTCCATCACCTCTGCCTGTCGCTCATTTTGTTTTGGGGGGGCACAAAGGGTCAGGTTTGCCATCATGCAATTGGCTCTAATCGCGCCTGCCACGCCACGGGGTTCCTTGCCCACAGTCCGAACGTGTTGTTGGACAATGCCAATGAAACTGCGCCGCACGAATGTCAGATTGCTCAATGAGCGGGGTCAGGCGCAAGGAGTCCATTTCTGCAAACATCCATTTCTGGTTCATGCAAGGGGTCACACAGGGCTTACGGTATCGTGGTATTCTGGTTGCATTACTGAGGCAACCTACACCCTCCTCCAACGATTTGGCACCTCTGCACAGGCAGGGGCATACATTCGGGGAGAGGTCATCCGCCTGCAGCCCTTGCACACGTGCTGGCCCCACTCAGCCGCGCTGGCCTGGGGTCTGGAGGGTGTGGCCTGTGGGCACATCATTCATGGGTCCAGGTATTGGTGCATGGTGGACCGGTGCATAGGGGAACCACGAGCTCAATTTCTTCCCATGAATTTGAGGCACTGACACGCACAGAATCTCTTTTTTCCGCTCGACTTTCGAAGTGTGCGACTTCAACCAAGTTCTCAGGGAAGATCCTGGTGTCCAGTGTCTCTGAGATTTGACAATGTCAAACCCCCACGAGTCTTGGGTGGGGTTTAGCATCTCATATCTGCCAGTTAGAGAACGCCTTCTGGCTGTCATGCTGAAAAGCAATCAATCGTGGGAAAAGAAAAGGCGCAGAGTCAGCATCCAGTGGACTGCCGACCCATCAAGAAAGTAGCCGCTCAGAACTTGTAAATGGTGATGAAGAGCCCAAGGGGGCCAAAGTGTACACCCCAAAGTCCAACAAAAAACATGCAAGTAAACTACCCGAATGGCCCCAGGGGGCACAGTTGAGGGCAAGCGTACTAGTGAACAACAAAAGCATGAGTACCAACTCGAGGGGAAGGAGAGGCAGCCAATGGTAGGGGGGGCACACTTGATGACAAGTGGTGGACCGAGTAGCAGCAGGGCTCTGACCAAAAAAGAAACCCCTCTGCGCCAACAACACCCCTTCTACGGGGAACGAACCCCCGACTATGGAGTGCCGCGCCAGGGTGTCATCCACTATGCTACACCAATGGTACCAGTAACCACCACCAGTACCACCATAGCTGGAAACACATTGGTATCCTCAGTGATCACTCAGACAGTTTGGTATTGCGCCGCCATCACCGTGGATTGCACTCACAATGTGGGGGGGCGCCGGTGTGATTCTGCTGTGCTTTGCGTGCCTTTGGTACCATCGTTTTGCTGTGTTCACAGTGGTAAGGGCGCCGATATTAGATTGAGTCAAAGAACATGCATGTTGAGCATGGCATCTTGAGATCCGTGTCCCGTAACGTAACCTATTGTGGGCAAAAAGCGCAAAAAGAGTGTAAGACCTGCAAGAGGGTCACTCGCCACCGACAGGAGACACATGTTTCCCATTACCCACCACATTTGTGCACGCCTTATTATCCTAGAGCCTACCGTCGCAGACTTCGCAAAAACACAACTCAGGGCCATCAGGAGGTAGGCAAAGGTAAAGGCAAAGGCCCTCTCTGTGTGGGGCACTTTAAGAATTTTGGAGATTGGTGATCTTTCATTGATCAATGCCACCATGCCTTCAACACTCAAGCCCCCACATGTAACATCGCTTGCATGCAATCTTCCATCACCAAGCATAGCCCCACCCCTGAGAGGGTCTGTAACACCCATCCAGGGTGTGCAAGACCTACAGGGAGGCACCCATGCTACAGAATGTCTGCCGTCTTCTTCCTTTTCATTTCACACTCCAAGCTTTCAAGCCATGCGGGCGGCACTCTTGTGGTCCAACTCCGACTTGGTATTTGCCTGCACACTCTTCCAATCATCCAAACGTGCACCCCCAACAGTGTTCAACCACACCCTTTGCCCGCACCCGTCCGGACCATGCACCTCCGTCTTCGAGGCCATCTGTGGGTTCGCTTGGCACCAAACGCTCTGAACTTTGTGTCATCAGGTGGAACGAGGTAATAGAATCCATTTTCGCAAAAACGGAGTGCAGCGTACCATCTCCGTACCTTGGAGCTTTCATTTTTATAGGTGCCAGCTTATTTGGGTTGGGCTCAGCCGGGTGATTACGGTGCACCAGCGTTCACATCCACGGCATGTTTTGTGAGTGCAGTTGTAAGCAAGATTTCAGCGGATTTGGGATCGGGCTGCAGGTTGGGATGTCAATAAACTTGTAGTTTACTCGAAGATCCCCTTTGAAGAAAGCATTTGTATATAATTAAATTGGTGCTCAAGTACTAAGGGGACCTCGGGAGGCTGATTGTCCGATTTTGGTACCTTTTTTCATGTGCAGTGTACATTACGGTTTCTGCTTCCTGGTAGGTTGAATGTGTGAAAATGAAAAGAGTGAAAAATGGGGTCTGCGTCATTTAGACGCTCAAATTGCAGAGTTTGTTTTTTTAATGGTGCCCGGTACCATCGACAATTGTGCGAGATTGTTCCGGAGCTTCAGACTCATTGTCTGAGACAAAACATCACCGGCCCTTGACACCTACTTGCCTTCCTCACACAGAGGGAGCATAAAATTATGGGGCTATTTGGTAATGTGCACAGTGCCCTCACTGGGCCACTCCTTGCGGCTGGAAGATTGGTGATATAGTGTACTAGTTGCACTTCAGAAGGGGCGGGGCGTCCAAAGGCGCTGCAAGGGCCTCCGCGCTTCCGCCGCTCTGGGCCCTCAGCCTGATGCATCCTGATACGATTCAGTAGCTCTGATGGTGGTGGTCATGTAGTGTGACACTTTCAGGTGAGGACTGTGCTCATGCGTCCTGACCTGATATGTGTGGTCCTTTGGCTTCGCTATGATGCCGTGTAGTCATAGTGGGTTGCCAACGGCGCCTCTGCCCTCACCGGACTAGTGTTCCCTCTCCACCTACCTCCCAACCATCGCCTCCGCTTGCTGCCTGATTGTGGGGTGTCCATCTGTACCCCCCCCCGGCTTGCTTGCTCGTATTCTTGCTGCCTTCGTTTCATTTGTGTCTGGGCTATGGCCTGATATCCTGCATGCACCCCAGCCCACCACAAACAGTTGCTCACAATCACGCTATCCTCCCACTCCTTGCAGGCTGCCCATTCCCAGCGGGTGTATTCTCTTGCCACCTTTCGGAGCCAAACTCTGACCAGCTGCTGCCGTTGGTCTTCTTGGACTATGGTGATCCCTGCTTCCGTGAGTTGGAAGTGTTGCTTGAGGTGGAAATTCCGATACTGCTTATGTACCTGCAAAGTCCTGCGGTTTGCTCTCTGGTGTGAGCTGCAGCTTGGGGGCGTCCCTCTAACATCCTCTCCATCTGCCACGTGTATGGTTGCCTCATGAGTATCCAGTGGCAATCCGGCCTGCAGTGACGTTGCTGACACTCGAATTGCAGAGTGCGGGTTCATGCACGGGTGCATCGGTGCATTGTAAAGGTGGATTGAAATAGTCTGACCGGTAGGGGTTACAGCACCCTGTCTTGCAAAACAAAAGTGATCCACACGGAGTTTTCAACATAGTTCAACAAAAATCACTCCGAAATTGGGTCTGAAAATTGTTGTCTAGAGGAGGGGGACCACTATCTTGGATTCCTTACAGGGGGGAGGGGGGCCTCTTGGAGGGCCGGGGGTCAAATGCGCTGAGGTGCAATGCCCCCCCCCCCCCCCATAAGCAAGTTGGAGCCGGCCCTGCTTTAGACTACACACAAAACCACATAGAGCCATATGGCATCCACATAGAACACAGCGCAGCATGAGACGAGCATAAAGAGGACTCACACAAAATGGATAAAAAGGCACCGTCGTGATGCATTTTTTGGTAAGGAATCGGCGGTATTTTTGGTAAGCACCAGGCATCATCGTCAGCCACTGCACCTCAGCACCAGAGGGAGGGTCGTCAATGATGGTGATGATTGAGTGCTCACAATGTGTTCAAGGGGGCTGCTTCCCTTATTAGAAGGATGGATTTACAATGTGCACCCTCACGTGAGGGTACAACTGGCTGGAAGGAGGGTCATCAATAGACCCATGAGAGGAAGAGTTGGAAAACTCACTAGCGCAGCCGCTCCTCACATATTTCCTTGGTTCTGTTACCCGCACATCTGAATCAAAGGTCGGCTCTCCGGAGAAACTCGAGAATGCACATCAGAGTGAGGGCTGCACAGGTTAAGTCACACACTACGAGCGTGCGAGTCTGAGACTGTCGAAACACACTTTCACAACGTTGGCAGACGGCGGCCAGGGGCACAAAGGCACCGGAGCTCGTACGGTAGAGACACCGTGCGGACACGTGAGGAGCATCTGACGTACGCGCCGTCCTTTGAGGCGTGGCGGACCGTTCTGCGCTACGATATGATACATCGGCGTTTGGCAGGAAGGACAGCTTTGGTGGACCGAGCCATTGAAAGAAGCAGACAGACCACATATGCGGGATGCTTTTTCTGTGACCCAGCACAGCCACCGTGTGCAGCGGCTGTACACAACAACGCAGTGGTGCACTCACTTAGCGCCTCCAGGGGGGCGTGTTCGCACAGCGCGGGCAGAGCGCCAATTATTACGCTGTTCATCCCGGGAACACCCCCTGCAAACCACCCCCCTACAGAAGCGTGCATGATCCATTCAAAACAGCATCGATTCAGGACCCTGGGACCCGTGGCTACCGGGGGTGGAAAGCAGCCGCCTTTTTGCACAGCGCACGCACAGCGCACGGTGCGCCCCCCCAGGGGCTCTGTGACACAGGAACGGAAAAAGCATCGAGGAAGAGGGACAGCGGCACAAGGATGTGGCACCTGCCAGGGTGCGGAAATCGATTCCACTTGGGCGCATCACTGGCATACAGTGGCAGGGAGTGGCAGGGAGTGAGTGGCAGAGACGTCCTGCAGAGGGTATGTACAACGGGTCACGGAGCAGCAGGGAGTGGCACGGAGTGCCAGGGAAAGGCAGAGATCGCAGGGAGTGTGGCAAAGCCAGAGAATGTCCTGCGGTGTGATCGGCATGTGACGGAGCGGAGCAACGTCAGTGACGAGTGATGCCGGGGAGTCTCTGCGGCTCGCAGTCACAAGATGGAAGGCAAGCTGGCAGCGCCACTGAAGCTGCTGTGCACTGCACGACGGGTGTCAGGCGCTCACCCGATATGCGTGACATGCGTACATCTGCGGCGGAGAATGCCAGCGCACGCACGCACGCACGCACGCACGCACGCACGCACGCACACACACACACACACACACACACACACACACACACAGTTAGAACGAGAGAACTAACAGTCATGTGCACACCTGTATACAGTGAAACTGTGCAGGGATCTGACAGCAGAGCAGACCCCATGATACATCATGCATGGCACACAGAAACAAACAAACAGTGACTGGTGCTCAGAACCAGCTGCAACCTGGGTTCACCAGGTTATCTCTCTCCATCAGCGAGCACCTTGGTGTGACGTCTCACTGACATCGCTGATTTCTACGAGAGGCCGGTTGCTGCACCAAGGGTCCAGTCACACACCACGAACGCCGTAAACAGCACGAGCCGTCCAACTGCAGCAGTAACGCTGGTGATCGCAGGCACCACCACCAACACAATGCCAGGCAAAAAGGGGCTGTCTGTATTGGATGCAACCATCCAATCGCGCGTACACACGTACACACGCGTACACACACACACACACACACACACACACACACACACACACACACACACACACACACACACACACACACACACACACACACACACACACACAAACACACACACACACACACACACACACGGGCAGCTGCAGAGCTGCACGCCGTATGCACGTGCCATGGGCTCGGACGTGTGCACGCATGCGTGTGCGCATTGATTTGAGAGTACTATCCACGTGAGAGGCCTGCCGCTGGAGCACGGGAGGGAAAGGGTACGTTTCCCTTCAGCCGTGGGCCGTAACACAGCATTACCTACGCACCACCGCATGCCAGGCATGAGTGCCTGCTGCTGAGGGGTACGGAGACGACTTTTGAGGGGGTCTCCCTACGGCAGCAAGATGCTTGTGGCATGTGCAATTTCTTGTAAAGGGGAGGTATGCAGGCAGCTGCTTGCCCTCAGTCTTCAAGGGTGACTTCCACAGCGGACTGTAGCCTCAAACCCAAGAAACTGGCGTAGCACAACAGGTCAACAAGCAGATGTCATATAGTATAGTGTATATAGTAAAGTGGTTGGAGGGGAAATGTTGGTCGTTGTTGAAAATGCGTTAAGGGTCATCCAGGATGGAATAGGGTCGTTGAGGGTTCCTAGCGCTCTCTAACCCTCAGCACTCCTTACCCCAGGTGTATGCTCAGAAGACCCCCTTGGGATATCTCAAGTGGTAGATGGAGACTTTTTGAGGCGGCACAGAGGTCTGGGGGGGTCCAGGGATCGCAGCAAGTCCTGCGAGTATGGCAAACATATCCGCCCATGTCTTGACGAGAAACACCGCGCCGGAGTTCGCACATATGCCGAGCGTTCCCGGGTTGTGCCTCAGCGACTTCACAATCGGCAGAAGGGTCATCAGAGTTCGGAGGGACGGGTGTGTGATTTTCAGAGACACTTTGTCCTCCGCCTTAGACCCACACTTCTCCTCCAATTCTCGGGTCACTGTCAGGGCTTGCAGCAGCTTTGAAGGGGACGCGTGGGCGGTCATGCATGGGTGACCACCACCTCCGTCGAGGTAGAAGCCCAGGCTGCTCCTTTGGGTGCGCTGAAAATAGACACCAAATTTGACACCGAGCTCTTCGTAATTGACATTTGGATTGCGAGTTGCCTCGTACCGCACGGCAAAAGCTTCGGCCTTGCCCCCAGACGATGATCCGGGTCTGCCTTGCCGGGTGGCCTGAGGACTGCAATGGTCGCCGGGCTCCATGTGGTCGATGTACTCCAGGACGAACCTGGCAACGCCTCCAACCCCATCTGCAAGGCAAGGGGCCATGAGAGCGCCACTCTTGCCGTAGCAACCAAGGACGCTCAAATCACCCAAATCAAACTCCAAGTCATCAAAAATCGTCGTCAAAGTGCTCGCGGAGTCCGCGGGAAGCCCTCGGGGCTTGGCCTGGGGCTTAGGAGGTACAACACGGAACTCCAAATCCAGGCGCTCAGGTATGACTTTGCCCTTGCAATACATTGCAGAGAAATGCTTCCCCGACTCAAACTCCGCGGTAAACAGCTCCGTCTCGGGGGCTGGTCTCGCTAGGCAGCCCAAGTCCGTGGCCTCCGGCAACGGAAATGTGATAGGGCCACAAACGCACTGCACTTTGAGGTGCGAAGGGTTGGCGCACACCATGTCCAGCAGCTGCTGGATCGTGGCCACCATGCCATGCACATTGGCCAGTGCTTCGGCCCTGGCCGTGGGATGGGGCTGAGTTGCTCCGAGGAGGCGCAAGAGCACCGACACAGCCCAAGCGGGGGCTTCCAGCATCACCTCCGGCTCCGGGGCGAATGCAGAATCTCTGGCCAGCGCCTTTGAGAAGAACTCGGAGCGGCTCGATAGCGCCGCAACGTCGGATGCCGCGAGGGGGAACCGTGTGCCATCTGCAGCCACCAGAGCCGGATCCTCTGGAGCGTTGGATGCCGCGGGTGGCAGCTCGGCGGACATTCTGGGCAATGGCTGAAAACACCGTCACTTTGTTGAGGTCCTAACCCCCTGGGCACGGCTCACCAGGGCAATTCGTCCAAGGGAATCAGCCCTACCACAGGGGGGGGGACTGCAACCGGTCCTGATGCGACATACCCCCCAGCTATCTGTCAAAACTCGGGGGGGGGGGGGCAGGGGGTAGTTGTGGGGGGGGGTCGGCTGGGGGGTGTATGGGGGGGATTTCGGCCGTGGGGGGGGGGGTTCCCAAGGTGGGGGGGCTTGCGCGCGACCCACTACTACCACATGCATACCTCCTGGGGGGTTGTGTGTCTGGGGGTTGGGGGGTACGGAGGTATGTATCCTGCATTCTCGGGGGTCCCCAACAAAGGGAACAAAATCAAAACTCAAAACCTAAGCCGGGGGTCACCATGATGCACCACACAACAAAGCGTGGATTCAAAGATTGTCCAGGTTTCGTCAATAGCACCGGACGGTTGGGGCCCAAAAGAGGGCGGAAATGCTACATCACCCCTGCATTCTCGGGGGTCCCCAGCAAAGGGGACAAAATTTTCGGGCGCCTTCGGCGCCACCCTATGTATGGCTAGTAGCCATTGACCCTTGGTAACTAAGTGGGCCCGGAGGGCCTGGAGGGGGGGGGGGGGGGGGGGAGTCGCGTACCTGGACCGAGGAGACGGCCCACCCGTGGACTGCAGACTAAAAACTGCATAAACTGCATGAGCGCTCGTCCCACTCCGCTCCACACAAAGCCTGTGGAGTCGGAACCTGAGGGCACTTTTTCGGCTCAAAATCGAAAACCAACAAAAATGGGGGGCAGGGGTTCTTTGACATATTTGACCCCCACCCCATCCCACCTCCAAAAAATTGGGTTTCGAGTGTGGGGGGGGGGGGGGTTCCAGACTAAAAACTCATTGTGGTGGTAAGGTGAGTTGCATCTGACCTCCAACACCGAGACAAATAGCGAAGGAAGTTTTTTCACGATGGAATTATGGCTTTCTATCAAAACTTCTGCCACAAAGAAAAAGGTTTTCCAAATTACAGCCTTCGGATATTTATGTGAGACTACTGCCGTCCAGCTTGCTGATAGTAAGCTGAGCTGCATGTGACCTGCCACAATGAGACAAAAACAGCAACCCTTTTCCTCCAAATTGCAATTGTAACTTTCTTCAAGATTTTTCCATCAAAGAGAAAAAACCGCTGACTTATCTTTGATGCAAATTGTTTGCTGCTCCAACATTACAGATTTTGGATCCTTAGGTGATAACACCTTCGTGAAATTTGCTGGTAGTAAGCTGCGTTACATGCAAGGTCCGACAATATGATGAAACGGCCAGGAATGGCCTCCAAATTGTAATTGTACCTGTTTACTATGTTTGTCAGATTTCATGGTAGTAAGGTGAGTTGCATGCAAGCTCGGGCAATGAGATGAAGGATAAAGCAGTTTTCTCCATATTGCAGTTGTAACTTTTTATCAATTATTCTGCATCAAATACCAGAGATGCTGACATTGGTCTTGGTTAACATCGTTTGCTGGTTCTGCCTTACAGTGGCAAGATTTTCAGGTAATAACACCCGTCCCAATTGCTCGTAGTAGGCTGAGGTGCATGTGATCTTCGACAATTAGACAAAAAAGAAAGCAATTTTCTCGGAACTGCAATTGCAACTTTTTCTCAAACTTTCTGCATCAAAGAAGAAAGCCCCTAATTTTTTCTGATGAAATTTGTTTGCTGTTTCAATGGGGATGCGTTTATTGGACAAAATAATGATTTTACAGGGGGTTAAACAAACAACTCAACCCCTTGAGGTAGGGTACGTGAATAGGCCCCGAAAGGGGGGGGTATGTGGCGTTTCCCCCTATATGCAGGCCTGCCTGGCTTGGATCTGACAACCTCTGCGAGGTGTGTGTTGGGCTGTCAGGTGGCCCATGGCCAGGGCTACATGGGCCTAGGAGCCACGACGTGGGTCCCCATGGGTGCTTCCACCTCAACACATCCCAGGGGTGACAGAAGGGTTTCGAGAAAACTCGAATTTTCGAAAATATTCAGCCGACGCATGCTAGCCTAAAACAGGCTAACTCCTCACTGGCAAGGGGCCATATGGGGGGGGGGGGGCTACCGGGGGTACCTGGAGTGTGGACTTGGGACCCCCGCCATGGGTTAGGGGGCTCCATTTACAAGAAAAAAAGTTCTTCAGAACCCAGGTCCAAATCCACACACAGCGGCCGCAAGAGGCAAACAAATCTTGCCCCCCCCCCCCCCCCCACACGCCCACTCTTACAAAATGGGGTACTCAGCCAGGGGGCGGTAGGGGGGGCAAAATGGCAAAAATCATTGGGGGATCCATTGGTCTCCCAAGATGATGGGGTAGACATCTGTACCATTCCTTGGGGTATGCTACGCGATTGACCCCCCAAAAGGGGGGGGTATCCGGTGCCCACGCCTGCGCTTGATCTCACAACCCTCTTCCGGGGGATTTGATGAATGCATCCACAAGGCCCAGTGCAAAACAGACCAATAAGTGCGATCTGATGTGGTGGCCCTTGTCCTTGAACACGTCAGGGGGTGCACAGGGGCCAGGGGCCGGGGACACCATGAAGGCCAATAGGGTGCCCCGGAGTACCACAGGGGTCCAAGGCAATGGCCTGTATGACCTGCTTGTTGGTCCGGGTCCGTTTGTGGGGGGGGCAGCAGGGGGCTGTTCTGTGGGTGGGGGTGGCATATCTGTCCCATTTGCCTCCTTCGACCCCCAGTTTGCAGGTGCAGCCTGGGCTGGAGACCCTCCCCCCCCCCCCCCTTGAGCATTGCCTATGAGTCCTCCACCAGCACATTGACGGCCACACACGGGCCGTCGGTGGCCGTACCACGTTGGCCACAGGGTATTGCCTTTGGGCTGGTCGCGGTCCCTTGACTTCTGGAGGATCGGTACCGAGTGCGCTCTCGGGTCCGTCACCTCTCGCCTGGTCACTGACTTTGGCGGTTGGGAATGGCAGCGGGCGGCACACCCACACCGGCTGTTGCCTCCCAGGGCCACCGTGTTTGGCCACCTTGCATTGCTGTCCTGATCACAACGGCATGTGCCTGGGGGCGGTTTCGCACAGCGCGGGCACAGCGCCAATCATCACGTTGTCCATCCCGGGAACACCCCCTGCAAACCACCCCCCTACAGAAGCGTGCATGATCCATTCAAAACAGCATCGGGGGTGCAGAATTCAGGACCCTGGGACCCGTGGCTACCGGCGGTGCAAAACAGCCGCCTTTTCACACAGCGCGGGCACAGCGCACGGTGCGCCCCCCCTGTCCCTCCCAAACTCACATGTGCCACAGAAGTCCTCAGACGCTGGTCGGGTCTAATGCAAGATCGGCATGTGCTCACGATTGCAGGGGAACATACTGTTTGGGCCCATCTGCGTTTGCAGAGGGGGACTGGCACATTGGGGAGTGTTCCAGGGGACCACCACTTGTGTTGTCCACAGTTGTGTGTGTTGGGGGGGGGGGTGTCGCACCCACTCCGGTGTGCGTCAGGAAAGGGGGGGGGGGTCTCCGGATTTCCCAATCACAACAGCAACAGCCAATGATTTCGGGCTTTGAGGTCCGACAGGGAACTGTCCCTCGGGCTCATCAAATGGGCAATACAAGACCTTCCGCCAGTTCCGCGAGTGAAGGGTCATCATTGGGGCAGGGGGTTAGTGGAGTCGATGCCAATTGGATGATGGAGTTTCAAGGGAGTCACACGGAGGGGCAGAGCTGTTGGGGTCGGACAAAAGCACATGATCCTCGTGCCAAAGCACACACCCATCGAAATCAGGTTCCGGCGCTTCCAGCCACCGCCCAAGCAACGGCAGGGGGCAGCCCCGGCCAACAAAATGGCGGGGCCAGCGAGGGCCGGCCAGGCACACCGCCGCCCCAAGCCCCAGGCCATGCGCTGACAACGCGCAGATCCGGTCAGGCCCTTGGGCACCCGGAACTTGACGGGCAGTAGCGGGGGGGGCCTTAACACGGGGGCCCCTCGAAGCAAAACCAAAAGGCCGTCTGTTTGGGGGGTGTCTCTAGACCGGCACCCAATCCGCAGGGGCGGTGGGCGGCGGTGGTCGGCGAATAGCGATGGCGATCGGTGGCTACAAAACGCGCACCAGACCCCAACGTGGCATCCCCCGGTGCGCACCGCCCTTGTCCCGCACTGGGGCTGTGGCGCTGGAGGCAGCTGAGAGTGACTGCGAGTCGCCCACCGGCATCGGGGGTGGCAGGGAAAGTTAATGCCGGGGGATTTGTGTGTGGGGACTAGTTCGCTGCGGAACATTTCGGGGGGTGGGGGGGTTGGCACAAGGCCTCGGTATTCGGTTGTTTGCCTTTGGCGGCGCCTATTGGCCTCTCGCCACTGCTCATTCTGACCCTCTGTGGGCCCGAACGTGTTTTGGTTGTGTCAACGGAGCCCCCGGATGACTTGTCCTGTTTGACTACTCCGGGGGTCGGCCGTCCCGGAGACGGGGCTGTTGCCCGTGCCATTGACCGGGTGGGGGGGGGGGGGATTCGCCCCCCTTGGGAACCCCCAAGCCCCAACTGCCCTATGCACAGCCTCACATGCACATCGATGCGGTACTCACGGTCATAAAACAGTGGCCCCTAATCCCCCCCCCCCTGCCCCCCTCCCCGGCCCCCCCCCAAACCCCATGTGAGCCCCCCTCAGGCCAAGGTCAGGCCAATGCGCACACGGGCAGGGCCTGCCACTGCGCCGCCGGGGGGGTCAGGGGAGCAGAACACATGTGTTCGAGGGCCGTTCTGCAGGACCCCAGTCACACGCACCCCCAGTCCTCTGGGCCGGCGGGGGACGGAGGTGACACACAGGCCCCTCAGGTCCATCGGGTCACCCACAGCCCCATCCCTTGGCTTAGCTCACGCCAGACGCCCATGTGCACGTGTTGCCCCCCCCCCCCCCTCCGCGAGGGCAACGGAGGTCCCCGGGTCAGTTCTGGTGCCCTGCCCCCCCCCCCTCCCCCTGTCCCCTGGCCCCCCCCCACCCCCTGTCCCCAGGGCCCCCCCACCCCCACCAGCCGTCCATGCCTTTGCACACGGGGCCGTCTCTGTGGGGCGCTGGCAGAGTTCTCCTTCAGGGCCCGCTTTGCGCCGCGTTGCCCTGGCGTCATTACTTTGTTCGTTGGGCGGCTGTTAGACTTATGACCATCAATGGGTCCTTCATGATGGGCCTCCACACTACACCTACGGCCATCCAAGGCAGTCTTGGGGCAGTCCCATGAAATGGAAGCTACCCAACAAACAAGTGGAGTTTTGGAAGCCACGTGACGAAGGATCTTAGACGAACCCACGGTTGTGCATGAGGTAATGCGCAGTGTGCCCTGTGCTATTCACAAAAAGTGCAGTGAAGTATCACACCGACAAAGACCCACATGGAGCTCGTTATGCGCCAGCCTCATGATCATTTGATCAGCACTGTTGGTGCTCAGTGTGCTCTTGCCAAGGGGGGTGGGGGGGTCCTGGAACCCAAAAGTCCAAAAGTTTGTGTACCAAAAACAGCCCCAATCAATATTTCCTTTTGTAAAGTTCATGTTCCCCCACAATCAAATCCGGGTCCGAGGGGGGGGGCGGGTGTCACACACCCCCCCCCCAACCCCCCTTCTCAGGAGACGCTGAGTTGTTGAGCAAAACTCTGCCCCCCACCGCACGCCCCCCCCCCCACCCCCAGTCCGGCCCCGCCCCCGCGCTCTGATATTGGACCAGCACCGGGGCCCCGGATGCGGGGGGGACCATCGAGTCCAGGGCTCTGGCAGTGCAACGGACGGAGGGTGCGGAATGGGGGGTCCCCCCCCCCAACGCCCCCCAGCCGCGTCTTTTTCCAGAGCGCTCTGCACGCCCCCCCCCCCTCTTGTCCGGCCCCGTGCCTTCCCCCCCCCCCCCCCCGCTCCCGAATTGAGACATGCGCTGGACGAGCGGCGGGTGGCGGGCCGACGGGGGGCGACGCAGCCGGGGCCTCACGCGACGTCGGGCCGCAGCCTCCCCTTCTGCCGGAGGATGTCCGTCATGGCGCCTTTGATGACCCCCGCGATGATGAGCTCGTGGTACTCCCCCCGCAGTCGCGTGAGGTCCCGGAAGGCGATCGCGTTGCAGGCCCGCAGCGCGAACCGCGCCTCGTTCGCGTCCAGCCCCGAGTGCTCGACGCGCGCGCGCTCCACCTTCCGCAGGTACATCCGCGCGTTGTAGTTCTCGCAGTGCTTGCGCTCCGGGACGATGCTGCTGTCGTGGAAGTACGTGACGTTCCGCGCCAGCAGCGGCAGCACCGCCGGGGGCCAGTTGTGCCCTTGCCGCACCACGTGGTCGTAGTGCACGCGCTGCAGGGGCGCTGAGACGCGTGTGCGGGGGTGGGGGAGCGGGCGACTCTCACAACAATGCGGTGGGGGCGGCACCGATGACGGGGGCGTTCCAGCGAACACCGGGCGGGTATCGCCCACAGGTCAACATTAGAAGAGAGGGAGGGGGGGTCTGGAACCCAAAGTTTGTGCCCAAAAATGGCCCTAGGCAAGGCTAGAGACAGGGCGGGAAGAAAATTGCTTTGCAGGGGGGGGATGGCACGGAAGCCCATTTCTCCAACCCCCCCCTCCCCCTCCTTGGTCGCCGTGCCGGGAGGGGTGTGTGGGCTGGGGCTGCCCTACCTGCTGTGCCGGGGGGGGGGGGGGTCCGACCCCAACATACATGGCTCAAAATGATCCCCACGTCGCGCTGATCATTTTGACTACACATATGTGGGGGAACATTTTTTCGTGAAAAAAATTTTTCCGGGCCAAAAATTTGTGTTCCGGCACCTTTGGCGGCAACATCCGTCCTTACACAAAACAAAGGGCCCGGCACAGAAGCCCATTTCTGGAACGCCCCCCCCCCCCTCCTTCGCCGGGCGCCCATGCCATCCCCCCGCCCGCAAAGCAATTTTCGGGCCGCCCAGTAAAAAGCGACCTTTTGTATGCCAGCAGGCATAGGCTGTCACAACATCCCCACTTGCACCCCTTAGAGTGCGTACCACGGGGTCACTAAGGTCGCCAACACGGACAACATCGCAAAAATGACTGAAAACTGCATAAACTGCATCAGCGCTCATCCCACTCCGCTCCACACAAACCCGATGGATTCGGGACCCGAAAGCACTCTTTCAGCTCAAAATCGGAAAAAAGCAAAAGATTCATGATTTTCGACCCAAAAAAGGAGGGGGGGGGGGGGCGTTTTTTCGACATTTTTGACCCCCTCCCAAAAAAAGGTTGGTTTCAAGTGGGGGGGGGGGGGTCTGGAGGGGTCCGGACCAAAAACGCATTGGGGGATGTGTTTATTGGACAAAATAATGATTTTACAAGGGGTTAAACTAACAATTCAACCCCTTGGGGTAGGGTACGCGAATAGGCCCCAAAAGGGGGGGTATGCGGCGTTGTCCCATATATACGGGCCTGCGTGGCTTTGATCTAACAACCTCTGCGGAGTGATTTGAAGAGTTTTCAGATGACACTGAACAGCCTGACCAGTGTGAAAATGGCTAAGTCCTCATTGGCAAAGGGGGGGGGGGTACCTGCAGTTCGGATCCGAGACGCCAGGGGTTAGGGGGTCCATGTACACGAACAACTTCTCAGGGCCTCGGTCTGAATCAACGCAAAGCGCCCACAATACGCAAAGAAGTCCCCCCCCCCACCACCACCCCACCCCCCACCCTCCCCCCAGCCCCCCCAGCCCCCTGAAAGGGGGGGTACCCAGGTACAGGGGGGGTAGGGGGGTCAAAACCGAAAAATCCATTGGGGGGGTCATGTTCTGTCCCAAAACAATGATTTCACATGGGGTTGGACATCCAATACCACACCGTGGGGTGTGCTGTGCCCGCGACCCCCCCCAAAAAGGGGGGGGTATACGCCGCCGCTTGACCCCTCTCGGAGGTGATTGTTTGGACATGCCTGCGATGTGCATTGCCCTTCCTCGTGCCATCAATCCCTCATCGGTGAGTGCCCCCCCCCCCCCCCCCCCGCACGGCCCCCTGCTACACCGGTATGACGGTCGTGGGGGGGGGCGTGATGCGGTTCAGTGCCCCTCCCGCAGGACCGCAGAGGGCGTCACCGCGCGGGGCACGTCATGGGCTGTGCCCAGAACGGGGGGGACCAGCCCACGCCCGGCGCCCTCACGGTGTTGGGGGGGGGGGGGGGGCTCGGGTTGGGACCGAGTGGGATCACTGGAGGGGGGGGGGGGGGCGCAAGAAGGTCCAGAAACGAAGTGGACGGGGCCATACATCCGGTGCACCGCCCGTGTTCCAGTCCACACCTCCGCACCGACGGGGGGCCCTCCGCATTGGGGGCGGGGCCGCAGAAGGGCCACTCACTGTACCGGGGCAACGACCTGCGCCTGCTACGCTTTTGGACTGGGGGCCTTGTGGGCGGACATGCCGGTGTAGCGGGGCAGGGGCTGGGGGCGGGGGGCGGGGGGCGGGGGATGGCGGACGAGGGCTCGTGGGCTCAGGGGCACTGCCCAGGGCCAACAAAGCGGATGGGCCTTGGAGACTCTCCGGCACCGCGACGCACCACCGCACGGGCCTTGGGACTGTTGCCCGATCGCTCATCAATGGCCGCGGACGGGGGACGCAGCCGTCACCCCCGTGCCTGTGACCCCCGCTGCCCTCTGAGGGGGGGGGGGTGCTGGTGCAGTGAGTGCGGCAGGGCTCCTCCAAAAATGTATTAGAGGGGGGGGGGGTTTGGCTGGGACCCCCCCTCCTCCGAGGGTCCCCCTGTGGTCCCCCGCCGAAGGAGGGCCGAACATTTTTAATGTTAAATCCACTTGGCAGCGAAGGCGCCGAAACAAAATGTTGGCTGTGAGCCTCAAACATTGGCTGGGGGGCGGGCAGGGTACCCATGCCTCCTCCGGTCACGATGCCATTCTGCCGTCTGATCTGCGAAAGCTCCGTGTTCTGAAGCAGTTTGAGTGCTTCAAAACTGCTTCAGAACACGGAGCTTTCGCAGATCAGACGGCAGAATGGCATCGTGACCGGGCGCATGGGTCCCTGACGCCCAAGCCAAGCCCCAGAGGCATAGCGTCCGGGCGTCTGAGACTTTGGGGCGGTCCATTGCCGGACGCTCTACTCTGAGGCAGTGCCCAACACGCCCACACCCAGCGACCCCCTCCCACAACCCCCACAGCCCCGTACAATGCCCCCGAGGCGTTCACCCCCCCCCCTCCCTCTGCCCCTCCCCCACCCTCGACAGCCCCACACGACCCCCTCAACGCCCTCAGGGGTGGCGAGGGACCGGGGGGGGGGGGCAGTCGCACGCGCACCGCGGGGCCCAGTGCCCCATCGCCCCCCCCCCCCCCCCCGGGGCTTTGCTTGAAGGGGAGGGGGGCGATCGGGGAAATCCCAGAGCGGTTGCAGAGCGGTCACGGGGGATGTGAAGCGGTTGGGCGGCGGTTACTGGCGGTTGGAAATGCGGTTGGGGCTGGTGTTGGGGTATGGGAATGCGTTTGGGGGAGAGTCAGGGCCGGAGTGTTGGGGGGGAGGGGTACCCCCCCCCCCCCCCTTCAAGCAATTCCCTGCCCCTCCCCCCAAAGACCTGCATTCCCTGCCTCGCCGAGGTACATCTCCTCCTTCCATCCGTCGGTCTTGGCGTCGATGTCCCACCGGAACAACACGTTCTGTTTGATGGCGTGGGCCGCGCTCCGCAGGCGGGCCATGTCGGCGGCCGTCGTGTTGAGGCAGTTCCCCAAGTGGAGGCAGGAGTAGCAGTACCCGATGGCGATGAGCTTGAGGACCTGGTGCGACTCCAGCCCCCGGGCGTGGGTGGCGATGCGGATCGCCGGGACGTTGTACGTGCCGTTCGTGAACATGCGTTTGGAGTGCGAGTGGACGGTCTGTGCGGACGTGCGCGGGGGATGGGCCTGGGGAGGGGGGGGGCGCCGGGGCGCCGCGCGCGCGTCGCGGGAGACCAGAGCAAAACCGCAGCATTCTCCACAACAGAAACGCTCTGACTCGGGGGTCGAGTGCAGCGCGGCGCGTGCGGCGCTTCCGGCGACCGGCGAATGTCGTGTGCTCAGGGACCGCGTGGCTGAGGGGGGGGGGGGGGGGGCTTTGTTGGGCTCCAAAGAGCGCACTGAGTCCCGGTTCTGTGCCGGAGCGCCGTGGCTCCAGCCCTTCCCCAGCGGCTTCGCGATGCGGAAATGGGCTCAGGATTTGGCGGGTCCGAATGCCCCCCCCAAAAAAACACGTTCGTTGGTGCAGTGCTGCATCCGAGCACTGGGCCCGGGCCTACCGTCGTGGGGGTCCCCAGAGCGGGGGACGTCCAAGTGGCTGCATCACCGCTGCCGTCTCGGGGGCCCACACCATCGAAGGTGGGGCAAGGCCGAGGCAGAGGGGCCACGCCCGAGCGGGAGGGCAGGGGAGGGACGTACAAGACCCAACCCGTTCTCGGGCAGTGAAACCCGCCTGCCAAAGCTGTGGCCGGAATTGACCGGGGACCAAGTGTCTGCAAACACAAATACCACCGCCATTTGAGCCACGAAGGTCCCGACGTTGGTTTTGTGGGGTTCTGTCAATTGAGCCTTTTTTTGGGGGGGGGGGGTCTAGCCAAGGGGATCTATCGACCCCCCCCCTTTCAATTGAAAGCCCGTCCACCCCTGACTTTGGATCTTGGGGCAATCCAGTGGGGGACCCCCGGCCATGAGACAGCACCGGTTTGGCAGTCAACAACGAGACCATGTGATTTCCCGTGTGCAGGGGCCCCCTGTGTTTGACTGACGGTTGTTGGGGTTCTTGACTGGGGCTTGTTGTTGAGCGGAGGTCCGGGGAAGGGGTCGAGAGCTGAGGGGGAGGGGGTGGAGGGGGTTTGTTGGCCTGTGACTGACGGATGCCCCCCCTCGCAGTGGGACCCGCTGCAAAGAGTGTACCGGGGGGGGGGGGAATTTTAAGAGGTTTTTTTTTCGGATGACCAAAATTAAAGGGGTAAAAAATTGGTATTGCTCCTTAGAAATGAAGGAAAATTTTGGTATGCGGCCCCTTGCTGCTGCTTCCTAGTGGATGTTCATTGTGGATTCCGGGTGGGCTCTGGATGGTTGCTGATACCAGTGCTGGACCACTCGAAGGCCAGTTGCAGATCACTTGCCAATTGCTCAGCCTGCTAGATGTACACCAACGTCCACGGCAGTGCGGACCTACAGAGAATACAGTGTCAATCGACACCGCGTCTCATCTCTATGTTACCTTCCCTCCCAGGTGCAGGTGCAGGCACAGTGCAGGCAGGGGGGCATAAATACGACGTTCAGGTGACGTTCCCCCTCATCAGGTGCCCCAGATCCCCAGAAGCCCCCACAAAGCGGCAGAGCGATTCGGCAAAGTCGCGAAACCCACCGAATCGGCAGAACACATCGGCGAAGGCGGCCGCCGATTTGGGCGCAATCATCATTCAAACTGCAACAGTTCTTGTGTTCGAGAGGATATGCTATGGACAATCTAGATGAAGCACAACGTATTCATCCGTCATAAAACTGCATCCATATCTACAATCAAACTGCAACTATCATGCTTGTTCACCTGATGACTTATATATCGGCATGTGCTGCCTTCATGCTACATACTGTGTGTCTTACCTCCCACTGCTACCGTGATCAAGCACTCCTTCGGCTCTCAGTTGCTGTGGTAGTCCTATGGTGTGTTCTGCCGTGTGTCTGTGTGTTCCATTGCTGTTGCTGTCTCATGGTGCTGTGGTCGGTGCATATGGCTGTAGTGCGTAGTTGGTGCAAGGGGCCGGAGGCCCAGCCTCTGGTTTTAAATTTCTGCTTGGACGCTTCGTTCCTGTGTATTGTGGTGCAAAAGCAGGGTTTTGCGGCAAGTACCCCAGCGGCAGCGCAGCCGGCTGCCGCACTGAAGACGGGGGTTCGAATCCCCTCAGCAGGCGAGCTGAGGGGGAATACGAGGAGGAGATGCGGTTCCGGAGCCGCAAGGTGGCACCGGTGGTGGAGCGCGCTGCTGCAGGTGTGTGGTGGCGGATGCCTTTTTCGGCCGCCGATTTGGGGGGAGGGGGGGGGTGAGGGGCTGCATGTGGGCAAAGCGGCTGCATGGCCCCTGCCGTCCTGAGGGTCCCCCAAAGCGGGGGACGAAATCAGAAGTGGCGAAGTGGCGAAGTGGCCGCGAAGTTCGTTTCGTTGTAAGGCCCAGCGATTCTTTTTTTGTGGTGAACGCGAGTCCCAAAGGAATCGCACGTCGTGTACTTCTGTTCTTTGTATTGCGGTAAAGGCCAGTGCACAACGATCGCAGATGGTGTGATTTGGTTTTGTGGTACTTCACCGATGCGACTTTGTGGTACTCGTGTGTACGGCAGCGGATGTCTTAATGAGCGGGAGCGGGGGGGGGGGGGGGAAGGCACGGGGCCGGACAAGAGGGGGGGGGGCGTGCAGAGCGCTCTGGAGGGACATGGGCTACGCCCCCCCCCAAAGACGCGGTTGGGGGGCGTTGGGAGGGGGGGGGACCCCCCATTCCGCACCCTCCGTCCGTTGCACTGCCAGAGCCCTACACAAACAATTACACGGCGGCACAATTCGTTTTTGTGCTTCGTTGACCGCCAAAACACATCCGCTGCGGACAAGACACACCGCCTTATGTCCGGGGCAACTCGTTCGGTTGGCGCCGTCCGTCGCGCGCACACGCCGCGCGGGGGAAGGGGGCCGCAGACCTGCAAATGCCACTCGTACTCGTCGCGGTGGTAGTACCACGCGTAGTTCATGACGATGTTGAACTCGCTGTACAACTTCCCGCCGCCGGCGATCTGCGCGAATGCGCCTTCGAAGGTACTGGGGACGGACGCGATGGGGCGGCAGCGCTGCAGACCCCCTCCCTCTCCCTCTCCCGCCCCCTCGCCGCGCCGCCTGGGCCTTGACCGCGTCGTCGGGGGCATCACCGGCGCGCGTGCGTCCCGTACCACGCGTCCCGAGGGTTGAGGGCGACATCAGAACCGCGGCCCACGTGCGTGCGCCTGCGACGCCCCCATCGCCGACGGCTGACGGCGCCCACGGACACACGGCGCCACGGGGCCTCCGTGCTACGGCTCTGCTCCCGAGTCAGCCCCCCACCCCCCGCCCTTTGGCCACGGGCGATCCCGGACCTCCAAGTCCCATTGACTTTGACTGGGCCCCCGAGGACCAGCTTCCGCCCCCGCCGCCGCCCTTTGCCGCTGCCCCCCCCCCCCCCCCAACCTCCACTCCATAAGCCCCACGCCCCCCCCCCCAACCTCCACTCCATAAGCCCTACGCCCCCCCCCCAACCTCCACTCCATAAGCCCTACGCCCCCCCCCCCCCAACCTCCACTCCATAAGCCCTACGCCCCCCCCCCCCAACCTCCACTCCATAAGCCCCACGCCCCCCCCCCAACCTCCACTCCATAAGCCCTACGCCCCCCCCCCAACCTCCACTCCATAAGCCCTACGCCCCCCCCCCCAACCTCCACTCCATAAGCCCTACGCCCCCCCCCCCCCAACCTCCACTCCATTAGCCCTACGCACCCCCCCCCCAACCTCCACTCCATAAGCCCTACGCCCCCCCCCAACCTCCACTCCATAAGCCCTACGCCCCCCCCCCCAACCTCCACTCCATAAGCCCTACACCCCCCCCCCAACCTCCACTCCATAAGCCCTACGCCCCCCCCCCAACCTCCACTCCATAAGCCCCACGCCCCCCCCCCCAACCTCCACTCCATAAGCCCTACGCCCCCCCCCCCCAACCTCCACTCCATAAGCCCTACGCCCCCCCCCCCCAACCTCCACTCCATAAGCCCTACGCCCCCCCCCCCCCCAACCTCCACTCCATAAGCCCTACGCCCCCCCCCCCCAACCTCCACTCCATAAGCCCTACGCCCCCCCCCCCCCCCAACCTCCACTCCATAAGCCCTACGCCCCCCCCCCCAACCTCCACTCCATAAGCCCTACGCCCCCCCCCCCAACCTCCACTCCATAAGCCCTACGCCCCCCCCCCCCAACCTCCACTCCATAAGCCCTACACGCCCCCCCCCCCCAACCTCCACTCCATAAGCCCCACGCCCCCCCCCCCAACCTCCACTCCATTAGCCCTACGCACCCCCCAACCTCCACTCCATAAGCCCTACGCCCCCCCCCCCAACCTCCACTCCATAAGCCCTACGCCCCCCCCCCCAACCTCCACTCCATAAGCCCTACGCACCCCCCCCCCCAACCTCCACTCCATAAGCCCTACGCCCCCCCCCCCAACCTCCACTCCATAAGCCCTACGCCCCCCCCCCCCCCCCCCCCCAACCTCCACTCCATAAGCCCTACGCACCCCCCCCCAACCTCCACTCCATAAGCCCTACGCCCCCCCCCCCAACCTCCACTCCATAAGCCCTACGCACCCCCCCCCCCCAACCTCCACTCCATAAGCCCTACGCCCCCCCCCCCCAACCTCCACTCCATAAGCCCTACGCCCCCCCCCCCCCCCCCCCAACCTCCACTCCATAAGCCCTACGCCCCCCCCCCAACCTCCACTCCATAAGCCCTACGCCCCCCCCCCCCCCCAACCTCCACTCCATAAGCCCTACGCCCCCCCCCCAACCTCCACTCCATAAGCCCCACGCCCCCCCCCCCAACCTCCACTCCATAAGCCCTACGCCCCCCCCCCCCAACCTCCACTCCATAAGCCCTACGCCCCCCCCCCCCCCCCCAACCTCCACTCCATAAGCCCTACGCCCCCCCCCCCCCCAACCTCCACTCCATAAGCCCTACGCCCCCCCCCCCCCCAACCTCCACTCCATAAGCCCTACGCCCCCCCCCCAACCTCCACTCCATAAGCCCTACGCCCCCCCCCCCAACCTCCACTCCATAAGCCCTACGCCCCCCCCCCCAACCTCCACTCCATAAGCCCTACGCCCCCCCCCCCCCAACCTCCACTCCATAAGCCCTACGCCCCCCCCCCCAACCTCCACTCCATAAGCCCTACGCCCCCCCCCCAACCTCCACTCCATAAGCCCTACGCCCCCCCCCCCAACCTCCACTCCATAAGCCCTACGCCCCCCCCCCCCCCAACCTCCACTCCATAAGCCCTACGCACCCCCCCCCCCAACCTCCACTCCATAAGCCCTACGCCCCCCCCCCCCCAACCTCCACTCCATAAGCCCTACGCCCCCCCCCCCAACCTCCACTCCATAAGCCCTAACGCCCCCCCCAACCTCCACTCCATAAGCCCTTACGCCCCCCCCCCCCAACCTCCACTCCATAAGCCCTACGCCCCCCCCCCAACCTCCACTCATAAGCCCTACGCCCCCCCCCCCCCAACCTCCACTCCATAAGCCTACGCACCCCCCCCCCACCTCCACTCCATAAGCCCTACGCCCCCCCCCCCCAACCTCCACTCCATAAGCCCTACGCCCCCCCCCCCCCCAACCTCCACTCCATAAGCCCTACGCCCCCCCCCCCCCCCAACCTCCACTCCATAAGCCCTACGCCCCCCCCCCCCAACCTCCACTCCATAAGCCCTACGCCCCCCCCCCCCAACCTCCACTCCATAAGCCCTACGCCCCCCCCCCCCAACCTCCACTCCATAAGCCCTACGCCCCCCCCCCCAACCTCCACTCCATAAGCCCTACGCCCCCCCCCCCCCCCAACCTCCACTCCATAAGCCCTACGCCCCCCCCCCCAACCTCCACTCCATAAGCCCTACGCCCCCCCCCCCCCCCCCAACCTCCACTCCATAAGCCCTACGCCCCCCCCCCCCCAACCTCCACTCCATAAGCCCTACGCCCCCCCCCCCCCCCAACCTCCACTCCATAAGCCCTACGCCCCCCCCCCCAACCTCCACTCCATAAGCCCTACGCCCCCCCCCCCCCCCCAACCTCCACTCCATAAGCCCTACGCCCCCCCCCCCCCAACCTCCACTCCATAAGCCCTACGCCCCCCCCCCCCAACCTCCACTCCATAAGCCCTACGCCCCCCCCCCCAACCTCCACTCCATAAGCCCTACGCCCCCCCCCCCAACCTCCACTCCATAAGCCCTACGCCCCCCCCCCCCCAACCTCCACTCCATAAGCCCTACGCCCCCCCCCCCCCAACCTCCACTCCATAAGCCCTACGCCCCCCCCCCCAACCTCCACTCCATAAGCCCTACGCCCCCCCCCCCCAACCTCCACTCCATAAGCCCTACGCCCCCCCCCCCCAACCTCCACTCCATAAGCCCTACGCCCCCCCCCCCCCCCCAACCTCCACTCCATAAGCCCTACGCCCCCCCCCCCAACCTCCACTCCATAAGCCCTACGCCCCCCCCCCCAACCTCCACTCCATAAGCCCTACGCCCCCCCCCCCCCAACCTCCACTCCATAAGCCCTACGCCCCCCCCCCCAACCTCCACTCCATAAGCCCTACGCCCCCCCCCCCCCCCCCAACCTCCACTCCATAAGCCCTACGCCCCCCCCCCAACCTCCACTCCATAAGCCCTACGCCCCCCCCCCCCCAACCTCCACTCCATAAGCCCTACGCACCCCCCCCCCCAACCTCCACTCCATAAGCCCTACGCCCCCCCCCCCAACCTCCACTC
>OZ038395.1:13948519-14003867 GCA_964036045.1 Eutreptiella sp. 'Long Island Sound 2002'
CCCCCAAGTGCACCCGCTGAGCGGCACATGACGTCCCGGAGGAGTGGGGGCCTGCTCTCGGTCCGGGGGGCCTTTGAGGGCGGTGAGGGGGGGGGGGGGGCGACCTGTTGAAGCGCTTGGCCAAGAACTCCCGGACCTCGCTCAGGAGTGCCCGTTTGATGAGGATCGGGAAGTTGGACATGAAGTCCGCGACTTGGCGCTGGCCGAGGGCCCACTTGGTGCCCTCCGCAAACCGCTCCGTGGCCACGTCCTCGGGGGTCTGATGGCCCAGGGCCACGGGCCGCATCCGCCCGTCGAACAGGTCGTTCAGCGCGACAACACTTGTGAACACGCTGTCGTTGTCGAGATGGGCCAGGACCTCCGCGTCCGTGTGCCAGTCGGAGGTCAACCGCGAGTACTGCCGAACGCACAAAGAGGACCAGGGGGGAGGGTGGGAGGGAGGGAGGGAGGGAGGGAGGGAGGGAGGGAGGGAGGGAGCGAGGGAGGGAGGGAGGGAGGGAGGGAGGGAGGGAGGGAGGGAGGGAGGGAACGAGGGAGGGAGCGAGGGAGGGAGCGAGGGAGGGAGGGAGGGAGGGAGGGAGGGGAACGAGGGAGGGAGGGAACGAGGGAGGGAGCGAGGGAGGGAGCGAGGGAGGGAGCGAGGGAAGGAGGGAGGGAGGGAGCGAGGAAGGGAGGGAAGGAGGGAGGGAGGGAGGGAGGGAGGGAGGGAGGGAGGGAGGGAGGGAGCGAGGGAGGGAGCGAGGGAGTGAGAGGGAGGGAGGGAGGGAGGGAGGGAGGGAGGGAGGGAGGGAGGGAGGAGGAGGCGGTGGCGGAGGAGGAGGAGGAGGAGGAGCACCAGCGTCAGTCTAGTGTCAGTCACTTGGCCGAAGCGGTGTAGACACGCTACGCTTCCAGTCAGTCCCATTTGCTCCGCCTCAGCTTTTCGGAAGCAAAAAGAAGTCGTACTGTCCGACCCTATTGCACCACTTGTCCCTTGCCTGCGGGTGTCTCTCCCTGTTTTCTGGTGGGCGGGTTCCAGCGACGCCATTTAGTTGCTCCCCATGGGCGATCCCTCCTGCCCTCTGCGTCACCTGGCACCCGATCGCTCTCCACGGGATGCTCCCATTTGGATGTGGAGCACGGGTTCTGTTCTACATCACTCGCCCGCTCGCTGCCACGGGCCGCATGTCCCTAAAAGCAATCCCGGTGCGCAGTAGACACCAAGGCCCAGTGGAGAAGGTAAACAAGCCCGGGTAGAAACCAGAAAACTTTCACAGGTACTCCTCTCCAAATTGGGTGCAGTGGGGCTGACGGGTGCCCTTCAGCGATGGAGTATTGGGCGAGGGGACACGGGCACAGTCCGTCGGGTTGTTGCTCCTTTACGGGGCCCTGGACAGTCACCCGTTCGTCCCTTCGCATGTTGCGTCGGGTCGCTGCGTTCTGTTGGCCGCTGCCGCCGGTGCTCCTGCTGGTGTCGTTTCCGCGTTCGCGTAGCCCAGTGGTTGGTGTGTTGGGGCTGTGCTGAATGTGGCGGGATGTGCCGTTTGCGCGTCAGCGGCCCCCCAACCCTCCCAAGCAATCCCAACCCACGTCCCAACCAGCCAACGCCCCCAATATGGCCATGATCTCTGGTGAGAACCCCAGAACCTGGACTTCTGGCCATTGGGTCAGATGTCCTGACAGTGGCACCTCATCCATGTGAAGCCACAGGTCCCAAGACGGAGGCTGCACATGGTTCTGGAGTGCGGTGTCGCTGCATCGAATGGCAATGCCCCTCGCCCGCCCCTTCTTGAGACAAGCTCTCCCGGTACATCGGACCATCGCCAAGCCACACAACATGAAGTCGCTACCGCAACGCATCCCAATCCCGAATGACCCCTCGCGGCCTCTGCGTTTGCCACTCCCACTTTCGCTCTCACGCCAGCACATTCAAGACATTCAACAAATGGCATCGGTTGAGGGCAATCGGCAGTGAACCCTCATCAAACCTGCTGCCGGTCGTAGCCTGCGCCGCGCCCACAAATGCCTCCCGGGAAGATGTTGGGGTACTGCGGCGGCGGCTCGTACACAACCTTCGGGTACGGCGGCACGGACTTCAGGAAGTCCCCGAACACGTGCTCCCGCGGCTTCTCGTCGTCCAGGACGATCACCAACTCGGTGTACCTCTGGCGAACAGAGCAGGCAATGCCCCGGGGGTGACCCACGCAGGGAAGGGGGACGCGGGCGGAGAATAGGCCCGGGAGATCAACAAAGTTTCAGATGCGGGCACATGGACAGTCTTGGGCGACCGGCGGCATTGAGCGCAAGCTGCAGCAACACGCAGGGGCAGGCGGCACAAATAGCGATAGCAAACGCCAACAGCGGGAATCAGCACTCGCCAGCACTTTTTTCTTGTCCAGACCACAGTGAGCCGGCGTAGCCCGCTCTCGGGATGGTGCTCACGATGAATCAAGGTTCAGCGCTGTCCCAGTCTACGGTGATCCCACAAATGCCTGTGGTGGTGGATCTGACACGGAGTGCGGAGGGGCTGAGTCTGAGACCAGGTGCTGCGGTGGGTCGGGGGGTACGTAGCGGCCGTAGCCATCGAGGCGCAGGCGACAAGCAGCGGCTGACCACCAGCGACAACAGCGACCAGCACCGTCGGACCGGTCGGGGGGATTGCGGGTTGGGGGTCCCCCGGCTCCCTACGCCCCATCGGGTCCCGCCGGGAAGGCGCCCCCCCCGGAACGCGCATCGCCGGGGGGGACGTGCAAGGGACACCTGCGACGGCCAGAACAGCGTCAGGCTTTCGTAGAAGAGGGTCAGTAGCTTGGGGCTGTCCGCGCTGAACGTGCGGATCCAGAGCGCGATCGTGGGGGTGTCTGCGGGCCATGGGCTTTGGGGGACCGGCGGTGACGTGCGGTGCCGGGCGATCCATTGCTCCCATTTCTCCCGCACGGTCCCGTTGATGAAGGGGGGGATAGCGACGTTGAGCGGGCGGTCCGGCCGTGGCCTTCGAGGCACGGGGGACCGTCCGGAGGCGTCCTGAGAGACGACGTCCGGGCCGGACTCGCCCGGCGCTGGAGGCGGCGTCGTTGGGCGGGTCATCGAGGGCGGCGCGCTCTTGCCGGGCGACTTTGGGGGGCGGGACGGCGCGAGCTTAGCCCTGGGCCTTGCCAAACCGACATCCGCGGCCGACGGATGCACCAGATCCCCCCCGAAGTAGTAGATCACGATGAGAAACGCACACGACGTCGCGTACCCCAGTACACGGAGGCCTTGCCTGAATCTCATGGGGGCACGGTCTCATGGATGGCCACGCATTCCACTTCAATCCGACACGAACATGGGGAACGTGGGAGGTCGCAAAGCAACACCGATCACAAACGGACAGGGCAACTCAAAGCGGAGGCCCATACATCACGAGCTGCTGCGAAGCGGGACATGTGTGTGTCGTGTGGTACGTGCTGAGGGTCGCTGACCCGCTTTGGCTCGGGCTGGTGCTGCCCGTCGCCCGCAGCACACACCGCAGCATGCCATGCTGCCCTCCGGCTTTGCTGGTTGCCAAACTTCTTCTCCACCTCTTTGTCTGGTCCCGACCAAGATCAGCCGGCGTAGCCTGCGCACTGTACGGTACTCGAGACAACCTCTGGCAATCAAGCTTCAGAGCTGTCCAGTTCTACCAAATGACTGTGGTAGCGGAGATGGAGAAGAAGGATGGCGTGTTGCCATACTTCTTCTCCATCTCTTCTGCTGCCGTGCTCTCCAAAGCATTCTCCAAAGGCAGTGCCGTCACGGGTCCCCGCCCCCTCCCCCCAATCCGGGGACTGACCTACCACCAATCTCAGTCATGAGGCTGCCATGGACGGGGGGGGCAGGTAGAGGGCGTGGGGGGGACACGGGGAAGGAGGATACTGAGGGCATTTCTCGCAGGCATGAACGTGGCTGATTGGGGGTTCCGGCACCCCGCCACCCCTTGTCTCTTTGAATTACTCATCACAAAGGACAACAAAGGCATTTGGTTTGCAGTTTTGGATGATCATGCCGCAATTCCAAACGGTGCAACCTGCCTATCACCCCCTAGCGATCTAGTGTGGCTTGCAATCAAAAGGCACAAGCAATGCATGCATGCACCGTGTTTCCGACACAATTCTCCTGCATTAATTTTGAAAATTTTTAAAGCGCTATCGGCAATGTCGTGTGCTATGCAAGCACAACGCAACAAGGGATCCACAAATTCTTGACAAAAAAATTGTTCAAAGCGCTATCGGCAATGTCGTGTGCTATGCAAGCACAACGCAACAAGGGATCCACAAAGTCTTGACAAAAAAATTGTTCACAGCGCTATCGGCAATGTCGTGTGCTATGCAAGCACAACGCAACAAGGGATCCACAAATTCTCGACAAAAAAATTGTTCAAAATGCTCACCAAAAGATGTTGCATCAGCACACATGCATGATATTATCCCCCCGCCCCCTTGTCCCAACACGGGCCAGGTTCTGGTTTTGGGGTCAAAAGTGCGGAAACACGGGGTCGTCATGTTTGGACAAGCCCGTGTTCCCGAACAGCATGTACCACAGAACACATGTTGTAGACACAAGCCAGCCCGACCCCTAAACATGACAAATGCCAAGCAGCTCTCTTCATGTGCACAACTCATGTACCCCTCAGTCGCTTGCATTCTGATTCACAGGCAACAAGCAGAACCCCTTGCTAAGCTTTAAACCACAGAATGGGGACATGGGGTTTGTTAAGCGGCTAAGAACCACTCCCTTCGACCTTGTCTGAACTTCTGAAATGTATCAAAACATCACTCGACACAATTGTATCGCCCACACAACGAGGTGGCTCACACACCTATCTATTTGTACCTAGTCGTATTGGGGGGCAAAAGAACAACAAACACACAGTGGGGATACAAAGCACAACAACATGAACACAGGGGCCATGCAGCGCACCAGAGCAAAGCGAGAGAGAAGATCGTACAATGCACACTGTGCCGCGGTATGTCAATACTGGCAACGACAACTTGCACTTCATCAATCCCATTCACGTCCCGAAGAGTGTCTGTCCTCTGAATAGTCCTTTGTGCCCTGCATGGGAACAACACCACCAAGCTTGATGGAGTCCCGTGGCGCCATGTTTGCCACTCCAGATTCGTGCCAGGCACTGAGCCCACCCAACTTCTCACCACAAATGGTGCGTGCGATGGTCCAAAGGGTTGCGAAGGAATCAAGCATGGTCCAGAGCTACGTGGATCCAGTGTACGGAGCTTGAAGAGTGTTTAGCTCAACACCGCGACACCTCGGCAGGTGGGGCTGACAATGGCAGTCAAGCAAGCTTGCCGGGAAGATGAACAGGCGGAGGGTTACCAAGTGGTGCGGGACTGATCTTTCAACGCAGACTTGGACAATGCCAACTTCAAGTTGGGGCTGTTGGGCAGGACCAGTTTGGTACATAAGCCTTATCGTTACGACAACAGATTGGCAATCACTGACATTTGGGCAGCAACTGATGGCACTTGAGGGTTGGGCTGCGATGGTTCGGCGGTTAGAGGTTGGCTGTGTGTGCCAGGAATGAAACCCGGTGCATGGAAATGGCAGTTGGGGACATTACGAGGAGCTTCCTGCCACCAACCCAAAAAGAAACCCTGTCCGCACGAAGGGGGCAGTTCTTTGCGACCCCAACCAACATTTCCATTGGGGCCAACTGAAGGGCGCCAGAGGCACAACCCACTGAAGGAAAGAAGAATCCCATTGCAGATGGGGGCAGTTGGAGTCAGTTGGAGGTTAGAATATACCTGGGTCGGGCGAGAATTGGTCTTGTCCTGTGAAGCCCTGGACCCTTTTGGCGGAAACCCTGATGTGGGGGTCATGGGACACAGCGTTCAGTGAATGAAAGGGGGGGCACCTTTGTTCAGACCTGTGCATCCCTGTGTGCGTCTACGCGGACTGTTGTTCATCGAAAACTATTTGGGTTCACTTGTGTGCACTTGTGGACACTCTGCTGTGTGGTGTGGTGCGGTATGGTGTGCTTCGCAAACTCTGGAGCTTTTGGTTGGTGTTATTGGCCACCTCATCGACCCACAGAGGCCACCCTACGCTCTGCTGGTGTGTGCGGTAGCATGTTGTAGAACCAATGTGGTATGAAAGCCCAACCTTCTTCCCTCCCTGCCCTGGTCCTCGGAGTTATAGAGAGCACAGGATCAAGCGCTGTGATGGCATTGAAGATGGCCATTCAACAGTAATGGTCAATTGGCCTGATGTAGATTGGACAAATGTGTGGTTGATGGTGGTGATGCCTCCCAACATTTATCGTCACCCAAAGCATGCATCATTGGGTTAAATCCCACTTGCCCTGAAGCCGAGGCCGGAAGGAGCGGCTGATGGGGCTCACTGTCACCTTAAACACAGGTGCGGGGGGTTCCCCTATATAGCCAGGTGGGGAGGTCCTCTTCTTGTCTGCCGTGATGCTGCAATTTGACTTAGGGCCCGCGAAACCAAGCAGTCTAGAACCCTTCACCCAAAAAGAACAGCATTGGTTCCCAACCACCGCCTCCGTCATTTGTGCATCCTCCCGTGAGCCCCACACCAATGCAAGAGCTTGTTTCTCACCATAGATATGCCGTAGGCATGCCCATGACAACAGCCGAAACAAAACAATAGCTTGGGACAACATGCTGTTTGCTTTGGATGTGTGCTTTCGGCGACGTCGAACCTTGTGCCGCTGAGCCAAGGTAGCCTTGGGCTTGAGCACAACGAATTCCAAGAATGACACCACGCTTGGCCATATCTTGCCTTCTTCGAGAAAGCCTTGAGGCACCACAGCTTGCACCGGCTCTTCGAGGCCTTGCTCACAAATCAGGTGCTTCACCACTTGCTTCACCGTGTGCACTCCAACGCTGAGCTTCGCGTCAACTTTGCCGAACTCAGTCGCCGCCATACCCACTCCCGCTACTGCTGGCCACTGAACACTGATGCCCGGCGGACCATGAGCAGCACGCTAGCGCACCAAACTGTCCAGATAGGCGTTGGTCGCCGAGTAGTTGGCTTGCCCTGTAGATCCGAGCAACGCTGCAGCGGACGAGAAGACGATGAACGCCTGGAGCTCTTTATCATGCTTCGATGTATGCTTGTGGAGGTACCATGCACCATTCGCTTTTGGGCCCCACACAGGCACTAATGCTTCGGAGTTCTGCTTCGGCAGAAACCCACCTGCTCGGACACCAGCGGAATATACAACTACGGAGTGGTCCATATTTACGCACCCCGTCTAACAATGCCTCAACCTGCTTCTCATTGCTTGTGTCGCATCGCTCCAGCACCACTTGTGCCCCCGATTTGCGCAGCGTCTCCAATCGTTCCTCCAGGCCTTGACCCGAGTAACTGACCTTGCTCGACCGTGAAGCTAGCACCACGTACCGAGCACCTGCCTCAACCAGTGCCTCGGCCGTGACGAGCCCAAGGCCCCCAAGACCACCCATCACAAGTACAACGCCTTTCCCGTCCCTCACAAGAGACAGTTCGGGTGGCGAATCATTTGTTTGAGCTCTGCTTTTCAGCAGCTTTCGGTCAAACCTCACGCCGAGCCTGCAGCAGACTTCACCACCGTCTTCCTCCGGCACACGATGAAGCTGCATGGCCAACGCTGCACCATCAACAATCGCATCTGTGTCTAAGCACAACACTGCCGGCCGCGACCCGAGCTCAAGCCTGGCCGTGCGTATCAGACCGCAAACGGAGCTGCACACAACTTCATCGGCGATATCTGCGCCACCACCGGTCTCAATCCGTGGGCAGCAAGCTCCGGAAGTCAGAAGGACCATTCGAGCATGCTTCCTATTTCTTGCCTTACTCACCAAGTACAATTACCCATCCCCCCCGCCCTTGCATCCCCAGCACCGCCTAACCCCCCACCCCACCCCACACACACTCTTTACTGCTTTCCTGCCCCCCCCCCCCCCCCCCCCCGCCCTTGCCCCTCCCCCCTTGTCCCCCTTGTCCCCCTTTGGTGCCTTCGGTTGCTTTTTCCCTCCACCCTCTGTTGCTGCACCTGTTGCTGCCTTTGGTCCGGGCTTTGGCCCTACCCCCACCCCTGTTCCTGCCCATGCTCCCGTCCACACTATTCGCGGTTGTACAGGATGATGACGATGCCGAGGAGGAGGAGGAGGAGGAGGGGGAGGAGCCGGTGGTGGTGGTGGGGGGCAGTAGTGGTGGTGGTGTGGGAGGGGGGTTCGTCGAGTTCCATAGGCTGTGCGCCCATCATCACAGCAGCCATTGTTGTCAAATGCTGCAAATGGGCATCCCTTTGCTTCCAAAATGCCTCCCTCTGTTGCTCCCGCTGCTCCTCTTCCCTCTTGAATGCCTGCTCTGCAAGTGCGGACATGTGTTCAGTCGCTTGAACTTTCCCCTCGAGTTTGCTCAACTTGTTTTAAGCTAGTGCCCATTTTCCTAGTTCCTCTTACTGCGCGGTCACGCTGTGCTTGCGCTTGGTCACGTTGTGCTTGCGCTTGGTCACGCCGTGCTTGCGCTTGGACACACTGTGCTTGCGCTGGGTCGCGCTCTCGCTGGTGCCTCGCTATCTCGTCCTTAACGGCATCTCGCTCACACTTGAGAGCATCCGTATCATCTTTTGCCTGTTGGCGTGCTTCTGTTGCGATGCATAGCTGAGCCCTCGCCTCTACCAACTTCCGCCGTGCCGTCCGCTCTTCTTCCTTAGCCGAGGCATTGTTGAAGTGCATCCAATCAGCACCCTCGGGTGCAACCGGACCGAGACACCGCATCCATACATCACCACCCATCCCGAGACGCGAGACAGCAAAAGAGGGTCTGAAGGGTGAACAAACAAGAAGACGAGAGATGATAATTCTTCGGGGAGAATGGAGAAACATAGGGACCACCGAAATTCAGCTTTTGTCTATTCATTTATGCTATTGCGCACGGACATGCACCGAATTCCAAGCGAGAACTTTGTGTATTTTGGATGGAAGCTTTTTGTCGAAATGTGGACCTACAAATGCAAGCTGTCACGAAGTGCCAAGAGGCACATTTCCATAACCTCTTTGTTCTAAGCGGTCATGTGTCCGTGGGCACCAGATGTCAAGTATGATTGTTCCTTTACGGAACCCTGTGTAAGTGACACATACCCGAAATGACAAATATCAAGCGAATGGCACAACAAGGCAACCCAAAACCTTCCCCAATCCGTGGAACAATATGTGAAAACACAGATAAACATCAATAAACATGAATAAACAGCCATTCTCTCCCAAAAACGGGTGTTTTTTCGAAAATAAACGTATAAACGTGTTTATTTTCCATTTGACTAGTGGCTAGCAGTTAATTAAAGCTTGAACTGGGTGAGAATCCAAATATACCATATCGCAAATGTGAAAGAAGCATCAAAATACCCGTTGTCAAACCACAATAATGCCCATGGTATCACAAAGTATGGGGTTCTAGGACGGCTAGACGTCCAAATAGTTGCACTACGCACGCACTGCGCTTAGTGCACCCCCTAAAGGGTCACCGGTGGGGCACGGGTCACAAAAAATTACCCGGCGCGTGCCCGGCTAACGCTCCCGCCTAAGCTATGGTCATGCGGTGACAACCATTCTACATAGTGCACCGAGGTCATCGCTAAGCTATCACTCTGAACCCGCCATCTGTCACTATACCTGCAGGAATGGCACATGCACTGGATTTGCCACTCCCCACCCTGACCCCGTGGGGCCAAGGTACACGTTTGCTTGAGGATGGGGCAATCATAATAGTAGACAATAGACGGCACAATGGGAGTCACAAGAGTGCGGAAAGGGCAAATGCCAAGAGGTGTAGGCATCCTATTGCCAAACGGCATTGATGCACAAAAGTTTAGTCAGGTGTTTCATGATGTGTGACCGATCGCATGGTAGTAGGGGGATGATGCATGCAGTATGGCGGCATAACCCCTGCTATCTTGCGGGTCCCCAACACTTCAAAGCAGGGGAGAGAATCGGCAATGCCCCACAAGTGGGCAGTATGGCTACACAACCCCCGTTGTCTCGGGGGTCCCCAAAGGTTCAGAGCGGGGGAGAGAATCAATAGTGCCCGACAAGTGGCCGCTATGGCAACATAACCCCTGCTGACGGGGGGGGGGGGGGGTCCCGGGCGCTTCATAGCGGGGGATTGAATCGGTAGTACCCCACAAAGGGGCGGTATGGCTACGTAACCCCTGTTGTCCGGGCGATCCCCAATGCGTCAAAGCGGGGGAGGGAGAATCGATAGTGCCCCACAAGCGGGTGGTATGGCTACACAACCCTTGGTGTCTTGGGGGTCCCCAACGCTTCAAAGAGGGGGAGAGTAGTGCCCCAAAAGTGGGAACCCTTGCAGTCTTGGGGGTCCCCAACGCTTCAAAGCGGGGGAGAGTAGTGCCCCACAAGTGGGTGGTATGGCTACACAACCCTTGGTGTCTTGGGGGTCCCCAACGCTTCAAAGGGGGGGAGAGTAGTGCCCCACAAGTGGGAACCCTTGCAGTCTTGGGGGTCCCCAACGCTTCAAAGAGGGGGAGAGTAGTGCCCCACAAGTGGGTGGTATGGCTACACAACCCTGTTGTCTTGGGGGTCCCCAACACTTCAAAGCGGGGGAGAAGTGCCCCCAAAGTGGGTGGTATGGCTACACAACCCCTGCTATCTTGGGGATCCCCAATGCTTCAAAGAGGGGGAGAGTAGTGCCCCACAAGTGGGTGGTATGGCAACACAACCCCTGCTGTCTTGGGGGTCCCCAACACTTCAAAGAGGGGGAGAGTGGTGCCCCTGAAGTGGGAACCCTTGCAGTCTTGGGGGTCCCCAACACTTCAAAGCAGGGGAGAAGTGCCCCACAAGTGGGTGGTATGGCTACTCAACCCTTGCTGTCCTGGGGGTCCCCAACGCTTCAAAGAGGGGGAGAGTAGTGCCCTTCAAATGGGTGGTATGGCTACACAACCCCTGCTGTCTTGGGGGTCCCCAACGCTTCAAAGGGGGGGAGAGTAGTGCCCCACAAGTGGGCGGTATGGCTACACAACCCTTGGTGTCTTGGGGGTCCCCAACGCTTCAAAGAGGGGGAGAGTAGTGCCCCACAAGTGGGTGGTATGGCTACACAACCCTGTTGTCTTGGGGGTCCCCAACACTTCAAAGCAGGGGAGAAGTGCCCCACAAGTGGGTGGTATGGCTACACAACCCCTGCTATCTTGGGGGTCCCCAACGCTTCAAAGAGGGGGAGAGTAGTGCCCTTCAAATGGGTGGTATGGCTACACAACCCCTGCTGTCTTGGGGGTCCCCAACACTTCAAAGAGCGGGGGAGTAGTGCCCCACAAGTGGGAACCCTTGCAGCCTTGGGGGTCCCCAACACTTCAAAGCAGGGGAGAAGTGCCCCACAAGTGGGTGGTATGACTACACAACCCTTGCTGTCTTGGGGGTCCCCAACGCTTCAAAGAGGGGGAGAGTAGTGCCCTTCAAATGGGTGGTATGGCTACACAACCCCTGCTGTCTTGGGGGTCCCCAACGCTTCAAAGAGGGGGAGAGTAGTGCCCCACAAGTGGGTGGTATGGCTACACAACCCCTGCTGTCTTGGGGGTCCCCAACACTTCAAAGCGGGGGAGAGTAGTGCCCCACAAGTGGGTGGTATGGCTACACAACCCCTGCTGTCTTGGGGGTCCCCAACGCTTCAAAGCGGGGGAGAGTAGTGCCCCACAAGTGGGTGGTATGGCTACACAACCCCTGCTATCTTGGGGGTCGCCGACGCTTCAAAGAGGGGGAGAGTAGTGCCCCACAAGTGGGTGGTATGGCTACACAACCCCTGCTATCTTGGGGGTCCCCAACGCTTCAAAGCGGGGGAGAGTAGTACCCCACAAGTGGGTGGTATGGCTACACAACCCTGCTGTCTTGGGGGTCCCCAACACTTCAAAGCGGGGGAGAGTAGTGCCCCACAAGTGGGTGGTATGGCTACACAACCCTGCTGTCTTGGGGGTCCCCAACACTTCAAAGCGGGGGAGAGTAGTGCCCCACAAGTGGGTGGTATGGCTACACAAGCCCTGCAGTCTTCGGGGTCCCCAACACTTCAAAGCGGGGGAGAGTACTGCCCCACAAGTGGGTGGTATGGCTACACAAGCCCTGCAGTCTTCGGGGTCCCCAACGCTTCAAAGCGGGGGAGAGTAGTGCCCCACAAGTGGGTGGTATGGCTACACAACCCCTGATGTCTTGGGGGTCCCCAACACTTCAAAGGGGGGGGAGTAGTGCCCCACAAGTAGGTGGTATGGCTACACAACCCTGCTGTCTTGGGGGTCCCCAACGCTTCAAAGAGGGGGAGAGTAGTGCTCCACAAGTAGGTGGTATGGCTACACAACCCTGCTGTCTTGGGGGTCCCCAACCCTTCAAAGGGGGGGAGAGTAGTGCCCCACAAGTGGGTGGTATGGCTACACAACCCCTGCAGTCTTGGGGGTCCCCAACGCTTCAAAGAGGGGGAGAGTAGTGCCCCACAAGTGGGTGGTATGGCTACACGACCCCTGCTGTCTTGGGGGTCCCCAACACTTTAGAGCAGGGGAGAGAATAAGCAGTGCCTCACAAGTGGGCAGTATGGCGACATAACCCCTGTTGTTGGGGGGGTCCCCAACGCTTCAAAGAGGGGGGAGAATCAATAGTGCCCCACCAATGGCGGTATGGCTACATAACCCCTCCAGTCTTGGGGGTCCTTAACGCTTCAAAGCGGGGGAGAGTAGTGCCCCACAAGTGGGCGGTATAACCCCTGCTGTCTTGGGGGTCCCAACGCCTCAGAGCGGGGGAGAGAATCATTAGTGCCCCACAAGTGGGTGGTATGGGTGCATAGCCCCTGTTGTCTAGGGGGAGGACAATCAATGGTGCCCCGTAGAAGGGCAGTATGGCTACATAACCCCTTCTGCTTGGGGGGTCCCTAACACTTGAGAGCGGGGGAGAGAATCATTAGTGCCCCTCAAGTGGGCGGTATGGCTACATTACCCCTGCTGTCTTGGCGGTCCTCAACGCTTCATAGCGCCCACTTGAGGGGGAATAATGATTCTCTCCCCCGCTCCGAGGCGTTGGGAACCCTCCAGACAGCAGAGGTAATGTAGCCATACCGCCCACTTGTGGGGCACTGATGATTCTCTCCCCCGCTTTGAAGTGTTGGGGGGGGGGCGTAGCAACGGGCCATACGCCGACTCCCTCCCACTCTCGGACCACTTTAAGGGCGGGGGGGACAGGCTTCATACCCTGACAAATATGGCAGAAGATGACCGCCTCATCGCGCTAATCACTTCGAAGCATGTATGTTGGAGAAAATTTTTTGAAACAAGGGCCGGGGGGGGGGCATGGTAGGTGGTACTTTTGTTTAAGGGCATAGCACCCCCGAGTCAATTCCCGGCCACTATTGCTAGTGGCGCCCCACCCAAGCCGAACCATGCTTGTTTTCAGCGCAGAGTTGATGTATGTTCCGAAACCCGTTGGAGGAGCAAGGGGGGAAGGGGGCTGTTTGCACCGCACGCACTACGCCTTTCCCAAAAAAAAAAAAGCTCTCTCCGTGCACTACGTGCCCACAACGAGCGCACGTACACCAGTGGCACATCGTGTGCAGGAACGCGTTGTGTGCCCTTCGTGGGGTGCTCCTCCTCAGGGTCCCAAAACATGGGTGATGGAAGTGGTGGAGAGGACGGAGGTGAAGAAGGGAGGCCTAATAGCACTTGTCCAAGGGACGATCAAAGTAGTCCTCATCATCACTCGACTCATCGCTTGTCGGACGCGCTCTTTTCCTTCCGCCCTCGAGAAGAGCGTCTAGCCGCTTCTTGTCTCTTGCCCGCTTCCCGGTGGACTTCAACGGCCGCGTCCGACAATCCCCCCCCGTAGTGGCCTCCGATTCAGAGGCTGGCATGGGTGAAGTATGAGATGTTGTTGGTGGCATCGGGGGAGTTGTGGAGGAGGAGGAAGAGGAGGAGGAGGAGGAGGAGGAAGAGGAGGGGTTGGCAGAGGTGTTGGTAAAAGGGGTGATGGAAGGAGTTGGCATATCACCGGCCACTTTTTGCTTCTTCTTGCCGCTCTTCAAGGCATCCATGCTCCATCCGCGGACGGATGCTTCCTCCTCCTCGGTGACCCGAAGGCCATGTGGAATGGGATCATTGGGATGGACGGCAGCAAAATGGGCGGCCATGTAGTACAACCAAACCGTGGTTGCGCACTGGGCGCAATTCACCGGTCGGTTGGTGCAAGGGTTGGCCTTGGTTGCCGTTGACATTCGGCTCCAACAGATTGCCGATGGCTGCGATGGGCAGAGCGCGTTTGCAACGGCAAGCGGATTGTGCACTCATCCCGTGATCCACAAAAACCACAAATGTTGGCACACGGCCGTCCCGCTTGTCCTTCGATGTGGTGACCATGCAGAATGTGTTGCCTTGTGTGCGTGCGGGATCCCCAAAGACATGGGGGACAAAATCAGAATTGGTGGGGCCCACAAGTGGGCGGAAATGCTACATCACCCCTGCATTCTCGGATATCCCCAAAGACATGGGGGACAAAATCAGAATTGGTGGGGCCCACAAGTGGGCGGAAATGCTACATCACCCCTGCATTCTCGGATATCCCCAAAGACAGGGGGGACAAAATCAAAATTGGTGGGGCCCACAAGTGGGCGGAAATGCTACATCACCCCTGCATTCTCGGATATCCCCAAAGACATGGGGGACAGAATCAGAATTGGATGCCTAACCCCTGCCTTATGGGAGGCCCACAAGTGGGCGGAAATGCTACATCACCCCTGCATTCTCGGATATCCCCAAAGACATGGGGGACAAAATCAGAATTGGTGGGGCCCACAAGTGGGCGGAAATGCTACATCACCCCTGCATTCTCGGATATCCCCAAAGACATGGGGGACAAAATCAGAATTGGATGCCTAACCCCTGCCTTATGGGAGGCCCACAAGTGGGCGGAAATGCTACATCACCCCTGCATTCTCGGGGATCCCCAACAAAGGGGACAAAGTCAAGGCAAAAAAAAGGCAAAAAAAAATTTTTCCCATGGTGTCCTTGGTCCTGCCTACAATTCTGTAGACTGACCCCACTAGGGTTTGAACCCAAGACCTTCCAATTGCAGAGGCACTTGCTTTACCCACTAGGGTATGGCCCATCTCTGATATACCTCTGCACAGGGGTGGTATTCATATTTGGTCAAATTTGGTCTTCATCCACTATTGGGTTCTCCTAAAAAAAGTGAGTATTTTGAGTATAGACACATGGGGTGAAAACCCCTTTTTTCACCCTCTACTAAGTCAAGCAAATTTTCCTTAGGGCGCCTTCGGCGCCCATGGTCCGGCACTTCCGGGCAAAAACCCAGCAGAGAGGGGGGGGGGGGGAGTCGGCGTAAAGGGTCCGGTCCCGGCGCCCCCCCCCCCCGGTGGGGGACCCCCAAGATAGCAAGGGTTACGTAGCCATACCGCCCACTTGTGGGGCACTGATGATTCACTCCCCCGCTATGAACCGTTGGGGATGCCCCGGACAATAGGGGTTATGTAGCCATACCGCCCCTTTGTGGGGCACCGCTGATTGACTCCCCTGCTATGAAGCGCTGGGGAAACCCCAGACAGCAGGGGTTATGTAGCCATATTGCCCACTTCTGGGGCATTGCTAGTTCTCTCCCCCGCTTCGAAGCGTTGGGGACCCCCCATATAGCAGTGTTTATGTAGCCATACCGCCCACTTGTGGGGCATTGCTGATTCTCTCCCCCGGTATGGCTACATAACCCCTGCTATCAGGGGGGTATCCAACGGCTTCAAAGCGGGGGAGAGAATCATTAGTGCCCCACAAGTGGGTGGTATGGCTACATTACCCCTGCTATCAGGGGGGCATCCAACGGCTTCAAAGCGGGGGAGAGAATCATTAATGCCCCTCAAGTGGGTGGTATGGGTGCATAGCCCCTGTTGTCTGGGGGGAGGACAATCAATGGTGCCCCGTAGAAGGGCAGTATGGCTACATAGCCCCTTCTATCTGGGGGGGTCCCTAACGCTTGAGAGCGGGGGAGAGAATCATTAGTGCCCTTCAAGTGGGCAACATGGCGACATCACCCCTACGTCAACCCTGCATTCTCGGAGGGGAGGGGGAGGAGCAACACCAAGCGCGGGGAGCAAAATCAGAAGTGGCTACCTCACCCCTGCATTCTCGGGCCGCGCGACGACGACCACGGTGTAGGCGAGGGGGGGCAGAGCCGAGCGCCGAGGTCGGACCCCGGAGGCCGCGAGGTCATCCTCCCCCCCCCAGGATGGCGGGCCCGGCCAGGCGCAGCCAGACGCGGGGCCCACGGGCACAGCCACCCCGGAGGGATGTTCGGGCAAGGCGCGACCGCAGTCGTGGACCCGGACTGGCCTGCACGGTACCCCCCCCCCCCCCCACCGGGTTGGTGCGGCGTCGACCCTCCTGCACTGCACAGCGCAGAAATCATGCAGAATGACCCGCCGCAACGTCCCGTAACCCCCGTACCGCGCCCTTTCGCCGCCGTCCCCGTACCGGACGGGCCGGCGCGGGATGCAGCCGTTCTCCCGCAGCCGCCGGCTGGCCTAGGAGCAGCAGATGCGCCGCTGGGTGGCGCGGGGCGACCCGGCACCGGCCCTCCGCCTCTGAACGCCCACGTGAGCCGCGCGCTACCCCCTCGCCGCCAGCGCTCGGAAGGGATCCTCGCGGCCGTCACATGCGCTCTCCACGCCCTCGAGGGGCCGGCCCCCCGCCTTCTCCGCCTGGAGGACATCCTCATGGGATGCTTCCTCCACCGGAGGGGCACGGGCGCAAACCCCAGGTGGCAGCTGCCCTCCGAGCCATTTCCAGCCCCGCCCCTTTTTCTCATGGGCGGCACATTGCAGGCGTCGGGGCGCTGAGGGGGCACGCCCCCGTGCCCCCGGGCAGCTCCGTGCGGTCCGACGCCGTACGGCGCACACTCCGGAGGCCTTTGCACAACACCCAATGCCCTTCGGACCACCACTGCCCCTCACGTCTTTGCTCTAAACCGCGGATGGACTTGCACTGATCGATGGCGCGATGACTTGGGGTCGTACCTGATGACCTGCCGGCCCCTTGACGCGTGTCTGTGCCGGAGGGTGGGCAGGCTATGCCCCAGGGCCGTGTTGTGCATGGGGGCGGGGGTTCCAGGCAATACGTTGCGCCGTTGAGGACTGCTGGCCTCCTTCCCGTTTTGGTCCGTCTTGTTTGATCACGTGTGTCGCCGCCCTCTCGTGTCTGTTGAGGGCCGGGTGGACGTTCTGCGGCTGCAGAACACCTGGTGTCTCATGCCCCCCGTCAGCCCCTCTCCCATTGGCCGTTCCGAGGGCTCCCTAGCGTGGGCACCCACTGTGTGCCATGCACCGCGCCAACAAGACGTGCCGCAGGGGTCCGTCCAGGGCACTGACTGAAGATTGGGGATCAGCCCCCGGGGCATGGGCGCCCAGTGATATCCGCTGCTGTCGAAACAGAACTCAGTGGGGACCGGCTGCCACACGCGACCACCTCCGTAGGCCCCAGCTCCTGACAAATACGCCCACGTGGCGGAGGCGAGAGGCAAGTCCGGTGGCTATTGTGCGCATTTTCTGTGGCTGCACAACGCCCTTCGTCCCCTCCCTCTCTGTTTCAAAAATACGCTGTGCCAAGTGCGCAAGGGGCCCATGCGCGGGGCTTTGGACCCCGCTCCCCGTGGCTGTGCGCCCGTCATGGCCCTACCCATCAGCCCTGCGCCTGCGCGGCACTCGGCACTCAGCCCTCGGGGCATCCCCTGGAACCACAGAAGACTGGCACGGCGCAACACCCGCTGCGGATCGCATCCGCTGTCGAGTATCATCACAACTGCAATGTGTTGCAGGGGAGCGAACGGCGGGTCCATCAGCTCCCATCTTCAAATGGCCTTCAGGGCCCCCTGACGCAACACCCCCATTGGCAGGGCAAGAGACTGCAACACAATTCTACTGGACCCACGGGGGCACTATTGCATCACAACTTCACCTTTTTTCGCGAGCTTCAGGCGCGCGTATGTGCAATCAGATTGTTGGAAATTTCATGGCCAAATCTAATTGCCGAAAAGCGATGCCAAAATTTTTTTTGAATTCTTCGAAAACTTGGGTCAGTTTCTTTTTAATCAATTGAGGATTTGGAATGTTTTGAAAATTCACCCCGCCTCCGTGTAGTGAAATTGCTAAGCCTAGAACACCTGTAGACATTGTGTTGTTTCGTAGGCGGACACATAGGTGCTTTGAAAAAAACACGATCACAAACTGCTATGCACCGCCTCCCGTGCAATGGCCGCCAGCGATGAAGGTCTGGTTCCGGGTCCGGGGACGGATTCCCATGATCATGCAGAGGGGGCAGGGTAAGGGCCGCGCAGAGAAAACAAAGCGGCGTCCCGGACAACCGCGGGTTGACGGACCACCAGTGCCTCCCTCTCGGCACCATGACCCGGTGCCCGACACCAATCAAACGTGCGGACATGAGCGCGGACGGACCTTGCGGATGCCGCAGCACAGCGCGCAGAGGTGACGCTCACAGCAACTCAATGTGGCGGGGTTTACTGAAAGCATCGAGCCGGAAGATTCGGGATGACCGGCTTTGCCTCAGAACCGTTCAGTACCAACCGTTCCATGGCGGCGGCGGGGGATTTCATGCAGAACGGAATGAAACGGCACCATTTTGTTTGATATCAAGGCCCGTGAGTACACATCAAGGCCCGTGAGTACACATCAAGGCCCGTGGGTAGAGTTTCAGTGGAAGTATGTGTCTGCGCAGGGCGCCTCCCCACACCAGAGCGTGCGAACACGTAACCCCAACCCAAGGGGCCACACAAAAGGGTGGGAGTCCTGGGCCCCGACGGAAGGTGCCGGACCCAAGAGTGCGTATCCTCAGCCCCAACTCAAGGGGCCAGACCAACGAGCGGCAGTCCTCACGCTGTATTGAATGGGCCACGACGGAGAGGAGGTGCACCCCTGCGACCGATGTGACTGCTATGCACTGCTGCATCCGCAGCGCAGGCGTCAGACCCGCATGCCCTCTCTGCCCCCAACCCCCCCAGACCACTGCTTGGCACTTTCGGGGGGTCATCGAGGCGGAGTAAGTTTGCCGGCTGCTTCCGGTTTAACGCACTTGGTTGTGTGTTGTGTAGGGGTGCCTCTAGGCTGTGGACGGTGAATGCTTGGCGGTGCAATGTTTCCGCTGAGGGGGTGCGGGGCGGAGGGTGAGGGGGGTGCGGGGCGGAGGACGAGGGGGCGGGGGGAAGTGGGGGTTCTTGATGGGTGAGAACCGCCGGTGGAATGAGATGAATGGGTTGCAGCAACAGCTTTGTTCCCATGGGACACGGGGTAGCTCCCTTCCGCGATTTCGGGCGGCACCTCCGCCTCTTCAACTTCTGCAGCAGCACATTCGTCGCATTTGCTGTTGGCCTCCTCCGAGATGCACCTGCACAATGTGCAGCCCAAACCCCAACCGTCGCTTGTCCATGCATCACTGCAGTTGGTACCCTGGGCCCCAGTTTTCATGCGTACCCCCACCGTCCCTCGGCCATCACGAGTAAGACGGCCGTCACCCTCTGGAATCACCCCAGCATCCGACTCAGGGTATCGAGTACAAAAGCCTACTGTACCTGGGATAAGCCGTACCGTGGGCAAAGAGAGGGTGGGACTGGCTGCAGCCCCGAAGCGCTCGTTGCATTCCTTGCTCCTGCGGGCTTCCTTCTACCTCTCCCTGGATTACGGGGCAAGGGCCCCCAGTGATTGGTGGGGCCTGCTGGATCGGCGATCCCCCCAACAGCGCACCAACCCCCGCCCCCCCCACCACCACCCTCCCCCTGCACCATCAGCGCAACAACATCACCCCCCCCCCTCTGCCACACGCGGCAACACCCCAAAACACACACACTCTGTTACCACACACACACACACACACACACACACATGCATCGCACCAAACGACTGATACTATGCCCATGGCTCTAGCGGAGTGGAGGTGAGAGGAAGGGGGCCGTACGTCGCGAGGGAGTGGGCACGAATGCGGCACCAGAAGAGTCAAGGCGGGCAGGATCAGGGCCGGTCACTGCAATCAATTGAGGCAATTCAGAGTCATCGAGGGTGAGCCCGACTGATCGTCCCGGGGACTGGCAGCCCTTTAGCCGGGGTCGGGGGCAACGGTGAAGTCGGGGTGCAGCAACGAGGAGAGCCACGTACCGCCCGTGCCCCTCAATCGCGAGCTGTTCCAGTCGGGCCTCAGCATCCACAACCGATTGTCCGTCAACACGCTGGTCTTCGTGAGATTCAGCCGGTCCCGGTTCACACTGAAGAAGTGTTTGATGTACGGGGCCTGCCAGACCCCCCCCACGTGGTCGGGCTTCGCGAACACCGTCCGCATGAACAAGTGATACGGGGCGATGGCCACGGTGGCGCCGGTCGCGTTCACCTCGCCGACCATCGGCTCCTCGGAGCAGACGAACGTCTCCCCGTTGTGCGCCAGGGAGTACTTCGTGCCCGGGACGATCCGCCACTTGGGGACGTGCTGCCGGATCACGATGTTCAACGCGTCCTGGTCCGTGTAGCGCCGGGGCACGAGGGGGTTCAGCAACTGGTTCTCCAGGACTCGGTACAGCAGGTCGGCGCTCAACGGCGTGGCCCGGGCGTAGAAGACGCCGCTGCACAGCACGAAGCCCCAGGAGTCATGCGTGATCGGGGGGCTGATGGTGCCCTGCGTGAACACGATGTCGTGGGGCGCCTTCGGGTGGAAGAAGCTCGCCAAAGGGTTGCGAAGCCACACCGCATCGATGTCCGTTTGGATGAAACTCACGCCGACGTCCGCAATGGAGTGCCAGAGCACCGTCCGCACCGACAGCAGAGCGGTCACGTGTTTGATTCCGATGAAGAACGTGGGGATGCCCCTCATTGAAAGCGCGTCCCGGATCCGCCGGTCCAGGGCAAAAACAAGGTAATTGCGGAGGCCGATGCGATGGACCCCGACCAACCAATTTAGCAGCATGTCGTAGAAGGCCATGTTGCTGAAAGCCACGATGACCGTGTTTGCGACGGCACACGCCCGCAGACGTGTTGCCAGTGCACGTTTGTCGATTGCAAGGGTGAAATGGAAGAATTCCGTGTCCCACTCGTATTCCGTCACGTTTGGGGACTCCGACATTTCGGACTGCAGATAATAGTGCGTTGCGTTGTCAGGGGGGAAGACGGGGTGATGAAGGTAATGCCTGGTCTGCAGCTCTTTGGCGGTGTAGAACACGTTCAATTTTACATTCTTCTCGACAGAATGCAGCCACTCTTTGGCGTCGCCGTTGAATCGCGCGTCCCTCCAATCAGGCTTCAAATACCACATGCCCTTGTCGACCATTGCCGCGATTTTCGCATCAGCATCGGAGAACTTTCGGTTGTAGAAAACCTTGACGATATAGGGGGCAGCAGTCTCATTACTGCCTTGTGCCACCTTGATGATATGGTGCATGAAGTAGGCATGGGGCAGCATGCTGATGGTCTCGGTGCGGTTCGGAAACGATCCCACAACGTCTTCTTGATAGCAGCGCACCAGAAACCCCGCAGAAAACACTTTGGTGTAGCGCTTTGGCTTTTTCCACTTAATTCCCATGGTCGCAATCGCGATGTTGAAGCCGTCCTGGGGCGACATGTAAAATTTTTCCTTCAAATTCTTGAGCACCTGCCACAAGATCTCTTTCGTAAGTTCGGTTGGCTTCGCAAAGAAGAAGCCATCGGAAACGACATGCCCCCAGCGGTCCACCAATGGAGGCGGTGACACAGAGCCCTGAGAGATCAACAGCCCATGCGGTTGTCCCGCCAAAAAGCGGGACGTTGGGTCTTGGAGCCACACCGCATCAATGTCCGAGAAAATGAACGAGAAGTTCATACTCAACAGCACGCGCCACATCACTACTCTCCAGAAGCGGCCGGCGCGTTGATCATCCATTTTCAGCCGAAAAGACGGCAAGCGATGGGAGCACAAAAGCAGGTGCAGGGGTTCGTCCAGGGCAATCACGATAAAGTCGCGGAGGTGCAGGCGGCTGAGGGCCACCAACCAGTTGATGACGAATTGGGTGTTGTGGGACGTACTGAAGGTGACCACCACCCCCTGGTCCATCCCGCGGATGGAGGGCCCCAGCACGTCTCGTAACGCCGTCTGGTCTATCACGTAGGTGTATGTGATCTTCTTGTCAGTCGTGAAGCGCTCCGTGTACAACTCCGGGTGCTCGGACATCTGGGAGTATACAAAGACATGGCTTTTGTTGCTGGGGACTTGCCGCGTGGAGGCCTTGTGGTCGGCACACAGGAGGCCCGAATCTTGCTTTGGTGCCATCTGTTCCTGCAGCCCCTGAGAGGCCGAAGAAGCGTCCTTCCCGTTGGCAATCGGCTCTGCTCGCAGTCGTGATGGGGGGCTTGCAGACGGTGCAGCGCTACGGAGGTCCAGGTCCGTCCGCATGGCCAACTCTCGGATTCGGCGCTTGAGGCTCTCCGCGGTACGCACGCTGTCCCCGGCGGAGGTGCAGTCCCTTGAACCTTGCACACAGTCTGACGAATCATGTGAAGCGTGCCTTGGCAGCGAAGGCGCTGCATGTCGGGTGGACGGAAGGGCGGCGACCTGCCGCAGCGCCGCATCCTGGTTCTCCGGCAGGGCCTTCCAGAACAAGCAAAAGAGCAAGACGCAGATCGCAGCACCCACCCTCCACACAAGTGGCTGCATGCAGCGGTCGCCCTGCGTGCGATTCTTCGGGCCTCTCCCGTTGCTGGACCTAACCGCTGCCCATTCGGCCGCAAGAACCGCAGGGCGGAAACAACACTAGACCATGGCCACGACCCAACAAGAACAGTGCTGCCAAGATGAGAGTGGCGAAGAGGGGGTTGTGCATCATCGCACGCTGCTAGGCCTACTATATGTTCCCTTGGGCACACCGATGCAATATCTTAGTGTTGTGGAGCAAGAGGAGCGTGAGCGCACTAGTGTGAAACTTTGAGGCGACGTGGGGAAATGGGCAACGTGGGGTGACAAGTGTGTGACTTGCAACAGCCTTGCATGACGGACGGCACGAAGTGTGGGAGGCTTGCACTTGCGGGGGGCGTAAGTTGGGTTACATCGAGCGGTGGGAGAAGGATGGCCCAACAAAAGCTACACAATGCCCAATGTCTGTTGACGAGAGAGCCGTTCTTCAACAACGAGCACTATTTGCAGGCGGGGTTACGGGTGGGCGTCGTTACGGGTGGATTGGTGGCTATGGAGTTGCATCGTGGGCTCACCCCTGAGGGCCCTCACACAACACCACTAATCCATAGCCCCTTGCTTGACCTTGTCTAACCCGTGGCACGCTTGTTTTTTGCGCGGTCATTTAATCCAATGGAGTGTTGCTTGTGGCTGCATAGGCCATTTCGAAGGCTGAAGACCAATCTCTTCAATCTATCTATCAGTGTGGCACCGTGGATCAATGATTGCCATGTTTCCTCGCTAAGGCCGGTAAGTGTAATGTGACGAAATGAGGTTCAAATGTGTACGGAAGCATAAACGCTACTAGATTGACCAACAAATAGTTGCACAACAAACCATTGGGTTGGGGAAAAATAATTGCACTTAGGATGCCAAAAATGGCCAAACGGCTACCAATGGCGACATGCCACTAGCCAGCCCATAGGGCACCCTATCCCACTCTGGTGTCTTCTATGTGGAGGGCAACTTGGCCTCCTATTCAAAGAAAACCGGAGCTTCCAACTCCCCATAGGGTCAGAGATACGAGACACCGTGAATGCAAAGAGTCCACTACCGCCGCTAAGAGAAACCAACAATCACGAGGTCTTTTTTAAAGCAATATCACGTCCGGCATGGAAAGTCAACGCCATCGAAAGACCAAAACATGAGAAGCCAATAAAGCCCTTTATATGGCATTTAATGTCTCCAAAAGAATGGAGATGCCAACTCTGCCATTTGCCTCCAAAGTTCAGCTAACCTGTACGGCCACAAACATTGCATCTTTCCATGTCCAAAAACTATTGTCATAGACCTTCTATGCCCGGCTCTAGCAGTTGATTTCGAAAAACTAACCTTTGGAAAGAATTGGTTTGAAAATTACCATGTTGCATACCTTACTCAATGTGACCTATGTCATGATCTCTAGAGTTGAGGTGTAAATTGCTTTCCTTTAGTTCAACTCGTGACACCATGTTTCGGTGCTCTGGTGCAGGCATACAACCCATGGGTTAGTTCTCGTTCGCGCACATATTGCACCCTGCTCCACTAAAGCCTGTTTGTGCCCCAACCAATCACCTGCAAGACTCTTGAAGTCCTCAAGATAGTGATTTTTGAAAAAGGATATGGGCCGTCTATGAATCCGTTTTGTACGTACGCCATGGACGAATTCTGACAACTCATGGTTAGTACTGCCCATGCCAATAGGCAGTGGACACCCCACATCGCAAACACTTTAATGGGGCACATGGGTAGATCAAGGCAAGAGGGCAAGAATGCAAATGTTTTCCAAATGCCCCGACGGCCTGAACCCTGAGAGAGAAGAGTTAGAGTGTCATTGAAGGAGGCTTCGCCCTGTTGGCGTTGGAGGTCGTGTGGCACTACGGCAGTGTGTGAAGAAAGGGCAAGACGATGTACAAAATCATATCAAGCTACGCAAGTGCAATGAGTGCACAAAGGTCTCACGGCACATTGAACGCAATGCTTCATACTCTTCAGATGATGAAGAAAGCACGAGCGACCAACATGGGCTCAGGCAAGGCAAGGTATGGCTGCCATGGCATGGTGTGGTTTGTGTGGCGTGTCATGCTATGTGTAATGCTATCGCATTATTTAGTATGCGCGGCACTAGTAGCGATTTTCTCTCAATTGGTTCGCAAACATGCTTCCAAGTTGGTGTGCACCGTCTTGGCTAACAGCAACGGTAAGTGGAATATGGAGTTTCTAGTGGCAGATTCCTGATTCAGTTTCGAGAAAGAGAGGCGTGTTTGGGCATGTTTGAGATGATTTGGATGCAACATCACAATTCCCCATTTGCTCACCCCATGTAGATGCGGCTATGCTAGCATACAATTTACATCGCATGACAAGAGATGTGGTGGGGATGTTGTTTCTCACCATTGTGAAAGCGAGATAGTGAGGTGCCACTTGTGGTTGTGGAAACGAAGATCCCAGAGTTTATGGTCGTTTTCCGACTTGTTGTTTGTAGCATCACTAGCCCTTTTGCCTCATCTTGTCCCTCCGTCCCTTGTGGATTGGGTTCTCACCTGTGTAGGAGGTGGGGGGAGGGAACCATATCCACAACATCTCGCTCCCACAAAACGAAAAGCTAGGTGCCAAAGGACGAAATGCTACGAAGGTGCTACTCCGTAGCGGATGAATCCAAGTGACGCAAAGCTTCATGTGGTCAAATTAGCGAGCTCAAGTCGCCCGAGGCGCAAAATAGTTGTGGCAGATATGGACGTCAGACACAACCTCATACGGTTAAAAATTTTTGTTAATTCAGGAACAGTAACAATCTGATCTGGGTGATGAGTGTCCTTCCGTGCCGTCATTCCGTGCCGCTGTGCCAACTTCCGCTGTTTTGTTGCCGTTATTGAATTCCGTCTACTGAAGGTTTAATGGCCACGGACGCCCATTACTTGGTGAATGTTTCCACCTCAACACCTACACCACGCGGGGGGGCAGGCAAACAAAGCTCCCGGTTCAGTGGACTTAGCACTCTTCGGCACATCATTTCAGCAATCACATGAGACCATGTTTGTTGCGCTCGTGTCTTTGTGCTTGTACGTGTCAGATTAAGTCAGGAACAATCAGGACCATTAAAAAATAAGTAATAAGTCAGGACGCCTCTGGATGAATTAAAGAACAAAAGTGATTGGTATTAAGTAAAGCCCTTTGGGCAACCATTAAGATACTGTTTTAACTTTATTGTTACAGAGGGCTTGAGGGCTTCATCGTGCGTAAAGATCAGGAGAATCAGGCGATGATAATCCTGTGTCTGATTTGTTGGACGCCGCGTAGTGCTTTCAGTTTGGGCGCTGTTTGAAAGTGTTAACATGTTTGCTGGTGTCAGTTGTCTGGCCCGGCGCCGGAACTTGGGCAGCGGGCCGCGCACTCGCGAGCTGCAGGCTCAGCCGGCTGTGATCGGCTCTTCAGGGAAAACCCCGCTAACTTGGACTGAAGCGCAACGCGCAGAGTTTTGAGATTTTCTCGAGAATTTTGGCAGACGACAGTTTGCGACGCTGGGAATGTCTCTTTCAGGTGTCTGTTTACCAGGTGATCTATTTGTAATGTCGTTGAGTTGTCGATTTCTCAGTGTAATTTGGTCAAACTTTCGGACTTTCAGACTTTTAGATGACCACTTTTTACCACAACCCCACTAACTTGGACTGAGTTGTATGTAGACGCATTTGAATAACATTGTGCCACTGTTGGCATTTGAAGTGGTGTTTTTTGCGTCGGACAGCTTGCAGCCCTCTAGTCATGTCGAAATCGTGGTTTCAGTTGTCTTTGGGTTGGTCCTGTGTTGTACTTGTTGGGGGTTTGTTTCCTTAAAGTGAAACTTTGGTCATTGGTCATGTGCCCTAGATATGCAATGTCATGGAGACATGATAGGTCGGATCCAGACATGTCCCATGTTTCCAGTTTAGATGTTCGTTTTTGGGTGTGTGGCCATAGGGTGACGTAAGTTTTATGGGTTTAACTCGCGGGTAGGTTCCCTTTCCATAGGTCACAAGTTGGTTATTCGCCCCTTAGGGTGTTTGCACCAATTCTGCACATGTTGGTTGGGAGAGAAATATGCAATTGTTAAAATTGTTTGCTTTTGCTACCAAAATGTAGCTTGCACCTGCCTGCAAAGGGTAAGTCATGGTCAATCAACACGTTTCTAAGTGCTTTTGACTTTTGCATCACTAGGCGGGCTTGGGGATGTGCTGTAATTATAGCATTTGTTGGTTGCCGGTCATCAGGGGTGGCAAATTGCTGTGGTACAACCTTGGAGTGACCAAGGTTTGCTCCAACTTTTGCTGCAAAACTTCTAGAAGCAAAGAAATACACATCATTCATTGACATACGCTTTCAAGTGGTCTCACGGCACTCTTGTGGTGCTTCAATGCTTGGGTGGCACACTATGAGGCGGTGTTGGGGTGCTACAAACCACGTGTAGGTGTGCCACTCTGTGATACTGCATCGAGTACAAGTAGTTTCAACCTATGTTGGTTACTCTTGCACTTCGATATCGCTGCATAATATCCCGAGATGCATCAACATCAACCTACAAGCTTTCTAACATATCCTTTCCTCATGCACCCAAACACTTTTTGGATAAGTTAATTATAGCGCCCTAGAGTTGGTACTGTAGTGTGCCACTTTTCTGCCCCTTCACTCTTGTGGTAAGCTGTACTCTTGTGGTAGGGTATGTGATATGGGGTGGGGTGTACGTCGCAATATGTCTAACGGAACATGATAATGTTAAATTCGGTATGGTTTTAATATTCCGTTAGACGTAACATTTATTCTGCTAGGCGTAAGTAGAATTTTATACATCTACCGGAACATTATATGGGCCATTAGACGCAAGTAAATAGCTAGTTGTTCCGGTAGACGTAAGTACCTACACCATCCTACAAAATGTTACTTTGTTTCATAAAACTTCAACAAAACATGTTTCATCATGTTGTTAGGCCAAAAGGATACCACAACCCTTAAATTACGTAATAAATGCGGGTGGTGGTATATCGTCACCCCTAGCAGGAGCCTCCCCGGCTCCGACTCGGGGGAAGCCAGTCCCCTAAGGCTCCTGGGGAGCCAACTTCCCTGCTTCGGCTCCTGAGGAGCCACTCCCCTGCGGCTCTTGAGGAGTCACCTTCCCTAGGGGGCTCCCAAGAAGCCGCAGGAGCCGGCCCGGCTCCCCAGGAGGCAAAGTAGGAACCACTCCCCTGCAGCTCCGCAGGAACCACGAGACCCTGGCTTCAATTGGGCTTAACAGAAACCACTACCTAGCCCAAACCTTAGCCCTACTCGTTGCCGTGATAGGTGAGCCCATTGGACCACCACGTGGGCTTACGTGCTAACATGTTTTATACACCGTGCCCGTGCTCGAATGAGTCGCTAACCTAGCAACATGAGTGCTCAGTATTGGATTTTTGAATTGTTCAACCAACAGATACCACGGGATGCAAACAATTGTAGGGGTGTCCTTGAAGACTTAGGAACAAATGTTTGTATTGGGCCCTATCTTAGTTCTTTTCTGCAGTGTGCAGCTCTTTGCACTCGTTTATTGGGCAAAGAATCATGTTGCAGGAGTATTAGTACATTAGGGTGTGAGCTAGCCGTGAAGCAATCTATAATGCTAGAAAAAAATTGAACCGTAAACCCTTAGTGCGGGAGAGCTCGCGCACCGAAATCAATATATTGATCTTATTTATGCATGTATTGATGGTGCATGGCATGTAGTAACATATTGTCAAAAAATTGTCGGAACACGGGCTTTTTGGGATGTAGGGGCGGCACCACAAAGTCCTTGCTACCTTGGATGGCTGCCGAAAAAAGTAGTTTAGTCATGAGCTCCTAGGCTACACCGAGGATTGGGTAGTACTCTTAGGAGATTCCTCCCCGGACGGGAGATTAGATAATGAGCTAGTTGCTCTGCCCCATTAGGGACTAGCTTATTACGACGGTGTGGCGAAATTTTCTTGTTTGTATGTCACGGCTCACGGATTCTTCCGCCATTTCGTGACTACCTTGCACAAGAGAAAGCGACTCATATGAGACCCTTGCAGGAATGTATTTTACCATTGCTCGTGGACATTCTGGGTGACTATGTCACTTCAACGAAAATTCGGAACCACTGAAACCCCCTTTCACCAATGTTGTACGGTGTGGGAATCCTTTTTCGGTTTGCGTGTATACCACGTTCGCCATAGTGGTCGGCTTTGCGTCTTGAAGCAAGGGATGGTTCTGCGTGATATGCACAATTATGATGTGGTCAGCCGCTCAACCTAGTAACAAGCGGTTCAGTTGGCTTCGTCTATCCCAAGTTGCTCGCTCTTGTGCGCGTGATGCAAGGGGGCACGAGGGAAACAGTGTTGTATAAGCAGGCTCAGCATTTCACTGACCACGCCTAGAAGCCTAGAGAACCAAAGAAATGCAGACGATTTCGTTCCTAAGTCTCAATGCTCAAGCAAGATCTCCATCTTCCTCAATGCTGATGAATATACCCTATGCAAGTGCAGCAAGATATTCGCTCCGTTTTTTGGGAAAGCAAAACATTAAAAAAAATTCTTGAAACGGCGATTAACCTTTGTATTATTGATTTAGGCTGCCGAGTATCTACACATGGTGGGACGTAATTAAGTGAACAGTACCGGTAATTTCACTTTAGCCTAGCTGACGGCTCTATTCATAAAATCTATCTTCATCATTTCATTGTTGGCTGCCACAACACTCTTGTATGTGCAAAGCCTCGCGCTAGAAAAGCCGCAAAAAGTTGATTTGGGTGGCCATTGTGATACACAGGGTTGGGAAATGCTAAAATAGGATTTTTTTTCTTTGTGTTTGGTAAAAGGTTTGATTTTATGCAAGCCAAAGAAATGCATTTTGTATGTTTTCTGGTGACCCGGGCTTCACACAATCTCCATCGTTTTATACCATACAGTTTCAACCGCCTAAGATAGAGTGGCAGTAGGCCCTAATTCTCTGACATTGGGTGTCTTGAGTCCCCGTTGCATCTTCGCTGTCGCTATACTATCTCCAAATAATAGACGGCGCTGGTCATAGAATCATCTCAATGACATGTTCATTGGCCGGACTATTTCTCAACGAAACCGCTAAGATTTGTACTGAGTTGTCTTTGGACATACCATCTAGCTTCTTTGAAGGACACAGCCCCATGTGTACCACTGCCAATCTGCCAAATCCCATGAGTACCCCTTGTATGACCACTCCCAAGCCATTGTGCGGGACCCACATAGAATGGGAAGTGGAGGGCTTGCACGACTCATATTCATCCAAAAGATGGCCCCAACCCCCTTCTTCGGCCTTTGCTCGTGCATAGCATCTTTTTGTTCTTCTTGGGGTGCCAACCTCCGCTCCCACAAAGTGAAAAGATTGTCATGTTGGTGAATTCGAATACCTGTAGTACTCTTGCATTGCAATGCCCGATGGAGTGCTGCCTCGTTAGGTGACACACCTGATGGATGTGGAGTGCGGAGTCCATACCAAGATTGGGCGAAAAAATTCTATTTGGTCCAGCCCCCCTAGGATCCTCAGAAACACTGCCCAAACGAAACATATTTTCCCTACTGCCCAAACGAAATATATTTTTCCTACTGTTGCATTGTGACACACAATTTTTGTTCGCTTGACATTGTTGTCCATTTGGTAGTGCTTGACAATTGTGCATTGTCCATTGTGCAGTTTGGGGTGTGGTGCTTATTTTTCAAATTGGTGGGGACTTCCAAGCAAATTTGGTTTCGGTTACACTGTGGCAAAGAAATGTGGTATGTGTCTTCCGGTGACCAGTCTTTTCAGCATGGAGACCTGTCAACTTGGTGTGTGCACACTGAGCAGTGGTAGTTTTCGAAAATTGTGTGTGTTCTTGGGCTTCAGATAGTCTTCCACTGTACCTGAAAATGCACCTTCTTCCCCCCCAAAAATACCCAGTGATAGGTACGTCGCGCATGGGGGTGTGCCTTGGCCCTTGCCTTTCAATTGTTTGCTGATGCATCCTTTTGGTGGGAGACACGTGAAAATAGCATGAAATGGTGCGTGACTTTGCAAAACAGCCAGCGCCCAACATCCTTATCATGAACATGGGTTTGCAAAATGGGCACTCCAATAATGCAATTCAGAAATCCTGATATTGATAAAACCATGTGCGGGCCAAACTACGCAACGCAAAACCAAGCAAGAAGACTATCATTTTGGGCTGAAAATAGGGACACGAAAATAGTGTTCAGGAGCACACAGCAGAAATAAACAATCAATCGTTTTGGGGAGAAATGCAAAGTGTTGAAAATCATACTGCGAACCTCCGGTTATCCGGTGGTCTGAGAGCAGTATTATAATTGGAATGCTCTGTCGAACGGTCACCCCATCTGGCATGACCAGACGCACCTTTGGCATATATACTGATTTGTCACCCAAGCAACCCACATTTGACAAGAGGGACAGTCAGAAGGTGCTGCTATCGCCATGACGGCAGAGAATATGCGAGCTCTGTTCTGAACTTGTGAAATGCACCATGTTTGCTGCATGGTGCAGGGTCTTGTGCGGAAGAACAGGAAATTAATAGGGAATGTGAAAGCAAAGAGCAATACTGCTGAGATGCAACGAAACACGTGATGTACAGACCCATGGTTGTACAACACATCGTGAATAAGATGCACAAAGGAAAAAAGCAGTGCTGTGGCTATTCAGTACACTTTACGGCAGAAGAAGCCGTTGTCTGGTAATTGGTGTTTTGCCCACCGGTGGATATGCACCAATCACCTGGGCAGTCACCGCCATCTGCTGCGGGGAATGCTCCTTCTTGTTAAGAACAAAATGGGGTGGGAGCCCTGAAAAACCGTCCTGATTGGCATGCGTAGTGCTCAGGCAACATGAAGACAAAAAACAGCCAAGAAAGCACAAAGCCTTAAGGAATGCCCCAAACGGTGTAGGCTGCACAATGGCGCCAGATGCTTCATGACCCAACAGGGGGGCACAATTGGGACGTCTACCGGGGGAGCTCGCAGAGGACGCAGGACTCAGGTCGTCAGCTTGTGGGGAGGAGGAGCGGGACATTTGTTTGAATGGATGTGCTTCAACTGCCTCCACAACGTAAATGGACATTGGACCATTGCCCTTGGAGAGGCATCAACAGGAAGCACTGGGCAATGCAACCTCAACCGACACCAGAGCAACACAGCGCCGGCAATGGCCAACAAGAGGCAGAACAACACACCACCCCCAATGATCAGCACCACAAGAATGTTGAAACGTTCCTGAAACGGCTCAGCGGATCCCGACGGAACACGGGACTCCAAGACATTGGACGGGAACGGGAAAAGGGAAGTGTTGGAGGAGACCACCATCCGAATGGTCACGTGGGCAGAGCCACGCCATAGCGACTGCGAGCGGAACTTGCTGCGGCGCGCACAGGCGGCATCCGACACCACCCAATCCAGACGCAAACTGCCTGATTCGCCCGGGAGCAACAGGAGCCCCACGTCCGCCACGAACAGGATGTCTGTGGTCACCCCCAACACGGTCCCAGGGGTGGCCCGCAGGCCAGTGGGATACTCCTGCCCCGCTGCCCACACGATGCGTGAAAAAGGGGGGGCAAACGGATTCGTCCCTCAAAGCTACCAAACAGTAGTGCAGTGGGCACCCGGTGCTGATAGATAACACCTGAGTTCCACACGGCGGACCAATGTTACATCACAACCGCCGTCGTGCTTTTGCCTTTTGGGTTCGCAGATTCTTGAACCAGCAGAGGGGGCAAACTCGGAAAGCACAAAAGCTGACCAACGGCGCCCGTCTCTGAGGGATCAGTGGTAGCGGACAGAGCATGTGAGCTACGCCCGCTGCAGTCAAATGCATTGGGGCCTGGCCCCTCAAGCAGATATCAAACATTATTGCAATGGAAGAGTGCCGGTATAGCGGGGAGAGATACAACCGGAATTTCACACTGCGAACCTCCCTTACACAAAGTTTGTCTCATTGCGTTATATTTCATTGGAATTCTTTCTCCAACGGTCACTCCATCCGGCAGGACCAGACGCACCTTTGGCATATATACTGATTTGTCACCCAAGCAACCCACATTTGACAAGAGGGACAGTCAGAAGGTGCTGCTATCGCCATGACGGCAGAGAATATGCGAGCTCTGTTCTGAACTTGTGAAATGCACCATGTTTGCTGCATGGTGCAGGGTCTTGTGCGGAAGAACAGGAAATTAATAGGGAATGTGAAAGCAAAGAGCAATACTGCTGAGATGCAACGAAACACGTGATGTACAGACCCATGGTTGTACAACACATCGTGAATAAGATGCACAAAGGAAAAAAGCAGTGCTGTGGCTATTCAGTACACTTTACGGCAGAAGAAGCCGTTGTCTGGTAATTGGTGTTTTGCCCACCGGTGGATATGCACCGATCACCTGGGCAGCCACCGCCATCTGCTGCGGGGAAGGCTCCTTCTTGTTAAGAACAAAATGGGGTGGGAGCCCTGAAAAACCGTCCTGATTGGCATGCGTAGTGCTCGGGCAACATGAAGACAAAAACTGCAAACCAGTCACAGGGCTTTAAGGAAAGACCCTTAGGTAAGCCCCACTGTCAAACAGGATGATGCTGAGGGATAAACACCACGACACAAATCTGCTTCAGGTTGTTGACCCCAAACATCTTGATCAACCACAGAGAAAAAACCCAACACAATCTTCCTCTGCATCCAAACTCATTGGCAGTGTGTGCTGTGGCCTTGGGCGCCAGATGCTTCATGACCCAACAGGGGGGCACATGTGGGACGTCTACCGGGGGAGCTTGCAGAGGACGCAGGACTCAGGTCGTCAGCTTGTGGGGAGGAGGAGCGGGACATTTGTTTGAACGGATATCCTTCAACCGCGTCCACAACGTAAATGGACATCGGACCATTGCCCTTGGCCACACGCCCAGAGGCATCAACAGGAAGCACTGGACAATGCAACCTCAACCGACACCAGAGCAACACAGCGCCGGCAATGGCCAACAAGAGGCAGAACAACACACCACCCCCAATGATCAGCACCACAAGAATGTTGAAACGTTCCTGAAACGGCTCAGCGGATCCCGACGGAACACGGGACTCCAAGACATTGGACGGGAACGGGAAAAGGGAAGTGTTGGAGGAGACCACCATCCGAATGGTCACGTGGGCAGAGCCACGCCATAGCGACTGCGAGCGGAACTTGCTGCGGCGCGCACAGGCGGCATCCGACACCACCCAATCCAGACGCAAACTGCCTGATTCGCCCGGGAGCAACAGGAGCCCCACGTCCGCCACGAACAGGATGTCTGTGGTCACCCCCAACACGGTCCCAGGGGTGGCCCGCAGGCCAGTGGGATACTCCTGCCCCGCTGCCCACACGATGCGTGAAAAAGGGGGGGCAAACGGATTCGTCCCTCAAAGCTACCAAACAGTAGTGCAGTGGGCACCCGGTGCTGATAGATAACACCTGAGTTCCACACGGCGGACCAATGTTACATCACAACCGCCGTCGTGCTTTTGCCTTTTGGGTTCGCAGATTCTTGAACCAGCAGAGGGGGCAAACTCGGAAAGCACAAAAGCTGACCAACGGCGCCCGTCTCTGAGGGATCAGTGGTAGCGGACAGAGCATGTGAGCTACGCCCGCTGCAGTCAAATGCATTGGGGCCTGGCCCCTCAAGCAGATATCAAACATTATTGCAATGGAAGAGTGCCGGTATAGCGGGGAGAGATACAACCGGAATTTCACACTGCGAACCTCCCTTACACAAAGTTTGTCTCATTGCGTTATATTTCATTGGAATTCTTTCTCCAACGGTCACTCCATCCGGCAGGACCAGACGCACCTTTGGCATATATACTGATTTGTCACCCAAGCAACCCACATTTGACAAGAGGGACAGTCAGAAGGTGCTGCTATCGCCATGACGGCAGAGAATATGCGAGCTCTGTTCTGAACTTGTGAAATGCACCATGTTTGCTGCATGGTGCAGGGTCTTGTGCGGAAGAACAGGAAATTAATAGGGAATGTGAAAGCAAAGAGCAATACTGCTGAGATGCAACGAAACACGTGATGTACAGACCCATGGTTGTACAACACATCGTGAATAAGATGCACAAAGGAAAAAAGCAGTGCTGTGGCTATTCAGTACACTTTACGGCAGAAGAAGCCGTTGTCTGGTAATTGGTGTTTTGCCCACCGGTGGATATGCACCGATCACCTGGGCAGCCACCGCCATCTGCTGCGGGGAAGGCTCCTTCTTGTTAAGAACAAAATGGGGTGGGAGCCCTGAAAAACCGTCCTGATTGGCATGCGTAGTGCTCGGGCAACATGAAGACAAAAACTGCAAACCAGTCACAGGGCTTTAAGGAAAGACCCTTAGGTAAGCCCCACTGTCAAACAGGATGATGCTGAGGGATAAACACCACGACACAAATCTGCTTCAGGTTGTTGACCCCAAACATCTTGATCAACCACAGAGAAAAAACCCAACACAATCTTCCTCTGCATCCAAACTCATTGGCAGTGTGTGCTGTGGCCTTGGGCGCCAGATGCTTCATGACCCAACAGGGGGGCACATGTGGGACGTCTACCGGGGGAGCTTGCAGAGGACGCAGGACTCAGGTCGTCAGCTTGTGGGGAGGAGGAGCGGGACATTTGTTTGAACGGATATCCTTCAACCGCGTCCACAACGTAAATGGACATCGGACCATTGCCCTTGGCCACACGCCCAGAGGCATCAACAGGAAGCACTGGACAATGCAACCTCAACCGACACCAGAGCAACACAGCGCCGGCAATGGCCAACAAGAGGCAGAACAACACACCACCCCCAATGATCAGCACCACAAGAATGTTGAAACGTTCCTGAAACGGCTCAGCGGATCCCGACGGAACACGGGACTCCAAGACATTGGACGGGAACGGGAAAAGGGAAGTGTTGGAGGAGACCACCATCCGAATGGTCACGTGGGCAGAGCCACGCCATAGCGACTGCGAGCGGAACTTGCTGCGGCGCGCACAGGCGGCATCCGACACCACCCAATCCAGACGCAAACTGCCTGATTCGCCCGGGAGCAACAGGAGCCCCACGTCCGCCACGAACAGGATGTCTGTGGTCACCCCCAACACGGTCCCAGGGGTGGCCCGCAGGCCAGTGGGATACTCCTGCCCCGCTGCCCACACGATGCGTGAAAAAGGGGGGGCAAACGGATTCGTCCCTCAAAGCTACCAAACAGTAGTGCAGTGGGCACCCGGTGCTGATAGATAACACCTGAGTTCCACACGGCGGACCAATGTTACATCACAACCGCCGTCGTGCTTTTGCCTTTTGGGTTCGCAGATTCTTGAACCAGCAGAGGGGGCAAACTCGGAAAGCACAAAAGCTGACCAACGGCGCCCGTCTCTGAGGGATCAGTGGTAGCGGACAGAGCATGTGAGCTACGCCCGCTGCAGTCAAATGCATTGGGGCCTGGCCCCTCAAGCAGATATCAAACATTATTGCAATGGAAGAGTGCCGGTATAGCGGGGAGAGATACAACCGGAATTTCACACTGCGAACCTCCCTTACACAAAGTTTGTCTCATTGCGTTATATTTCATTGGAATTCTTTCTCCAACGGTCACTCCATCCGGCAGGACCAGACGCACCTTTGGCATATATACTGATTTGTCACCCAAGCAACCCACATTTGACAAGAGGGACAGTCAGAAGGTGCTGCTATCGCCATGACGGCAGAGAATATGCGAGCTCTGTTCTGAACTTGTGAAATGCACCATGTTTGCTGCATGGTGCAGGGTCTTGTGCGGAAGAACAGGAAATTAATAGGGAATGTGAAAGCAAAGAGCAATACTGCTGAGATGCAACGAAACACGTGATGTACAGACCCATGGTTGTACAACACATCGTGAATAAGATGCACAAAGGAAAAAAGCAGTGCTGTGGCTATTCAGTACACTTTACGGCAGAAGAAGCCGTTGTCTGGTAATTGGTGTTTTGCCCACCGGTGGATATGCACCGATCACCTGGGCAGCCACCGCCATCTGCTGCGGGGAAGGCTCCTTCTTGTTAAGAACAAAATGGGGTGGGAGCCCTGAAAAACCGTCCTGATTGGCATGCGTAGTGCTCGGGCAACATGAAGACAAAAACTGCAAACCAGTCACAGGGCTTTAAGGAAAGACCCTTAGGTAAGCCCCACTGTCAAACAGGATGATGCTGAGGGATAAACACCACGACACAAATCTGCTTCAGGTTGTTGACCCCAAACATCTTGATCAACCACAGAGAAAAAACCCAACACAATCTTCCTCTGCATCCAAACTCATTGGCAGTGTGTGCTGTGGCCTTGGGCGCCAGATGCTTCATGACCCAACAGGGGGGCACATGTGGGACGTCTACCGGGGGAGCTTGCAGAGGACGCAGGACTCAGGTCGTCAGCTTGTGGGGAGGAGGAGCGGGACATTTGTTTGAACGGATATCCTTCAACCGCGTCCACAACGTAAATGGACATCGGACCATTGCCCTTGGCCACACGCCCAGATGCATCAACAGGAAGCACTGGACAATGCAACCTCAACCGACACCAGAGCAACACAGCGCCGGCAATGGCCAACAAGAGGCAGAACAACACACCACCCCCAATGATCAGCACCACAAGAATGTTGAAACGTTCCTGAAACGGCTCAGCGGATCCCGACGGAACACGGGACTCCGAGACATTGGACGGGAACGGGAAAAGGGAAGTGTCGGAGGAGGCCACCATCCGAATGGTCACGTGGGCAGAGCCACGCCACAGCGACTGCGAGCGGAACTTGCTGCGGCGCGCACGGGCGGCATCCGACACCACCCAATCCAGACGCAAACTGCCTGATTCACCCGGGAGCAACAGGAGCCCCACGTCCGCCACGAACAGGATGTCCGTGGTCACCCCCAACACGGTCCCAGGGGTGGCTACCCGCAGGCCAGTGGGATACTCCTGCCCCGCCACCCATACGATGCGGTCAGGGCGTCCAACGATCTCCACCGCCACCGCCGTGACGGCCACCTCCTGACGGTCCACGACCCGTGTCAAGTTGAAGCCGGCCGTCACGTTGTCCCGGGGGCCGTACAGCTCTTTGGGGTACGGGAGCCACACCTGAGGGCAATGCGGGGGCGATGCGTGGGGGGCATGGGGACTGACCGCACAGCTGTCCACCGAAGGCAGTAGGCGGACCCTCGGCGGTTGGGGGGTAACCGACGGAGAAGCCGAACCTGAAAACCGGAAATCAAATGAGAGATGCCGAAGATCAGCCAAATGTCCGACAGCCCCCAAACAGACAAAGTAAACGGAGGGGGAGGGCGGGTTCTTTTGTTAAAAGCGAATCGAGCCGAACGTAAGAACTCCTTCGCGGAACATACGCCTTTCGTGGCCACACCAGTGCACCCGCGGTGCCCCACACGGACGGTGCTTCGCAATGAAGGGGGAATCGACATGGAAAAGGGGTGTGGGATCTGCAGCGACAATCCCGCTCCACATCCCTCGCACCCAAATCCGATCGGGACGGGCCCTTAGCACCGACCGTCTCCACCGATTCTCGCCGCATCATGTCGGCATCCCCAACACCCTTGGGCGGCACACCCTCGGCATGCACCGGGTCCATGGGGCGTGCTGCCACCCAGTCTTCATAGTCGCCGACGGGCACAAGATGGGCAGTGCAAAGGGGACGTCCCCGCCTGCATCTCAGTGCCCCCTGCAGGGGGACCAGGCCATTGCTTAAAGACCCGCGGGGGAGGGGGGGTTGTTTGGGGCCCTGCCCCAGCCCCAGCCCCAGCCAACCCCCCCAGCCCCCCACATCACAAACATTTTCCTCCGGCATAAAAGGAAAGGGATCAAAGGGGCTGGAAATTTGAGGCTCATTTTAGGGACACAAACTTTGTCTTGGCCTCTGACCCCCCGCGCCCCCGGTGACCCCCCCCTTGAGCAATAGCCTGGGGGGTAACACTGGCCCATCCTACAATGCCCACCCCCAACTCCAGACCACAGGCAATCATCCTGCAGCCCATACCACGGTCACCCTCCCCTCCCGTCGGTGTTTGCGCTCGTTGTCTGCCAACAGGATTGATAGGCCCGGTTTGCTGCCGCTGCCTCTGTACACATGGGGCCAGGGGCTCACGCCCAAACGCGTGCAGACTGACATTTTGTCGTGGGCCAGAAATTGTCACCGCAATCTGACGGACATGGGCACCGAAATTCGGGCGACTCAGAAAAGGGGTGGGGGGGAGGGATGAGGACCCGGAGGCTGGGGGGGGGGGTGGATCCGGGAACGAGGGCTGCGCGTATCCGAGGAGAGGAGCAGGAGGGGGGGGGGGGTCCGGAACACAGACGCACGGCATATTGTTGGCACATCAAGATCAATCCAAAGCGGAGGGGCGTTGGGTGGGCCCCGCCCTCCTCCTCCCGATGGCCTACGGTCCCAATCACACTGCCTTTTGGGGGGGTGGCCTTTCCAGGCGGGTCCCTTTTGCACCGCCGATTGGGGGGTGGGGGGCAGACAGGGCTGCACACGAAGGCTGCCCTGTCTGGACCCCCGCTCCCCAACGTGCCCACAGTTGTTGGCCCCTTCGCCTTCTGGTCGGTCAACAATGGCCAGGGCAAAAGGGCAAACACGGCCATTGGAGGCGCCGGAGGAGGTGGCGTTTGTGGCGCACAAACAGTCACGTCCGGCAGCGCAGGGGGCGTTAGATGCCCGCCCTTGCGCAGGGGGCGTTGTGATGGGCACTGTGCCGAAGGGCGGGGGGGTGGTACCCCCCCGCTATGGGATACAGATGCGTGTGCACTACCGGTACTGTTCAACACAAAGCAGAAGTGCAAAGCAAAAGTCGAAGAAAAAAGCTCTTTAGTGAAGTATCATAGGCGCCTGTCGCTGCACTAGAAGCGGACATAGAGAGTGCGAAGCGGTTCCACTGCACCTAAGTCCTATGAACTAAGTCTGGTGTGCTCATATATCATCAGTCATCTGTAGCCCCCTCCCCCGGTGGACTCCCCAGTCCACCCGAGGCTGCTCGGAGACGAGACGAGAAATGGACAATATTACATATACCCCACCCGAAGGTGGCAGCCCGCCACAGGCGACGTTGCTTGAGCCAGGCTGCAGCCTCCCGCATGTGTTTAATGACTGATTTGGGGTGTACATTGTTGAACTGCTCCTTGCAGCCTGCGTCTCCTATAACTTCCACGGACCCGGTTGACAGCCTATTGAACTAGGCAGGAGGCAAAAATGGCCTACAGGGATTGCCCAGTGCCAGCAGATTGCCAGACAGGTAGAACCGTGGGGGTGCAGGTGCAGCGGGGTCGTCCAGACTGCACTGCACTCATACTTGCCACTGATTCAAAAGCTCTGCCGACGTCGAGGGGGACGGTTCTGACAATACCACCCCCTACCCCTCCCCCTTTGCGCAAGCGACGCTGAAGGTCAGGAAAACAACGGTCAGACAGTCCCCGTTCTGAGACAACGCAGTGTCTGCGGAGGCGTGGAGGGGGGGGGGGGGTACGAGCGATGGTTTGTGATGTGAAGGGGAGATCAGAGGCCATGGACCTGCTCCACTTTGATGACTGCCACGGCCTCCGGCAGTGGCTCATTCGATGTGATGACCACGTCCTCCGAGAACGACAGCGTGCTTTGCACCCCCGAAGGGCTGTGCACTACCGCCAGGTCACCCGCCACCACATCCGTCTGGTTGGCGGCGAACGGCACCGTGGACTGCAACACGGCGATGGTGCCGGAGGTGTTCACCTGCACAACGGATGCGGGGGGGCATTGAGATCAGGGCGAGGGTTTGCTGCGAAGGGAAGGGGGGGAGGGGGAGGCCGTCCCCCACCGCCACCCCAGTAACCCCTGTCATGAACATCCACTATGACACTTTTGGAGGGTATGGGCCTCAGGGCTCAGGGCTTGACTGCCCCCCTGGGGTCACCTCTCCGCTGGGAACACCCTTTGTGCGTCACGGGTGCCACAACCTGCGGTGTGACCCGCGGCGGTAGAGGCTGGTGAGGAGGCAACGAACGGGTGTGCGCGATGATCGGAGGACAGCAGCGCTCTGGACGAAGCCCCGGCTCAACACACGCACAGCGCGGGAGGGACTCCCCCCCTCGATCCAAAGGAGGACCCCCACCAAGAGGCATTGCAGTGAGCACTGGAGGGGGGGAGACAAGGCAACCCAATCTCTCCGGACCCCCCGTCATGGGCCGTTTGGCATAAGGTGTGTCACACCCCCCCCCTCAAAGGGTGTCCCTGCTTCTGGGCCGTGGTGTGGTACCACATGAGGGAGGGGCTGGCACCCGTCACAATGGGGGGGGGAGCCTCGTTGCCCCCGTGCTGGGCCTTGGCACATTGTGCCCCTGTTTCCATTGCACACACGCACAACAACACCCATGTGCCATGTGCACACACATGTGCACACACACACACACACACACTCACTCACACACACACACACACACACACACACACACACACACACACACACACACACACACACTCTCACACACACACACACACACACACACACACACACACACACACTCACTCACCCACTCACCCACTCACTCACTCACTCACTCACTCACACACTCACTCACTCACACACAAACACACACACACACACACACTCATAGGCGAGAGTGGTGCGGGTACAGAGGGCAGGGGGGACAAGTTTGCCAGGGGACAATTTCCGAAGGGGAATATTTCGCCACCTCCAGGAGTCCTGAAGCTTGCTGTTGTTTCCTGGTGGGCTCTGGATGGTTCCTCTTCTTTCCTGGTGGACACTTCCAAAATCCTGGGCAACACGGCATTCCAGTGCATCCCAGTCACACAACCACCGCACGTTGCAAACAAACACATCTTTGTCCCTTCCCTCCGCCCGGTACACCGCTGCACATTTCTGAATTCTCAGTGCTCACCTGCATTGAATTTGCAGTGAAAATGTTGGTCACACGCCGCGAAAATTTCGCCGGGGGTAAACTTTCGCCACTTTTCTTAACGGCGAAATACCCCCCTCCCGACATCCTCCCCCCTTCCACTGTACACAGTGCCCAATCCACGCAGGCCCTGGCAACGACCTCGAAGAGAAGGCCTTGTTGGCTCGTGATCAGCGTCTGCGCTGGGACGAGGGCCCAGCCGCTGGGCAGCACCGCCTGCAGCTCCATCAACACCTCCCGATTGGGCAGATGTGTGGTCTGCAGCAGGTTGACACTGAACGCGGCCACGTTGGTCGTGGCACTGCCGCTGGTGGCCACCTCGAACCCCAACCGCATCGTCATCCAGCACTTCACGAAGGGCACGCAGTCGTCCCCAATCTCAAACCTGCTGACCATGCACACCTGCAGTGCAGAGGGGCAGGGCAGGCCCCCCCGCACAGGGACGGGCTCCGCACGCGCCCCTGCCAAAGAGGGAGTGCCCCCGCGTCACTCCACACGCCTTGAGGGGGGGGGGGGGGGCTGCACAACTCCGGGGGAGGGGGCTACGCCGTGGGTGCGCTGCCCGAGTCCGTTTTGACATGGGCTCATTGCACATGCACGTCCCGAAGGCGCTGTGGGACGGTGCGTTCCCCGGCCTCACGCATTCGCCCTCCTCCGAAAGATTCCCGGTCTTACCATCAGAAATGGCCATCAACCACATCTACGGGCAGCCCTTGGGACGGCCACCGACGGGCAGTGATGTGTTAGGGGGCGTTTTCGCACAGCGCGCACACAGCGCGGGCACAGCGCCAATTATTACGGTGATTATCCAAGTAACAACCCTGAAAACCACCCACCTGCGGAATCATGGAAAAATCAATTCAACACTCAAAAATTGAATCATCTGATGCTTGCCATGGGTCCCAGGGACCTAAATTCTGCCCCCTATAGCCCCGTCCACTGCAGCAGCCATTCAATGACGTCCTTTCAATCTTCTGAACTTACTGAACTCCCGGTGGTGGAGAACAGCCAACTTTTGGCACAGCGCGTGCACAGCGCACGGTACGCCCCCTTAGAGTGGGGGGGGGAGGGGGGGTTGGCTGGGCCCCCCCATCCTCCGAGGGTCCCCCTATGGTCCCCGCCAAAGGCGGGCCGAACATTTTCAATGTTAAATCCTCTTGGCACCGAAGGCGCCGAAGCAAAATTTTGGCAGTCGGCCTCAAACATTGGAAGGGGAGGACGGGGGTGCGGGGGTGTACCCCTCCCTCCTCCTGCGGCGTACGGCCGTTCTAATACATCGCTGCCGACGGGGCCAACATGGGGGAGGCTGCGGGTCTGGGGCGGGGGGGGGGGGGGGCATGACGGCGGGAGGGATGAGGGCATTGGCATGACCGGGACCACATTCCCGTTTCACATTCGCGAGCCCCCCACAACGCACAGCCCCTCCCCCCGCCACACCCCCTCTGCCCCCGTACCGGACAGCCCCGCCCACGACCCCCCCCCCCCGGAAGGGCCCTACACACACCTGCAGCGAGGCCTGACACGTCAGAGCGCCGGCCGCATCGAACCGGCATTGGAATTCCTCCGCGGGCACGGCGCCCTCCCACACGTGCTCGGCGTACGGGCACCGCAGCTGCTGTGATCGCCACCGGGGGCCCTCATGCGCCCACAGGCTCGCGTTGCTCAGGCAGGCGGGGGCCAAAGTGGAGGGCGCGCAGGCGTCCCTCTCATCGACTGGGGCCAGGCCCAGGCCGGACAGCCGCACCACATGTCCCGCCTTCAGCAGCTCACTGCGCACCACGAGGCGGGCCCAGGTCCGGTTCATGCTGAAGTCCTGGATCCAAACTTGTGGAGGGCGGGTCTCGAAGGGCGTTGTGAGGGCACAGCTCTCACAATCGGCGTCTGTGGAGGCGGAGGAGAAGATGGCACCGGGCGGCACCGCGGCGGTCTTTGAGGCGGGGGCCCACCGCGGCTCAGCACCGCGGGGCATGCCCTCGGGCAGCGACCAGAGGAACGGGCGCACTGCGCATTCGGTGGCACCGAAGCCCCGCAGTTTATCCTCCACCAGATTAACCTCCCGCAGGTTATCCTCCTCCAGGTTATTGGCTGAAGGGGGGGGGGGGTTGGCACAAGGCCTTGGTGGTTGGCTCTGTTAGCCTGTGGCGGCGCCTATTGGCCTCTCGCCTTTGAACATTCTGCTATGACAAGCAGGCATCTGAAAGGGGGGGGGGGGTTTGGCTGGGCCCCCCCTCCTCCCAGGGTCCCCCTATGGTCCCCGCCGAAGGCGGGCCGAACATTTTGAAGCGTATATCCTCTTGGCACCGAAGGCGCCGAATGGCAGCCTCAAACATTGGAAGGGGAGGAGGGGGGGGGGGGGTTCCAGGGGGGGGGTACCCCCCCTCCTCCTCCGGTGTACGGCCGCTCTAATACATCGCTGGGGCAGGTCCGCCCGCTCCTCCCGGGAGCAGGAGCGGGTAGCAGCAGCACTCAGCACCCGCCTGCCCCGGGGCGCACCTTGGGGCTGGATGGTCACGGCGATGGAGTACTGGCGGGTCCAGCCGGCGGCGTGGCCCGCCATCGAGATGGTGTCGACCACCCCCTCGAACGAGCGGCGCACCTTCAGGCCCCCCGCGTTGTCCGTGTACCGGATGGGCTGCACTTGGGGGGAGTACCAGCCGAGCACGTCGCCGGGCTGGACCCCGAACGGCACGGACTGGGGGACGACGTTATCCCCGACCGCCACCTGGAGCAGCCCGGACGACCCCACCTTCCGGTACTGGTACGCGGTGCCGGTCGGCCGCCAGATCTCGAGCTCCAGCGCGGCGACCCAGAAGGTCTCGAACTCCCAGCGGACGACTTCCCCGGCCCGCGGGATCGTGTACTCGGAGACGAAGTGCATCCCGGTGCCGGTGTCCCGCGCGGTCCGGCCGTTCGGGGGGTTGCCGATGGTCACCAATGCGCCTGGAAGAAGGCACGGGCGCAGAGCGGCCCGGGGGCCCTCGGGGCGCGTCAGATGGTGACCCGAGGGTGTGGGGTAAGGCGGGGCGGGGGTACACACACTTTTGGGTCCCAGACCCAGGGATGCATTGGAAGGGGGCGAGCCCCCCCCCCCTCTCTCCAGGGTGCCCAGCCCATACCCAGCCACTGTCCGCCTGACAGCAAAGGCCAGCTGGAACGGCATTTGTAACCGACAGTAACCGGGGCTGGGGGTGTCATCCGAGCTGAGTTAAGGCGCCCGTTTAGGGCCTGGTCCGTTTAAGGCTCAAGCCGCATGCTCGCAACAGTCAATCGGGCGCCGGTAAGGGTGTGTCTAGTTCAAGCCTTTTTTGTGATACGGGGGGAGGGGGGGGGTGAAATCTTGGAGGGGGCAGGCAGTTTTTCAGGGCAGGCACTGCTTTTGTCCTACTGTCTGCCACTTAAAAAAGGCTTGGTCTGGTTGGGCAACTTTGAGGAAACCACAAAAAGCGGGGGGTTGCGGGTGGACTGCGTGCCCTTGGAATCGCATTTTGAGCGGGGGGAGGCCATGTGGCACCGCCGGGTTTGGGATGAATGTGCAGCGGTGCAGTGCATTGTAGGCCCTCCGCGCGGTGTGTCTGTGGGGCTCTGGTGCCGCTCGAAGAGCGTCATCCACGTGACCAGCCCCATGCCCATGCCCCTTTGGGTTAGGCCTTGTTTCAAAATGGAGGGGTGTGTGTGCCATCAAGGCTGAGTGAGGGGGGGGGGGGGCTGAGGTGGCATGGAGGTTGAATGAGGGGGGATTGCCGCATAGTACCTCCATGCCCCCCCCCCCTTAACTCAACCTCCATACCAACCCCCACCTGCCCTCACTCAACTTAGGTCTCACCCCCCTCGCTTCCATGCACGACCACCTGCTCATGCAGTTCTGTCCCTGAAACGCCCTCCCCGTCATAAACGGCAACGTGGATGTCCCGCCCGGAGGCTTGGAGGATCAGGCCAAGGTGAGTGAGCTGTCCAGTGACACCAGCAGTGACTGACTGGCCCCTTTGATATTCTCATGCGATGCCGTCGATGCCCCAACATGTTGTAGCAACAGTTTGAGACTGGTCCGATGCAACACCCGACGACGGATGTGATGATGATGACTATTGCTTGGTACCACCGTGTGCAAGCTTGCCAACTGCGGGCCCGTCTGAGGCATTTGATTGTTTCTTGTTCATACTTTTTCCCAAATGCAATATGGACAACCATTGCAATCTTAGACGCCATGTCGACAAAATCAACAAGCCAGCCCGGCGGGGTGCACCTGCGGGTGAGGGAGGTGAGCAGCGTGGCAGTGGATCGGAAAGAAGAGGAAAGAAAAATAGAGGGACTGTTTGGGCAGATCACGAAGGCATTGCTGATGTCTTGGATGTATGCTGGGTGTTAAGAAGGGTGGCAGAAGGTGGAGCACATGGTCAACATCTGTTGGGGGAGTGGTGGGTGGGCAAAAGGACCTCCTTCACCTTGGTCGTGGCGAAAACACTGCACCTTGCACAGGATGTTTTGAATCCATATCCCCACTTTTCGCGGCCAATGGCCAGGGAGTTTTTTTTTTGCTCGTGTAAACCCCTACAGGAAAATCACCTCGCAGAGGTTGTTAGATCAAAGCCAGGCAGGCGTATATATGGGGAAAACGCCACATACCCCCCATTTTGGGCCTATTCGCGTACCCTACCCCAAGGGGTTGAATTGTTAGTTTAACCCCTTGTAAAATCATTATTTTGTCCAATAAACACATCCCCCAATGAGTTTTTGGTCCGGACCCCCCCAGACCCCCCCCACTTGAAACCCACTTTTTGGGGGGGGGGGGGGGGGGTGGGGGGGGGGGGGTCAAAAATGTCGAAAAAATGACCCCCCCTTTTTTTGGGTCGAAAATCATGAATCTTTTGGTTTTTTTTCGATTTTGAGCCGAAAAAGTGTTTCCGGGTCCCGACTCCATAGGGTTTGTATGGGGCGGAGTGGGACGAGCGCTTATGCAGTTTATGCACTTTTCAGCCATTTATGCTATGTTGGCGGTTTTGGCGACCTCGGTGAACCCGTGGTACCCACCCTGAGGGGTGCGAGTGGGGATGTTGTGACAGTATATGCCTACTAGGATACGAAAGGACGTTTTTTGCAGTGTCTAGCCTTGCTTATGGCCGTTCACAACCCGTGCCAAAGACGCGAAATGACTGTTTCCACCAATAATGGCCTAGTGAATGGGGAGGAACACAACCTGCTTATGCAGTTTTTCACGCTGGGCAGCTCAAAAATCGAAGTTTTCGAAACTTGTTTTTTTGATATTGTGACCACCCAAAATGACATTTCAAACTATGCAAAGCATGTTTTAGGCCGTATTTACGTGTTTTTCACCCTATTTGGGTGTTAGGTCCGGGGGGGGGGGGGGTCTCCCAAGGGACGGGTGCACAACCTGCTTATGCAGTTTTTCAACCCGGGCAGCTCAAAAATCGAAGTTTTCGAAACTTGTTTTTTTGATATTGTGACCACCTAAAATGACCATCCAAGCTATGGAAAGCATGTTTTAGGCCGTATTTACGTGTTTTTCACCCTTTTTGGGTGTTAGGTCGGGGGGGGGGGGGTCTCCCAAGGGACGGGTGCACACAACCTGCTTATGCAGTTTTTCACCCCGGACAGCTCAAAAATGGAAGTTTTCGAAACATATTTTTTTGATATTGTGACCACCCAAAATGACCATCCAAGCTATGGAAAGCATGTTTTAGGCCGTATTTACGTGTTTTTCACCCTATTTGGGTATCAGGTCGGGGGGGGGGGGGTCTCCCAAGGGACGGGTGCACAACCTGCTTATGCAGTTTTTCACCCCGGACAGCTCAAAAATGGAAGTTTTTGAAACTTGTTTTTGTGATATTGTGATCACCTAAAATGACCATCCAAGGTATGTAAAGCATGTTTTAGGCCGTATTTACGTGTTTTTCACCTGATTTGGGTATTAGGTCCAAGGGGGGGGGGGTCTCCCAAGGGATTGGTACACAACCTGCTTATGCAGTTTGTCACCCTGGGCAGCTCAAAAATCGAAGTTTTCGAAACTTGTTTTTTTGATACCGTGATCACCTAGAATGATCATCCAAGGTATGTAAAGCATGTTTTAGCCGGTATTTATGTAGTTTCCACCCTATTTTGGGTGTGTGTTGCTCGCGGTAGATTCCTCTGCGAGGTGGACTTGCCGAAGGCAATAGAATCACCTCGCAGAGGTTGTTAGATCAAAGCCAGGCAGGCGTATATATGGGGAAAACGCCACATACCCCCCATTTTGGGCCTATTCGCGTACCCTACCCCAAGGGGTTGAATTGTTAGTTTAACCCCTTGTAAAATCATTATTTTGTCCAATAAACACATCCCCCAATGAGTTTTTGGTCCGGACCCCCCCAGACCCCCCCCACTTGAAACCCACTTTTTAGGGGGGGGGTGGGGGTGGGGGTGGGGGGGTGGGGGGGTGGGGGGGGGGTCAAAAATGTCGAAAAAATGACCCCCCCTTTTTTTGGGTCGAAAATCATGAATCTTTTGGTTTTTTTCGATTTTGAGCCGAAAAAGTGTTTCCGGGTCCCGACTCCATAGGGTTTGTATGGGGCGGAGTGGGACGAGCGCTTATGCAGCTTATGCACTTTTTGGCCTTTTTTGCTATGTTGGCGGTTTTGGCAACCTCGGTGAACCCGTGGTACCCACTCCGAGGGGTGCGAGTGGGGATGTTCTGACAGTATATGCCTACTAGGATACGAAAGGACGTTTTTTGCCGTGTCTACCCCTGCTTATGGCCGTTCACAACCCGTGCCAAAGACGCGAAATGACTGTTTCCACCAATAATGGCCTAGTGAATGGGGAGGTACACAACCTGCTTATGCAGTTTTTCACGCTGGGCAGCTCAAAAATCGAAGTTTTCGAAACTGGTTTTTTTGATATTGTGACCACCCAAAATGACATTTCAAGCTATGCAAAGCATGTTTTAGGCCGTATTTACGTGTTTTCACCCTATTTGGGTGTTAGGTCCGGGGGGGGGGGGGGGTCTCCCAAGGGACGGGTACACAACCTGCTTATGCAGTTTTTCAACCCGGACAGCTCAAAAATCGAAGTTTTCGAAACTTGTTTTTTTGATATTGTGACCACCCAAAATGACATTTCAAGCTATGCAAAGCATGTTTTAGGCCGTATTTACGTGTTTTCACCCTATTTGGGTATCAGGTCGGGGGGGGGGGGGGGTCTCCCAAGGGACGGGTACACAACCTGCTTATTCCGTTTTTCACCCCGGACAGCTCAAAAATGGAAGTTTTCGAAACTTGTTTTTGTGATATTGTGATCACCTAAAATGACCATCCAAGGTATGTAAAGCATGTTTTAGGCCGTATTTACGTGTTTTTCACCCGATTTGGGTATTAGGTCCAAGCGGGGGGGGGGTCTCCCAAGGGATTGGTACACAACCTGCTTATGCAGCTTGTCACCCTGGGCAGCTCAAAAATCGAAGTTTTCGAAACTTGTTTTTTTGATATTGTGATCACCTAAAATGATCATCCAAGGTATGTAAAGCATGTTTTAGCCGGTATTTATGTAGTTTCCACCCTATTTTGGGTGTGTGTTGCTCGCGGTAGATTCTCTGCGAGGTGGACTTGCCGAAGGCAATAGAATTTCCTGATTTTCCCACATTTAGAAGAGGGTGTTGGGGGGGGGTCCAGGAGGGGGGGGGGGTACAACACCATTGGCGGAGGCACGCTGGCGGTGGTGGATGGGGCTCCTACAAAGCGGGTTGCTGGTTCCACAACGGCATTGGATGTCTGCTGATGGTGGTGGGCGCTGCCCGACGGCGGTGTGCGGTTTGCTGAAGGTAGTCGACAGGGCTGTCCGTACAAGGAAAAAAAAAACCTTCGTAACACCAACAGAAAAAAACGTTCACGGGGACGCTCTCTGCTACATTGTAATGGGACCTTTTGTACTTCAAAGGTTGGCGGTTGGCGGTTGGCGGTTGGTGGCAGTTGGCGGTTGGCGGTTGGCGGTTGGTGGCAGTTGGCGGTTGGCAGCGGTGGTCCCTGGGGGCTGTCCTTAGCAAAAAAAATTCTGGCTTCTTAAGGACAGCCTGGTGGTCGATGACTCACGGAAGACCGCTGATGGTTCACGGACGGTGATGGATGGGTTCAGAGCCGCGGTTGATGATGGTTCACCGGCTGCGATTGACATGCCACTAACGGTGTTGGATGGTCCGGTAACGGCCGTTTGATGGTTCAATGACAGCGGTTGACGGCACACGGAAGGCGGTTGAGGTTTCACTGTGCTGCAGTTGGAGAGTACCTGACGGCGGTTGGCGGTTGGCCAACGGTGGTCGGCACTTACCCCAAACGGTGCACAAAATGCGAGGGGGGGAGGGGGGGGCAGGATCAGGCTGTTCAGCCAGGCTGGTCAAGGACACGCCGCGACGGGCCATGCGCCGCAGCGGGAAAGTTTTTTGCGGGTCCGGTCCAGACATGGGCTCGGCGGCGACACCACCGTTCGAAAAGTCGGGGGTCACAGCCAGAGCCCCCCCCCCCCCCCCTGTGTGACATTCCGTCGGGTTGCTGTTTCTTTACGGGGCCCTGGACGGTCACCCGTTCTTCACTTCGCATGTTGCGTCGGGGCGCTGCGTTGTGTCGGCCGCTGCGGCCGGTGCTCTTGCTGGTGTCGTTTCCGCGTTCGCGGAGCCCAGTAGTTGGTGTGTTGGGGCTGTGCTGAATGTGGCGGGATGTGCCGTTTGCGCGTCAGCGGCGCCCAATAATTGGCGCATTGAGGATGTGCTGGCTGTTGCCGGGGTCGTTTGACTGTTTTCGCTGTCCACACACCTCTGTCCACAGGCCGTCCATAGCCTGCCTCGCTGTGTTTCTGTGCGGCCCAGGTGCCCTGTTCCTCCACGCGCTGTCCGGGCCGTCCACCATATGTGCTTTTCCCCCTCACGGCTGGTCTGCCCCTGATGCCCCCCCGCCACCGTCCCCGTGTGCCTACTGCCCTTGACCGTGGGCTGCTGTCCTGGCCCGGCGTCGGCGTCATGGGTGCCGAACTGGCGGAGGGGGTTACCTTCGGGCGCACAGACGTGGAAGTCCGTCAGGCCGGTCCCCACAGGACACGGGTGCTGCCCGTTGACGTTGTATGTCGTGGCGGTGTGCCACAGGATCCAGCCGTTTCCGTGGCCGCAGGTGTGGCGGCCCACAGCGTCCGGCGCGCAGTTGACGCTGTACGCGTCCGCGGCCACCATCGTCCCCGCGAGCCCCGCGCACTGGACCCCGACGTCGCTGGCCTTGCTCTTGCTTTGCCACACGTGGCGCAGCTGTTCCGCGGCCCAGCCCGGGAGCATGAACTTGGGCTCCCTGTCGCTGATGACCAGGGACTTGGTCTGCGCCGGGTTGGTGATCTTGAAGAGGTAATTGGACCGCTCGATGACGGTGCGTTGCCAGGCGTTTGGGGCAGGGATGTAGCGACGGGTGCTCCACAGGCGGGTCCACGTCATCCCAGCGGGGCACACTGGCGTGTAGCCTGCGGGATGGGGACGGACGGGATATGGGGCTGCGTGCAGCACCGGTCGTGGCGTGAACTAGTGCAGCTCCGAACACACGCACGCGCGCACACATACACACGCCAGATACGCAGAAGGTGATTAGTGCCACGAGCACAACGACAGACTGGGGATGGATATGAGAGGGGGCCCCCCCCCAGAGCCGCCCCAGCCTCGCCGCCGTTGACTATTTGCGATTTACGGAATGCGGGACCCCTGAAGCTGACCCGGGGCTGGAGGGGACTCGGATCCCAAGTTTCGGAACAAGTGACAACGGTATTTTCGGAATCAGCGCGGCGAGGGGTCCAGAACGGTGATCATGTGCCTGGTATTTGGTAAAAATGTTTCCAACCGTAACGGACCCCAAGAAAGTGTGTTTTGACATCTTTGGGCCGCCAAAAAAAATTGCCGCCACCTTCGGCGCCGAAATTCATTGCAGCTGACAGGGCTTTTCGTAAATTGCAAATCGTCAATTCTGCCCCCTCTAAAGCCACCCCCCGTGTGACATTCCGTCGGGTTGATGTTTCTTTACGGGGCCCTGGACAGTCACCCGTTCGTCCCTTCGCATGTTGCGTCGGGTCGCTGCGTTCTGTCAGCCGCTGCGGCCGGTGCTCCTGCTGGTGTCGTTTCCGCGTTCACGGAGCCCCGTCGTTGTTGTGCTGGGCTGTGCCGGTTGCGGCTGGTGCCGTCGGTCAACAACAACAACGTGTGGCAGCGTGTGGCAGAATGCACATGGCCGTCTGACCTCGCGGCACATATTTCCCGTATCCGTATTTGTTTCTGGCCTAGTGAGACGTTCCCTGTCTGGTGCCCTTGTCCGTCGCAGGGATGGATATCATCAATGTGCATCAAATTTGGTGGGGCTGGGGGGGGGGGGGGTAGCGAACTACTGGGCACCGCTAACACACCGAGGTCGAAGACGGTGGTTCATGGTACATTCGGACACCGCCGTCAGCCACTACCCGGCCATACGGTGCACACAGGCGCTCTATGTTGTGCCCATCCCCTGCTCTTAGGGCTGCTGTTTGTGCCCACTCTGGTCGCTTCAGTAGCCCGCTGGACCCAGACCCCCCTCCCCAAGTCGGAGAACCAGCCAGAGCAGTACCTCCTGACAAGTGACCGGGCTAAAAGGGCACCCAAATGGCAACGCACTGAAGCGGTACACACTGTCATCAATTTCAATACGAAAAACAACTGCGAAACTCAGCTCCGCCCCTCCCTCTCCACACGGGAAGCAACTGCCACATGGCTTGAACACAGGCGTTTGAGTTCCCCCTCACATGGGGTGGGAGGAAATGACAGGCAGTGCATGATCATTCAAATGGCAGCAAGCTCCACCAATGGAATAGTCATCCGTAGAGGCCGGCGGCGCATTGATTCGTTGAACGCCACCAACTTAACAATGAACTTGCTTTTTACCCGATTCTCCCAGAAAAAAGGACCTGTTGGGGCCCAAATTGGGGTCGGAAACAGCGGTAAGCACTCCTGCCGAATCAAAGCGCGCGCCATCAAGCTCAGCCATCCGCAGACGCCGGCAACAGCCAGGAAAAAGACCTTCTGGACAGCTCAAAAAAAAAATTCTGCGGGGCCAATACCCGCCATATACGCATGGGTATAGGGATGCGACCAGTGGGGCTAAGCCCTGCTACAAAATATCAACAGACAGCCCAATTAACTTCAATTTCGGGCTCGTACTGTCATGAAAAAAACACTGCCACACAACGGCTGGAAATGAGCTGACTGCTGATTCGAAAATTTCGAGAAAGCCAGGCACACCAAAATCGCAATGAAGGGTCCAGCCTCAAACCCTCTTCAGCAGATCAGTGCCATGCAGTCCTGTGGTCTGGTGGTCGCAGCCCAACCTCTTGTTTCGCTTGTGCCACCCTCCCCCCCCCCCCCCGCCCCCGGCGCCCTGTCCAGTGTTTGCACACGTTAATACACGTGACCAGCAATACTGCATCCAATTGTTGTACAATGCAAGGTCATGGTCCTGCTGTCGCTCATCCCCCCCCCCCCGAAGAGTACAGTATACAGTACCTGTAGTCTGCCCAATCAACACACATAGACTCGAGACGTAATTGTCACATCGGTTGATCCAATTCTGGCCGAGGACTGCCGTGCCATGCCCCCCCCCCCCCCCCCGACGGGACGGGGGTGTTCCACAGCGCCTTGGGTCCGGAATGGAGGCGTGCCAAGAGGAGGATGGCCCGCCCTATGCACCGCAGCGCCCACAGGGGGCGCAGTGGCATACCACCGCCCCATCCGGTGGTACCGGCACGGCACCATCGCGATGATGCTGCACATGCGAGGCAGTCGGAGCAGGGGGGGGGGGGGGGCAGGGAGTGTGCGGAGAAGGTGGTGGGGAGGGGAAGGTGATTGGGAGGGGGCAGGGAGGGGGCAGGGGGTGTGCGAAGAAGGCGGTGGGGAGGGGAGGGGGAGGGAAGGTGATGGGGAGGGGGGCAGGGAGGGGTAGGGCAGCCAGGAAGAGGCTTTGCCACTGGCAAGGCAAACGACCTGAGGGAGATGGGCTTGGACTGGCACTCGGAAAAGGAGATGGGCTTGGGCTGGCACTCGGGGATGGCAATGGGCTTGAGCTGGCACTCGGAAAAGGAGATGGGCTTGGGCTGGCACTCGGAAAAGGAGATGGGCTTGGGCTGGCACTCGGGGATGGCAATGGGCTTGAGCTGGCACTCGGAAAAGGAGATGGGCTTGGGCTGGCACTCGGGGATGGCAATGGGCTTGAGCTGGCACTCGGAAAAGGAGATGGGCTTGGGCTGGCACTCGGAAACGGCGAGGGGCTTGGGCTTCCACTTGGAGCTGAGATTGAAGTGGATGCACATGGACACTGGCTACACTGACACTGGGAGGGGCTCATATTTTCATCGCTAATCAGCATTCAGGGGCCTATTTCCGCAGCCCTGGCCACCAGACAGACCCCCCTCGCCAGATACATCACAACAGAAAGCTGAACCTGCAGGCAAAATCTTAGCTACACAAATGCAGGCACATCGAAACAGGTGAGGCCACAGATTTGAATTCTCTGCTGCTTGATGCGTGCAGACATCCGTTTTGCATGAAATTCTCACTTAGAATGAAGGGAGGTATTTCTGATGACACCTCTGTGCCCTGCAAAACTGAAATGTGACGCAATCAAACTAAAGTTTTGTGTTTGCAGATCTGTTTGTGCTTCTCAGTTTGCGGGCCCAGCCCCTGTGTGACATTCTGTCTGGTTGTTGTTTCTTTACGGGGCCCTGGGCAGTCACCCGTTCTTCCCTTCGCATGTTGCGTCGGGTCGCTGCTTTCTGCCGGCCGCTGCTCTTGCTGGTGTCGTTTCCGCGTTCGCGGAGCCCAGTAGTTGGTGTGTTGGGGCTGTGCTGAATGTGGCATGGTGTGCCGTTTGCGCAGCAGTGGCGCCCAATAGTTGGTGTATTGAGGATGCGCTGGTTGTTGCCGGGGTCGTTTGACTGTGTTTGCTGCCCAAGCGCCTCTGTCCACAGGCCGTCCATAGCTTGCCTCGCTGTGTTTCTGTGTGCGTGAGGCCCAGGTGCCCTGTTCCTCCACGCGCTGTCCCGGCCACCCCCACCTCAGATTGTATACATTCTACCTCGTCTTTTCTGGCGAACTGCAGATCCACCCAGAATGCAGAGACGTATTTCTGATTCCACCATGCTTCTCTGTGCTCCGCAAAACTGCTAGGGGGGGGGGGTCGATGGTGCCCTCTAGCTGGACCCCCCCCCCAAAAGGGATTTTCACAGATGGCTCCTCTGAAGTAGGGCCTTGGAGGATATGGTGTATACAGCGAGCCGGGCATGTCCATTTCAGCTTTCATACTTACAGGTATGAAGCAAACCAACAACACGGCGGAACTCCTTGCCACCCTCAAAAGATTGTAGTTACATCCGGCAAGATTGCTATTTGTTCGGATTCTGAGTATGCACTACTGGCAGTGCAGGACATAAATTAACAATGGTCGTCACCCTCGAGTACTTCAAGTGTCACGCGGCGGAGCCGCGACACACATCATCCGTGCGGTTCAACAAGGCGCTGTTAGGCACCGACACACACTGTGCGCAAATGTCTAGAGGGCGCCTCTGGGGCCCCCACCGATTGGGTTTCAGGTCAGAACCAGTCCTTTAGGGACCGTCCGGAATCCTCTGGATGACCTGCCCTGCGCCTCTTCCTCCTGGTGTCATTTCCACCGGTGCTTAACCC